>SMDT01001658.1:0-77353 GCA_005392925.1 Aquilaria sinensis
AAACCATGGAACAAGTGCTACACAAAGAAAGATGGAAAGAAGGTGAATAAGAAGATGGAAAATTTTGAGGTCAGTATAAAAGACCTATTAGATAGTGCTTAATAAGATATTAAGCATATACTGTTGTTGCTTACTTGATTAACATGGAGCATTATACAGGCTCAATATCTTGCAGAGGTAGACGAAATAACACAGCGCTCAGATGGTGACGCTGAGTTCAATGAGGCATTGCTGTTTGCTGAGATTGCTGGGGGGAAAAATAAGGGCCGCATCACAGGAATGGGTTCTGAGAGTCATTTGGTGCCTGGTCATCGTCATCGTTCATACTACGGTGATGGGTCTAGTGCACCAATATCATTCACTCAGACATCGTAACTCCAGAATGAGGTTGACCATCGGGTAGAGGAGAGAGTCTCCCAAAGAATGAGCCAGTTGCAGTCACAGGTACAAGAGGACATGGATAGGCGTACTGCACAGATGGAGAGTCAGTATCAGGAACAGTTAGCACAGATGGAGTGTGACGGCTCTCCTAGTTGATGAAGAGTTCTAATCAAGTAAGTATTTATTTTACTTTGTTTAAGTGTTTCATTAAATTAAGTACCTCAAGTTAGCACCTTGTTAAGCAAGAAAGGTAAGCTTAACTAAGTAAGTGAGTTCCTAAGTATGATTTGGCATAGTTAAATCAAGACCATTAGTTATCCTAGCTATTAGAACCATCTTTGAAGGTTTTGAGTAATTGTGGCACTAAGTGTTCATTTAAGCCATTTAGATCTTACGTGGCTAAAGTGTCCAAGAAATCAAGTGTGAGAAGCTTTTAGTATTTTTTAGAGCAAGGGAAAGTTGGTTTTGAGTGAGAGTTGGTGACCCATTTAAAACAATTGAGAACTTGTGGAGCAAGAGAGGAAGAAGTTTGCCTTGTGGGGGGAGTTAGTATAAGTTGGGTTAAATTGACTTCCTATCTTCCCCAAGCCATTTTGTTTCAACTCCATTTTCGTAGCTCCTTTCCCTTCTCCAAAATCACTGCCCAAAGCTTTATTTTCTTGCAATTCTTCATCAATTTGTGAAGGCCCAAGGTGTTGGTAGGAAGCCCCAAGGTTCTTGGTTGGTGTTCTAGCTTCAATTAGCTCTTGGAGGCTTGTTTGGACTCAAAATTCGTGGGTAAGCTTCTTGGGTTCTTATGGGTTGGTTCTAAGTTGTTTCTATAGCTAGAAATGGTCTTGGTTTGAAGTATTTGGTGCCATATCACATTGGTTTTAGGTGTGGAACTCAAAGGGAGCTTGGTTGAGCTAAGGTGGCTTGTGTTCCAATTCTTGCTTTGTAGCTAAATTGAGGTAAGGGTTCAAGTTAATTAAGCTCAAATAATGCATAGAAATGTAGTCTTTTGTGTGGGAATGAGTTAGAAACAACACCCAAGTGATTTGAGTTTGGGATAAGAAAGTTTGAACAGCTTCGTGCAAGGTCGCACGCTGTCGCACAACGCTGGAAAGCGTTGGCGACGCGTCGCCAGTGTCGACACCATATTGGTGACGCGTCGCCGATGGCGACACGAGTTGGCGACACGTCGCCGAGAAGTGAAAAAGTTCTCCGAACACTGATGCCTTTGGCGACGCATCGCTAACAGCGCTGCCAAGGCATTTTGCCCTCAAGCTTCGGGCATCCTAAGAGTGTCTCAAACTCTCAGTTTTCATCCCTAGGCTAAGTTAAGACATTCCGTAGCCTCGGTTGGGTCCAGAACTCATTCCTAAGCTGGGAATTATGCATTATTTAAGTGGTAGTTAAGTTGTGTGGTTAAGAAAGAGTATGAATTGGTGGCTAAGAAAATCAAAGCGCTTAAGCTTCTAAATGAGCACTAAGGGGATTAAGTGGGTTTTTAGACTCTTTGTTGGCCGAGTAGAACGTCATTTACCTATGGTCAATGAAGAGAAAAACCTAATTCGATCCTGACCGAACCATTTGGTTTGGTAAGTAAGCCACAACGAATGCTCTAAGTTAAACCTTAAGGGTTTGGCTAGTTAAACCACATAGGATGGCTACCTTGCACAATAAGTTAAGGGTAAAGGCAGGTAAGTTTGAGAGGGGTGACGACCTACTCTAGAACCCGTAGGTGGGACTTAAGGGAGGTAAAGTACCCGGGATACGAGGGCCAGTATCTCAAGTACCTCCGCCATTTGAGCTCATGGCAAGTTTTATGGCACCTAGAGTGCAGAAAGTCCCAAGTGCAAGTGTTATGTACATTTCATATCATACATTCATGCATTGCATATCTTATACATGTTTGTTGGTTGTTCGAGTTGCTTGTTGGTTGATTCACTTGTTTGGTTGCTTGTTTGCCATGGTTGCATCTTGGTTGCTGCTATCTTCTTGCAGGTACTCAAGGGACCCTTACTGAGTACTTTCAAGTACTCACTCCCTTAAGTTTATTGTGCAGGTTCTAACTCCGGGCCTAGTCACTAGTGGCTAGCTGAGGCCTAAGCTTTCTCTTTTGCAGGTACTTTTCTTTGGGAATCCTTGTGATTCTAAGTTACTTGTGTTATAAGCTATGTGCTAACTAAGTTTATGCCTTTATAGTGTAGAGGCTAAGAGTGCACAAGAACTAAGGAAGGGCTTGCACTTGGAGCTTGGATAGCTCAAGGTGGGGCTCAAGTAGATGATCTTAGTTAGTTAGATTTTTGTCTCTTGTATACAGTACCTTGTGTACTAAGAAAGTTGCCTCTAATAGGATACATTGTGATGTAAATCCATCTTGTTACTTTTGGGTGCATGCTAGAAGTGTATTGTATGCACAAACTATTACTTGTAGTCGAACTAACTAGTATTTCACTGTCTTGGCACGTTTTAAGTATGTTCTATCAGAAATGCTCGAGCAACGTTTTCAACAAATGATCTATTTATTTGTTTGCATTGCCAGGACAAAAGCATGCATATCTTAAACTGAGTAGGCTAAGAAACTAGTTGCATATAAATTGTTTTAATTTATATCAACGAGTAATAGTTAGCCAATAGTAACCTAGTGGGATTCATAGTCCCTAAGGGCCTACAAGATTATGGGGCACTGGGGCCCCGTTCCGCGACATGGAGCATAGGCACCAGGATCAGATGGCATCCATATGGCAAGCAATTAGGAAGACTCCGCCAGCTGCTCCAGAGTCTGATGCTTAGGTACTGTTTGTAAGTGTAACTGGTTGTCATTAGGGTAGAATTATATCCCATTAACATGTTTGACTATAATTATTAACATTGTAGAGATGCCAAAATACATTTGTCACACTATATGTATTCTAAATATCAATTGGTATGTTTATGATTTTTGGACATGTTTAACATAACATTGTATTACTGGGAACAAGTTTTCTGTTTGGGTGGTATGGAATGGATACATATACAGGAGGAAGGATTGGTGATTAAATTTTTTTGCATAAACTAGCGATGTCTACGCGTCACTAAGTAGCGACGGTGATATGTCACTAACTAGCAACGGCTACGCGTCACTAACTAGCAACGGCTATTCGTCACTAACTGACGACGGTTATCCATCACTAATTATCGATGACTACGCGTCACTAACTAGCGACGGTTATCCATCACTAACTAGCGACGGCTACGCGTCACTAACTAGCGACAGGGATACGTCACTAACTAGCGACGGTAAAGCGTCACTAACTAGCCACAACTACACATCACTAACTAGCGACGGATAAGCGTCACTAACTACGAACAAGTTTTGTGTTTGGATTGTATAGAATGGACAAGTATGGTAGAGGTTTAGGGAATAAAATTGTATGCAGTATTTCGGGACAGCAAGTGTCACAAACTAGTGACGTACGTGAGTCAGTAACTAGCGACGTACATGAGTCACTGACTACCTTAATTAGCGATGGCGAGCCGTCACTAACTAGCGATGGCTAAACGTCACTAACTAGTGACGGCTACGTGTCACTAACGAGCGACGATTAAACGTCACTAACTAGCAACGGTTACGCGTCAGTAACTAGCGACGGCTACACGTCACTAACTAGCGACGGTTAAGGGTCACTAACTAGCGACGGCAACACGTCACTAACTAGCGACGGCAAAAAGTTGCTGCACTGCCGGCCAATGAACTATCGGAAAATTTCTGACAGTCTTGGTAGCGACGGTTAGCTGTCACTAATTAGCGACGGTAGCCGTCGCTAATAAATTAGCAGTTAGTAGATTAGCAACTGACCATTTAGCAATGGTGTGTAGTCGCTATGTCCTATGTAGCGACGGCCAGCCGTCACTAATGGCCGTCGCTAAATCAGCTTTTTCTAGTAGTGTTAGATTGAGTTATCTCTATCTATTTGTTTTGTACGTATCAGTAGGCTTAGACTAAATTATGTGGTGTTGTTTATCTTTATCACTTAGGCAACAACTTGTTGGTTTCGTATATATGTAGGCTTTGGCTATGTTTAGATATATGAGAAGTACACTTTTCACAGCAATTCTTACATGGTATCAGAGCAAGTTTAAGCTATGCAAACAATCGGTTCTTCAACGACACGTCTAACAATGAGAAACTAAAATTAATTGACGGAAAAAAATGGAGGAAACAATGGAGATGGCGCAAGCGCATGATTGGTGGCCAATGGAAGTAGAGGTAGGATTAGGTAGGACCGGCCCTAGACCGTCCGGTCCTGGTCCTGGGTCCTGAGGACTGGGCTCGGCCCGGTTATAGGCGGGGCAGTTCCGAGCCGGTTATGGGGCGGGTCCGGGCGGGGCGGAGTGGGTTTCTTTTTTTTTTTTTTTTTTAAAATAATATATATAGAACCATCATTAATTATATAAGTCATAAATATTTTTAAGAAAAAACACCACCTCCGGTGTAAGTTTTATTAAGTTAAAAAATCAAACGGCACTTACAAATAATCGGAACAGGCCTTACATTTTGAAATGGCAAAAACGTTCCAGAAATGATAAATAATAGAAACCTATGATCTGTGTTGAACAGCATAATCAGATCAAATACAAACTACATTTATGATTAAAAAAAAAAAATTCAAGTCTCGATATCGGATATTACCTCATCATCCGAACTCTTTAGGTCTTGCTGCCGGAGTGCTGCGAGGCCCCAATCTCGGTTGCACACGTATACTTCTACCGCGTCTGGTGTCAATCTTGACCGTTTTTCTGTTATCACCCGTTTTCCGGCACTAAACGCTGCCTCGGATGAGACGGTCGATACTGGAACGGCAAGAATCTCTTGTGCGATTATCGACAAGATCGGAAATCTTGATCTCTTTTGTTTCCACCACTCCAAGATGTCGAGGTCGCTTGCCTCGAACGATGTGTTGAGATAGTCATCGACCTCAGCTAATCCCGATGTCATCGGTCGGGGTCGTTTGAGCATTTGGAGGGCCGGGTTGAATCTTGAGGAGATTGATCTCCTTGGAGGCTCGGTTTGAGGAGCTTCGGATCTTACCTTATCCGAATGCCGCGCACAATATAACTTGTATAAAGAATGCAAGTACTCAGAAGCAGAAGCAGACATAGCCAAAACATTTATATGAGACATTTCTAAATAAGTATGAAAAATTCCTTCAAGCAGTGTTGTTGTGCCCGTTAATTTGACATACGGGTCAAGTAAAGAAGCGACTAAAAAGATAGGTGGAATGTTTTCGAAATATTGAAGCCACTTAGCCCGCATGGCTTCGACAGTCGGTTTTAACAACTCATCATCTTTAAACTGATGTAAAGCATATGTGATGTTCACTAAATGAAACAAAACTTGATGACTTGTTGGGTAGTAAACACCAGAGAAAAATTCAGTTGCCTCGTAAAAAAACTTAAGCAATTCACCGGTTTTGAAACATTTCTCCAAAACTTCAGTCGTAAGAAATTAACAACCCATTTTTAAATTCATGAAATGTGACAACAAATTTGCATACGGTAATACATCTTGCAACATCAAATATGTGGAGTTCCAGCGGGTTGGGCAATCCAATTTAAACCATTTTCAATACAAAAACTTTTAAATTCACAAAAAACAGCAGGTCTAGACATCAAATATTTTAATGAGTTTTGAAAAGGCAAAATGTCATTTTGGAGAACTTCTAAACCCTTTTGCACACAAATGTTCAAAATATGACACATGCATCTAACGTGAAAGAATGCACCGTTGAGAGGTGGTTTTAAGTTTTGACTCAAAAGACGAGCGGCAACATCATTATTTGAAGCATTATCAAATGAAATGCGCAGGACTTTATCAGTACAAAAATAATCACATAAAGTTTCTAATATGCAATTAAATATTTGATAACCAGTATGATATATTTTAATAACCTTAAACGACAAAATTCATTTTTGCATTATCCAATCAGAATTAATCCAATGAGAAGTAACACAATAGAATGATTGACCTATAGGTAATATCGACATATCAGAAGTAAATGCCACACAATGATCAAGAGCAGAAAATATGCTTGCAAATCTGATTTTTCGGCTTCAAATTATCTAAAGCTTTCTTTCTTAGCAGTTTTCCTAGATACTTTTCTAAATGCAGGATTTAATTGTGATTTTATCCAAGATTCTAGGTGGACATCTTCAACTTGTGAAAAAGGTTTTTCAGTAAGCATCATCCATTTTACCATACCTTCTTTACAAGATTGTTGGTTAAAACGAAATATACCTGGTCCGCCAGCGCCGGTTGTAGACACAAGTTGTGTTTGTCCTCCAGAACTAGTCCCGGTACTAGGGAGGACGTTAGGATGTTGATTTTCAATATGCCGCTTCAACGTTCCAGTGCCGGAATTCTTTCTATGCACCAATTTTTTCCCGCAATGTTTGCATTTCCCATACCTCGACTCCCATTCGTGTATGACCTCATAATGCTCCCAAACCCAAGTAGTTAGTCTCGTGGATTTATCTTGTGCTTGAGTTTCCTCCACGGCAGGTTCATGACTTGTAGGCGTCGGTTCTGTTGACGGATTTCCTGACGCCATCGCATCCAACTCTTCCACTTTATCATCGGATAATTAATCGTCGAGACCCAAATCGTAATTCATCATATCGATTCCGACTTCATCGTAAAACTCTTGAATTGAAATGCCTTTATCGGCGGGCCGAGATCGACAACAGAACAAAGCTCGGAGGCCGGTGGTGCAGGAAGATGAACTCTTTGTTGACTTGCCTTTTCCTTTTGAAGTCATGCCTCACGTACTAATAGTAGTGATTAATGCAAAATCAAGAGAGGATTATGAAGATATTATGGAGAGATTAGTAAGAAAATTGGAAGAGATTAAGAAAATAAGGAGAATGCTTAAGAGAATATAGTAGATGAAGAAGAGAGATTGAGTGATTGTGTAAGGATTGAGTGAAAATGACATTGGTATTTATAGGGGGAGGGAAAATTAGTTTGACCAAAAAGTCCTTGAAATTTAGTTGTTGGGATAGGTAAAAATGAAAATTTGGGGGCTGAAATGGAGCAGAAAGCTGTTGAAGAGCTTGCTGTGTAATTAACCCTATTTTTAAAAAAAAAATTTACAGGTTGTCGTTGCTGCGAAAGAACTGTTGGGCGCGAGGCGGGGCGGTCCAAGTCGGGGCGGGTTTGCGGGTTTAGACTGGTCCGAGGCAATTTTTTTTGCATCTCCTCCTCCTATTGGGCCCATACTCAGCCCACAACATAACGGGCTTTTGCCGGGGCAGGTTTGACCGGTCCGGGCTCGGTTTGGGCTGGGTCAACCCGGCCCACATCCCACCTCTAAATGGAAGTAGCGCCACCATGACGCTGCTCCAACATCCCAACTCTCTGTACTACCTTGACACGACAAGCAACAAATTGCCGAGCATAACAAATTTTACGGGTAACACATTCGCTTCAAACCTTGGCCTTAAACGAGCCTAAATTTTATACACTGGAGCAACGGACCACATAATTGTGCAAGAGGATTTTTTGACCAAAGTTAAAAGTATAAACACTCGACCTAAATACCTCCTTGATAAATCAGTAGAAAATGTAACCAAAACTAGTAGTACCTCATTGAATCATCACCTTAAACTTAAAGATGTTATGTTTGCTCCCTGTTTTAAGTGTAACTTCAACTCCATTAGTAAACTAACAAACAACATAACTATGTTGCCATCTTCTTTCCTAAATTTTGTGTCTTACAAGACCAAGCCTTGAAGAAAGTGATTGGAGTGGGTGAGGAAGCAATGGGGTTATACTTTCTGAAAGAAGACCAAAGTGCAAGAAGTGCTCAAGCTATGGCCACAAAGACAACACCTGCAAATTTGTGGCACCAAAAACTTGAACACCAATCTAGTGCACACCTGAAGGCCATTCCTTGTTTATTGGAAGTTGACTCCACCAAAGTCTATAAAGATTGCCTAGTATGTCCTCTAGCAAAATTGTCCCTGTCACCATTTCCTTTGAGCAATAAAAGAAGCAGCATTCCCTTTGAGCTTGTGCACATGGACATTTGGGGTCCATACCAAAACAGCCACTGTAAATGGAGCACGTTACTTCCTAACCATAGTTGATGGCCAAACTCGAACAGTTTGGACCTATTTGATGTGGCAAAAGAGTGAGGCTCCCATTGTATTTGAATCATTTTACAACTTGATCCTAACACAATTTGGTTTTAAGGTCAAGATCGTCAAAAGTGACAATGCTTTGGAATTAACAGAAGGACCAACAGGGCTTTCTACAAAGCAAAAGGAATCATTAATCAAACCATATGTGCTAGAATGCCACAACAAAACGGTGTAGTAGAAAGGAAGCACAAGGATATCTTGAATGTTGCCCGAGCACTAAAGTTCCAAGCCAACCTATTGACCAGATTATAGGAAGATTACGTTTTAGCTGCCACCAATCTCATTAACTTGCTACCCAGCTAAGCACTTAAGAACAAGACACTTCATAAAATGCTGTTTGGGTGAAATCAAAAGTACGATCATCTTCATGTTCTTGGTTTTCTATGCTATGCTATCAACCCGTGCACCATCATCATAAATTGCAACCAAAGCCTCGGACATGCATCTTCATTGGGTAACCTCAAAATTAGAAGGGGTATCACGTCTATAACCTAGAAACTCAGAAGTATTTTGTCTCCCAAGACATTGTATTTCATGAAATATTTCCTTACAAACTTGAGTTACAAAGTATCCACAACACTCTTAAAAGCCAAAGAACTGATCATCACCCACAAGAGAAACCATTGGATAAACTAATAGTACCTCTCCTAGAAAAAAATTGAGACTTAACTGATCCTAACGTACTAAATAAAGAGGTTTTGCGTCAGGTTGAGTCGAATAAACCATCCATGCCTCAAGATGAAAGAAATGAGCCATCACATCCTGAACAACTTAGAAGACATAGTACCCAAGAAAGGCATATCCTGAACTACTTGGAAGACTATGAGTACAGCTTCCTCGACATCTCAACTCATTCCAATTTGAATTCTTTAAGCACACCTTACCCTCTTACTTCTGTCCTTTCAAATAAACCATTTTTTTTTTTTTGCACCACCGTGTTTTCCTTGTAGCAATATTGAATGGCTCGGAACTTCGATCCTATTCTGAAGCACAAAAAGAACTCTGTTGGCAAAAGGCAATCGAAGCAGAAATCGATGCACTTGAGACCAATCAGACTTAGGATGTTGTGTCACCTCCCAAAGATAAGAAGGTGGTGGGGTGCAAGTGGGTGTATAAGATCAAGTATCGTTTAGATGGATCAATTAAATGACACAAGGCACGATTCATCACCAAAGGATAAACACAAATTGAAGGCTTAGATTATCATGAGACATTCGCTCCAGTTGCAAACCTCAACACAGTAAGATATACCCTCACTGTTGTTGCAGCTAAAGGTTGAAGTTCCACCAACTTGATGTCCATAATGCTTTCTTGCAAGGTGAGTTAGATGAATAAATATACATGGCAGCACCGCTAGGCTATCTCTAACAAGGAGAAAATAAAGTTTGCAAATTAAAAAAGTCTCTTTACAGTCTTAAATATGCCTCATGTGCTTGGTTTGCAAAATTATCAATAGCCTTGAAAGATTACAGCCTTGTTTAGTCACATGCCGACTCTTCCTTGTTCACTTGTAAACATAATGGCTCTTTTTTGGCACTTTTAATTTATGTCGATCACATGGTATTGGCTGGAGATAACACCGATGAGTTTAGAAAATTGAAGGACTTTTTGCACCAGCATTTCCATCTGAAAGACCACATAGTCCTCAAATACTTCTTTGGATTATAAGTCACCCATGGTTGGAAAGGTATTTTCGTTAGTCAGAGAAAACATGCCTTGGACATTTTGTCTGATGTAGGACTAACAGGAGCGAAGCCAAGTAGAGTCCCTATGCCGCAATTGCATTAGCTTGCTCGTTCTAACACTGATGTCATGGAAGATCCTACGCCATATAGGTGTCTAGTTGGATGTCTCTTCTACCTCTCCATAACTAGATCGGACATCACCGATGCAGTGAACATCCTTAGCCAACAAATGCAAACACCACACCAAGAGCACTATAATGCTACTCTTTGTGAGTTACAATTTGTTAAGGGGGCATCGGGACAAGGGTTGTTGTTCCCATGTTGCAATGATCTCTCACTCACGGCATATTGTTGTGCCGACTGGGGGGCATGTGCCGATACAAAGAGGTCAATCACAGGTTTTTTTACTACACTTAGTCAAGCACCATTGTCATGGCGCACTAAAAAGCAAGCTACGATTAATCGTTCTTTTGCTAAAGCTAAATATAGAGCCATGGCAGCAGCAACAAGTGAACTACTTTGGTTGCGTGCCTTGTTGAAGGATCTCACGGTTGACCACCAACGACCAATGTAACTTTTTTATGACAACTAAACAGTCTTGTACATTGCAGCCAACCTAGTGTATCATGAATGGACAAAGCATATTGAGATGGACTGCCACTTCATTTGAGAACTAATTCAGTCGAACGAACTAACCATCAAGTATATTCCTTCTCATTCCCAACTGGCAGACATCTTCAAAAAGGCTTTAAGTCATGCACATTTCTATGAGTTTCTGAGCAAGCTGGAGATTTTGTCCCTCCATTCTCTAGCTTGAGGGGGCTGTTAAAGCACGTGCATATGTGCCACCATCCATATCTATGTTTATCTATTTGTTTTACCAGTAGGCTTAGATTAAGCTATCTTTATCTATTTTTTTCGTATGTATTAATAGGCTTAGACTAAGTTATGTGGTGTTGTTTATCTTTACCACCTAGGCAATAGCTTGTCCATTTGGTATATATGTAGGCTTCGGCTATGTCCAAATATATGAGTAGTACACTTCTCACATCAATTCTTACAAAGTTCAAACAAATAAATCCATACAAAAAATTAAACAGATAATTTAAAAAAAAAAGTAGTGACGGTGGAACAAACTCAACTAAAAACATCCATAAATCCAAGATCCTCAATAAGTAAATTCAAAAGTAGCTTGACATTTGAGAAATGCACAAAAAGGGAGCTCGAATATTAGCACAATTCAAAAGAGCAACAAAATACATTCAAGAAGAACAAAAAAAGAAAAATATTTAACAAATCACCGAGGTATGTATGGCGGAAGTCATTACTGTGGTGGTGAAAAGATCACAGGAACAGATAGAAACCAGTCTCCATCGGTCTTCCAAGGTCAGAAAAACATATAACGAGGAAGGTGAAAAATTTCTGTGAAACAATTCATGGCAAAAGTAGGCTACGACGCATACATCAATGCCAAGACAAAAAAAACCCTAAACTAGAAACAAAAAACAAAGTTACAAACCCCAATCTATGAAAATCCCTTGAGAATTTGAAGAAATGACTTCAGAAGAAGTAGAAGAATAGAATCAAAGTATCATGACCATGTAAACAAATCAAATTTTTGGAAGAAAACAAATAAAACCAAAACTCTGTAGTATACTTAATGAAAAATAGTTGAGTTTTTTTTTTTAAGAAATGACATTAGAGAAAGTTGAAAAGGAGGTAAAAAGTGATTGAATCATGAAAAAAAACTAAAAATTCTTCGAAATTACTCTCTAACACCGCCAAAAAATTCATCCTCATGGGTTCGACACCGCCAAATGCAAAACATGCCTTTATTTGGAGGGGGACAAAGATAGAGAAGAAGGTAGGTGGGGAAGAGAAGCATGATAATAAGGGAACAAAATTCCTCTATCCTCATTCTCCTTATCCCCTTCCTCGCCCCTATCCTATCTTTACGCCACGTTTAACCACTAAATTGAAACCTAACAATGGAGTTAAATGAAAAACGGATGAGAATAGAGAGTCTGACTCATGTTCAACAAAATCCTTAAAAAAAAAAAGGAAAACCAAAATCTCTCCGCTCAAAAAGACAAAACATTGCTGGTAGAAAGATTTTCTTTGTCCCTAAATTCTATTGTCAAAACTCCTATTCAAGTAATGAAAAAGGTGCATTAATTGATTGCTTTATTACTTTATCTTCTTTTTTTTCATTGTGAAATTTAGCAAAGAAAGAAATTGAATTGTACTGAGCAATGTTTTTTGCATTAATATTAGCATTTGATCAAACTCATAGCACATTAACCTTCTAACCCCAAGGACTTCTATAGAGTAGGACGAACGAGGTCGTAATGGACATCAGCACACCACAATTCGAAAGTGATGAATAGTTGGTCCCGAGCCTAGATAAGACCAAGCAAGAGCGCTTCAAAAATGGCTGCGCCAAGAAGCTCCTCCTACTCGTATAGAGCCACAGTGTCAAAATGTCGATACTTGACCCAAATCACCTCTAGAATGACTCGCTTGGTGGATTTTGGCCTTGCCAGTGGGGAGGCCGTCGTCCCTAACTCCAGCACTAGAACTTGCTACCCTCTGTTGTGGGCCAGTGGGAGCTCTGGAACTGTTGAAGAAGCGGCCTCTGGAGCGCACCTCATTTTATGACCACTGGAAATTGAAAATTGGCCAATTAGATGTGGCCTCTGTAGAACTGATCTCCGTCACTGTTTTTTTTTTCCTTGAATATTTTTTATCTTTCTACAGCATTTAATGGTTGAGACTTTCCATATCTATCCATTCTAATTTAACTTCATTGTTATATTTGGCATAAAAATAGGATGGGGAATAGGAAAAGGGATAGGGAAAATGGGGACAGAGGAATTAGATTCAATAGTAAGGGAGGAACAGATAAAATGAGTATTTATAATCATTCATAAATCATAGTACTAAGTCCCTCATCTATTATTTTTATGCCATTTGAACCCCAACATTTATAAAGCAACATTTTACTTGGCATTAGATAGTATCTCCAATGTGAAAGCTGTTGGAGAAATTTATATGCTTTTTCCAACAGCTTAACATGTTGGAAACTTGCAACAGCCAGTAGTTGAAAAATTGGCCATTGGAAAATGCCCTTTTCTTAGTAGTGATAGTATTTATAAATTCTGTCTCAAGTTTTAGGCTGCAGCTAAATAACGGTCAAAATAAAGCAACCAAACAACTATAGTTCAAAAAAAAATCTAACGTACTTATTTCTCCACGAAATTTCTTTTTTTTTCTTTTTTGAAGCTGAAATTTTGTGCAAGATTGATTTAATAGTAGCACTATTTATATACATCTATTCCGTCTCAAGTTTTAAGCCGTAGCTAGGTATCTGTCAAAATAAAGCAACCAAATAACTATAATAAAAAGAAAATAGGTTCATCATGAAATTACGTCACCACTTTCTTGATCGCTTCAAGTGCCCGCCTTTATATATAAAAGCCCTTCACTCCATCAACCATTAATGACATGAGCAAAATACCTATAAGCTTCTCTTTTACTTTCATTCTTCTAATATTGAAACTTCCAATTTGAATATTAGAATCATGTTTGGTTACTTAATCTCCATTTCTTGTTGCTTAAAATGGGCGCTAAACTTTTTCCTCAATTTCTCTCTACTCCCGAATTTTGGAAAAATCACAAGTTTTGGTGAAGATGTTGGCAATTTTGGAGAATCGAATTCTAACAAGTGCCTAGATTGCGCTGTTTGTCTGAGCAAGATCAACAACGATGAGGAAATCTGTGGCCTTAGATGCAAACATATGTTCCACAAGGTTTGTTTGGACTGTTGGATCAGTTAACAGCCTTTTACTTGCCCACTTTGCCGGAGTTCACTATTGCAGCTGGCACAAAAGATGTCAGGCGAACACTACTAAAAAACTAATTTTTCCAATAGTCAAATTTTCAACGGTGAAGTCATTGGAAATTTCCAACATGAAAGGCTGTTGGAAACAATGAAGACCATTTTTCAATGGCCTTTGCATTGGGAATTTTGAAGATGGCAGTTTCCAACGTGAAGGTCGTTGGAAAATTTCCCACAACCACATTTCCAACGTGAAAGCCGTTGCAAATTTCCAACTACCACATTTCCAACAGGACTATCATTGGAAAATTGCCAACGCGAAGACCATTGGAAATTTATAAATTTTATGATTTTATAAACTAAATTAATATTTTGAAAACATTTTACTATAAATAATAATAATAATAATAATAATTTATTTATATATTATTTTTATATATATACATAAATATATTTATATTTTTTTAATATTTCATATATATCATATATATATATATAGATAGACACACACACACACACACACACACACACACATACATACATACAAATATATAAACATAAACAGAAACATAATAATAATAATAATAATAATAATAATAATAATAATAATAATAATAATAATAATATATTTTTGTGTGTGTGTACATATATCATATATATGGTATATAAATATGTATATGTTATATAAAAATTTATATGATATAATAATTAAAAATATCATATTTATTAACATATTTATAAGTATAAATATATCATAATATATATATGATGTAATAATGTATATGATGTAGTAATAATGTATATGCCATACATATATGATATACGATGTCTATGATATGTGATATATATGATAATATGTATAATAATGTAATAATATAATAATATTGCAATAATATAGTAACTGTATACTATAATAATAAAATAATATAGTAACTTAATAATAATTTAATGATAATGCATCTGATATATGATGTATATGAACTATTATATATGATATATGATGTAATGATGTATATAATGTATGTGTCATACATAATAATAATAATAATAATAATAATATTTTTTAAATTTTATAACGTGTCATATACATGATATATATTAGCAATAATTATAATATAGTTGTGTGTGTGTATATATTTATATATCAATATATAACGCATAATGATATATTCAATATATTTAATATAATGTATAACAATATATATAACAATATATCATATATAAAGCCCATATAAAAGTGTCAAGCTAACCCACTCTATTAAGCCCAACTAATTGACCTAAAACTAATAGAGACCTAATCTAACCCTAGCTATATATACTAATATATCACCTCTCCTCACTCATCTCTCACACCACCTAATCTAACCAGCGCCTCCCCCTCTCCTCCCTAACCCTCACAGCCACCCACCCCATGTGTCACCTCGCCCTCTGCTCTTTCCCCGTCTTTGCCTCTCCCTCTGCTCTGTTGCACTTTGCTCTCTCCCCTTGTTCGCCTTGTCCTCTACTCTCTCACCCGCATCACTCCTCTCATCCGAATCTTGCCTCCATTTTCTGGTTCGCGTCTGTCCACCTTGATCCCTACTGTCATTGCCACATCGGAGCCCTCCTTTGTGTCGCTATGTTCCATTCGCCGTTCATCGCCCGTGGTCGGCGTCACCATCCTCCATTTTTCCACTTGTCGTCCGTCAGTGCTCCACTTCTCCTTTCGCCGTCCGTCAGTGCTCTACTTTCAAGCTCGCTACGCGCCTTAGCTCCTCCCTTCGCCACGCTCCTTCGCCCGTTTCATTTGCATATCTGGGTTTTCAAATTTTGTACTTTTTTTTTTTTTTAATTTTGCGGATCTAGTTTTATTTTGCGGTTTTTTTGTATTTTTTGTGTTTTATGTTATATTTGTGGAGATTTGTTTTGTGTGTGATTCTTTTATTTTTTTTGTAATTTTTTGTGATTTTATTATTTCTGTAATTTTGTCGTGCTTCTACTTTTTTTGTTTTTTCATAATTTATGTAATTTTGAATTTTGTAAAGATAAGATATAATTTGTTTAAATATTTTTGCCATATTATAAAATATAAAATATAAAATATAATTTAGTAATATATAAAATTTATCATTAATATATATTTTTTATTTTCATATACAAAGTTGTAATTTCCATTACTTGAGCTGTTGGCGTATTTTCAATGGTTGAGGCCAATACAACTTTCTAATGGCTAAAACCTCTTAAACCCGCCAAATAACTATGTGACGAGTGAAGATTTCTAATGGCTCATTTTCTAACTGGTGGCCGTTGAAAATATTAACGTAAAAAATAAAGCCATTAGAAATTTTTTTCCAACACATTTTTTCCAACATGCCTATTTCCAACAGCTGACTGTTGGAAAACTCCATTTTCCACACAAAGCCGTTGGCAAAGGCAATTGGAAAAGTCTCCCTTTTTTGTAGTTGAAGCAGAGGTCTTGTTGTTTAAGTACTGTGATTTCAACTCTAGCGGCGGAGAGAGAGATAAATGGTGGCTGCGTTGACTTCCCGGCGGCCAGTAAAAGATGGAAGGCGGGGCAAAATCATTTTGTAAAGAAGAAGACCATTATTTTCTGCAGAGGGGAAAAAAACAAAGAGAAAGAGAACGCCAACCCTAAATCAAAAGAAAAAGGGTGAAGCAATGATCTTAGTGATATGGTGGGTAATATGGAAGGGCAGAAATGAAAGTATCCACAGCAACAAGTGTTCAAGGCCGCTGAGGAAAAATTTATGGATCTCAAGGAGGAGTATGGCGCCGCTGCAATTATATATGCATGAGTGGCTGGAAAATCCTATTTTAGCATGTAGAAATTGGTTGCACGTTTGATATTTTATGCGTGGATGATAATTAAGCAATAGTAATCTATTCTTATTTTGTAAATCTTGATCCGTCTAGCAGCTTGCTGGAATTTTTTTAATGAAATCTTTTGAGGTATTGTTCAAAAAAAAAAAGAAAGAAAAAGGGTGAAAATGGTTACACTTACAGATGTATAAGTAGTTATCTGACAGTATTTTGTTCTTGATTCATGTTCATGTGTAGTTATGAAAATTCATTTTGTATAATTTTTGTACATGTAAATTGTAATAAATTAAATCATCCAATCTTTTCACATAATTATAGATGAAAAAAAAAAC
Source organism: Aquilaria sinensis (assembly GCA_005392925.1). Lineage (NCBI taxonomy): Eukaryota > Viridiplantae > Streptophyta > Magnoliopsida > Malvales > Thymelaeaceae > Aquilaria > Aquilaria sinensis. The sequence goes on from SMDT01001658.1 coordinate 17,223, forward strand.
AGAATTTGACACCATTGACTTTTTTTTTTTACAACTTAACCTATAAAATAACCGAAAATCTGATAATTAGAATGAAAAATAAAAAATCTTATGAATTCAACATGTCCATTCCTACACATAATTTTGAAGAATATAATAGATGCCAAAAAAACAAAAAATGAAACTCGTAACTATTTTTGTTACTTCTTAAATCCTAAACTAACAAAAAATCCAGATATTTGTTAAAAAAATAATGAAACAATTGGAGGTGCCCATTCATTAAAAATGCATCCAAATGCTTCTCATAATTATGGAGTACATGAAAATGCCCAAATATCCACAGATAAACCCATATAACCACCATTTAGATAAATTTTGAACAAGAAACTACAACATGATAAAATATGAAAAAAAATATAAAAACTCACCTTAATACCCAAAAAGGTCCTTCTCAATCACCAAAAACACTATACCTTCAAGGTAACAACACATGACAACCTCTTTCGAGCTCAAACCAAGAAAAACGTCAATGCACAAAAACCCAAAAATAATTTTTGCAAATGATACAAATGGAGAATTTTAGCTTAATACTATTTGTTAAAATGGACCTTCATCCAACTGAGAAACACAAGATTTGTTGGTTTATTGCCTTGGAGTGGCTGGAATCACAGGTTGACGGAGTTGGGGCCAAAATCCCAAAATGGGACAGAAGGGAGCTTTGATGCGCGTGTGGGTACGGAAAGGGGTGTTAAATTTTAAAGGGGTTTATCGACGGTCTGGATTTCCCTACAATGTAGGGTAGCCCATAGCTAAAGTGGAGATGACTAAGCCATCGACAATCAAGTTGTTGCTACCTTAGTAGGGATGGCAACGGGGCGGATCAGGTGCGGATACCCCCTATCCGCCATCCGCGCCCGTGGGTTTTTTCATACCCACCAGCTCGTGGATATCCGCTAATGGACAGAAAACAGCATCCATACCCGCAACCCGCGGATAATCCATATCCGCGGGTAATCCGTGATTTACACTAGTTTTGTAAATTTCATCATTAAGTCATAAATTACACATATCCACATCACATCTAATAAAACAAGAAACATTCATTAACACAAATAATATTCATATCTTTACATGTGATTTATGTGGCAATTTTTCCTATTTGTTATTTTATTAATTTTATTGTTCAAAAGACTTAGGTAGCGAGATTATGTTGCCGGACATGCCGACTGCTTGCTCCCGCCCGCGCCCGCCAGACGGGTGAAATTTTTTACCCATGCCTGCCCCATCGCGGGTATTTTCACCCGTTTACCCGTCCGTCATGGGTGGATATCCGCGGTTCACGGTTTTCGCCCGCTCCGTTGTCATCCCTATACCTTAGCAGCAGCCAATCCGTCGCAAAAAGGGTTTAAAAATTAAAAAAAAATAAAACCTAGGAAGAATTCTTCCTGAAAAACACAATATTTTCCTAGAAACAATTAGGACTAAATTCATAAATATAGCCTGAACAATTTTTCTAGAATAAATTAGATATTTTGTGTTTATTTTTCTTTTTCTGGAATAAAATAAGAAATTACTTACTTTCCAAATAGTTTTATCAACGTTAATGTTAATTAATTAGATTTTTAAGTTGTTCATCATGATTATCTCACTTCTAAAACCCTAAAGTTTCATTATTTTTTGTATAATTTTTTTATAGTTTATATATGTTTTATTTAATTTTTGCAACATGTTTGTGTTGATAAGGTATAAAAATTGTGCCCGTCAAATTCGCCAGCTAGCTGTGGCATGGCCTAACATTAAAATGTTAGATAATTTGATTCCTTGAATCAAATCCAATCAACCATAAAATCCAAGATCATTAATGTCGAATCATCAAGAACAAGCCGAAATTAAAATCGGAACCATATCTGAATCCATTGAATATTCTAGAACACTGATCTTATGGATTGTTGTCTTCCAAATCGATACGTGCGAGTTCCCCTTTACTCTCTCTAACGATGGGAACTTAGATGAGGTAGAAACTAAAGAGAAAAAACCCTAGCGCATATGATTTGGGGACCATAGTCTTCTCATATAGATTGATCATGTTAGTTTTGTGTATTCTTTATTTTAGCCCATCATAAAATAAAAGTTACACTTTGATCTCTACACATTTAAATTGACTACACTTTAAAAGATGTCTAAAGTCCAAACCTGAACCTTATTAGATCACTTTAAATTGGGCCAAATATTTTGATAGCATATATATAATGCACAGTTTACTCACATATTAGCTCATAAAAATCCAACATAAAATTGAGATAGTATGTGTTTGTACTAGTCTAAAAAGTGCTCAAAATTTTGAAGTCTCAAGTTCACAGATATCTTCTTTTTGATCGACCACCAAATGAATATATATAATATTAGAAGACCAGCAAGGGACTGGAAAGAAACAAGTTACAACATTTAGGCCATAAACCTTTTACAACAAGCACCCTGAGACCATACAAGAACTAAAGACAGCCAAAAAAATGACAAAGATTGAGAAGATGGTGGTTTTTGTACAGTTCCAAAAAAGAAGGCTTTTCTGAGCTTTTGCTATTACAGGTCTATGGCTTTTTTTGACCAAAGTAAAGATTTTCAAGGTAAGTGTAAATTTCACGCTTAGAAATCTTGTTTGCACAATAAGTAATATAATTAGTGAGTTAATATAGCATAAAGTTAATGATATGACCATGCCAACTAAGTTTAGCTACAAAGGAAAAAATGCTAATGTTTCCAAGAGAACCCCTTATTTTAAGTCATGAATGAGTTTGAATCATGAAATTAAATATTTTAAAGTGTATTTATGATTTCTATTTCAAATCTTATTTGTGAAGTCGTTAAATAAGTCAATGTGATACATTGGGACTAGCCTAGCACAATTAAGAAAGTTAGGGCATTAAGGGGTATAAGGGGTGAGATAAGAATCTAAGCTTGAAGCTTCTTCTTTATTCTCTCCTTAACCCATATTTCTAGCAAGCCCTAAGCTCTCAAAACTCTTCCCAATCCATTTCTTGATCAATTGAGCTCTAATAAATGCTTTCTTGGTGCAACTAGCATGATTGAGCTCAAAGAGCAAGTGATCACATTTTTTTTTCTCTTGGTAAACTTTAATTATTGTATTTGGGATGTGATTTAGATTTTTCTTAGTAAATTAAGCTTTGGGTGAGATATATGCTTGATCTCTAAGCCTAAACTTGGCTTGTGAAGGTTAAATAGCAAGTTGAGAAGGTGATTGTGCAAAGATGGACTAAGGAGAAGAGTTTTTATTCTCACAAGAAGGTAAAGGTGTGTGACTATGATTCAACTGCATTTTACTCAAAGTATGATCATATTCTATGTGTTTTAAACTTTGGGGAATTCATTCTTCTACACTGGAACAAGAGCTACTTTGATTTGTAAGATTTTGGTGCAAATGTGCTTGTGTGTGCATAGAAGGTTTGAGTTTTGTGACCTTGTGTTTGGTAAGAGATTTTTATGTTATCAAGTTCTTATTTGATTCATATGAATGTCATCTGACATGTGTAAGAGTATGGGAGTTCGTTGCTAAGTGAATTAGTTTAAGTTCAAAGGCAAAATAGGCAAACTAGGTAAATGTGAAGAAAAACAGGGGAGGATTGAACGTGCCCCAGGGCTGTAGCCCTAGAACTCAAAGTAGCAACCCTAAGAACATGCTAGAAGGTAAAGCCAACTAGAGCACCCAATTCCCAGGGCCACAGCCCTAAGTTTGACCGCAAGATAAGGTCTCCCTAAGGGGACCTCAATGCTTCGATTTTGATACCTGGGCCATTTTAAGATGTTTTAGATCTTTGTTTGAGTCTTGGAACTACTTCCAAGGCCTTGAATATGCATCTATTAAGGGGTTAAAAGGTAGACAAGAAAAAACTTAAGGCTCAAGGAAGATAATTTGGGTCTTAGGCAAACGTTGGGGTAATAAGTGTGCAAACGAGGATTCAAGCCTCAAGCTATCTAGCTTTATAAGTTGAGCCACCAAATTAAGTTAAAATTTTGCACAATGTGATAAGGGCAAAAAGGTGGCAAGCTAAACTTGCTAAGACAATATTAAGATTGTGTAAGTTAAGACTAGGAAAAGGATGGGTTTCCACCATAGGACTCAATTATTGACTATTAGTTAAGACCTCATGTATTTGAGCTTGCATCAAGTAACATTATATATCTTAATATATAATTACATGTCTTAAAGATTTTCTTTGTAGGTATTATGTCCTTTACTAAAAACTATCATATTATCACCATTTTAAGTGTTACATTATGCAAACATTAATAGTGTGGATCCCAACACCTAGTGAAAGGGTTGCTAGGGAAGTTCTATACATGTATTACTTGAAATTGAATCATTATTTATTCTAAGCTATTTGGTTTGTCATTTATAGGTGCTTAGTGATTACATGGCCTCTATAGTTATGGGCTACGGTGCAGAAGGTAGTTGGATTTCTCATTTCCGAAACTTCAAGCTTAGGTGGGAATTTATTTTTTATAATCTCAAATAAAAGTAATTGTAAATATATGGTGCTAGTGTGCGAAATTAGCCTCTAGTATGGACTAGTTTGTGAAGACTTTCAGTGTGTATAAACACTAACAGTTGTTTTTTTATGTACATAAGTAAGTGGAATGTGTACATGAAGTTAATTCTTGAAGCTTAAGTAAACTTGTTTTATGCATGACTTCGATGTAAGGTTTCAAACTTATTTGTTATGTCGAAGTTAATCATGCATGATGTATGTTCTAAGGCAATGAACTAAAAGCATGTTAAGTTTTAATTAATACAAGTATTAACTTAGCTAACTGTAACTAAGTGCAGAACCACTGAATCTCAATTAAATTCAAATTCCTAGAGATACCCCACACTAGGATAAGTTATGGTCCTTTACATTGACCATCTAGCATATATCATGTCACTGCTAAATCTCCATGAACTCTAGCGATGGGTAGCATGTTGGTAGTGTTTGCCTAGAAGCATTTTAAGTGCAGATACTTAGCCATGGCTTTTTCATCACAAATATCTACAACTACTATTATTAACGGCTAACCATCATTAAATTTTTACAGGAGCTATTGTTATTTAGTGATAGTTTTCTGCTGGCAATAATTTAACATTCACTAAATCCAGTTTGTTTACTTGTTTAGTAGTGAAATAATGCTTACATGCCCATCAATGACCCATATATGTATTAAATACACCTCAAGTATCTTATGTACAGATCTATAGCACGAATATTCACTTCTTTTCAAAATTTTTATGCTCCTAGAATATAAACGTTTCCCTTTGACATCTGATATTTCCAACTCCTTTTTTGGTGTCATATTTTCATATAAAATATTCATATTTTTATAATAAATTTTTGAAAGAAATAAAATTATAAATTAATTTCCAAGAATAGTAATAAAGTCAGTTTTATGAAACGGAGGTGATGCTCAAAGACATCTTCGATGTATGATATGTTGGACCTCCAGTAGGGCTTTACCTGAGTAGTACCTGCAGCACTTGAAGAACATGGGCGAAGAGCTCCCTGGAGTGTTTTCTAGGGGAGGGATCTCCGAAGCCCAAGTCAGTATACGAGATAGTAATTACTAATAGTAGTAAGCAAAAGAATGAGAGTTCTCATGAGTCGTATTACCTGAGAGCCTCCTAAATATTTATAGAAGGTGCTTGTGAAGAAGCAGTTATCGTTAGTCAAACTGAACAGGACATGTGGTCGATCGAATCCGTTTACGTTCGGTTTGCACCTCGGAGGAAAGTATGCCTAGCTGTTTTCAAACAATTACGCCTGGTCAAAAAGGTGAAGGTGTGTAAAGGTCCCTTGCCAGTGGTCCTAGGGGCTGTACATTTGTTGTTTTTCTCAAGAACCCTCGGGGGCTCGAAAACCCCTTCAGGATTAGAGTCACTTCTAAATGTGGCTGGGAGAAGCCTATCGATGACTTAAATAGTGTTAGGGATGTACCCCGTCTACCAAGGTTAGTAGACTTCTATTTTCAAGGTTGGTTATGTGACCTTTCAAGGGTGGTGTAGAGCCCTTTCCCAAGGTTGGCCTATCTAATCCATGAAGGTGGTTATTGATACCTAATTTTGTTAGAGTACTAACTTTGGTTAGGAAGAATTAGTTTAGGAGCTTTTTTTATTTTGTAGGGGGCAATTTGGTCTCTTTCATTATGATATTAATTTTAGGAGTTTAAAATGTTTGTCTAGGGTAGAAATAGGAATTAATCTAGTTTAGACACTAATTTAGAGTCTTAAAAGTTTCATAAGGTTAATTAAAAAAAATGGGGGTTTTAGGAAAAAAGATTGAGGATTTTCCTAGCAAAATTGGGAAGTTTGAGGTAAATCTGTCAAGATTGAAAAGTTTGGGACAAGTCTCGCCAATATCTCAAAATTCTAGGGAAATCTGGTTATTTTTGCAAAGTTTGGGGCTAATTTGTTAAATCCTGGAAGTGTTGGGCTCAATTAACAGATTAGAGAAATAATGGGTGAAATTGAGAATTCGCATGAAATCTGGGCCCTGAATTAGCAGCTCAACAATTTTTTTTGACCTAGGTTAGAATTTTGACCAAATCACTCCAAATTTAATATTTGCTGCATTTTTTACTCTGAGAGCTCGTTAATCATGCCTACGGCACTCATTATAAATATGGGATCAACAACTGAAAGAGGGAGAAGATGAAATTGGCAAATCCTAGCTCCTAGCTGAAAAAGGAAAAACCTGCAGTCTTAAACCCCTAGCTACCTGTTACCCTACCCAAAAACCCTGAAACTTTTCCCCAGACGACGTCTGTCCCTAGTTACTCATTCTCTGCTGCCCGACGCGTCACCTCACCGGCTGCCACTCCCGCTGTTGCCAGTCATTCCTCCTCCCCAACCGCCGACGTTTCAACTTCCTAGCTCAGCCACTACTGTTCCAGCCGCCCTCCACGCCGTCCGCGAGCTCTTCCTGTCACAACCACCCCGGCTTTTCTTCTCCAACTGTCACTAGACTTAGCTGCCTCTCGCTGACAGTACTATTGGGAGTCCCCGGCACCATCGCCAACCCAACCCTACTGCCCGTTCGTCTAAACCTCGCCGAAGGGAAGAAAATTGAGCTCAGATCCGGAAACAAACCCGTAATCCAACTTGTCCCTAGACCCATTTTTATCTCATTGGGGTATAACTCTCATTTAGTCCTTTGTTCATTTCATTTTGTTTGTTTGAGTCATTAACTTTCTTAATTTTTGCGGATTCATCACTGATAACATTTTTTTTTTATTAATTTGTTCTATTGTTGTTAAATGGAATGTTAAACTTTCTATTTTTATTTTTATTATGCGGATAGCCAAGCCTCCCACCTTTTTTTATTTTCTATTACTCTTGCATTTTATTTTATTTTTATTATTTCTGTTATGCGGATGGCTAAGCCTCCTACTTTTTTTATTTTCTATTACTCTTGCATTTTATTTTATTTTTATTATTTCTATTATGCAGATGGCCAAGCCTCCCACCTTTTTTTTATTTTCTATTATTTTTTCATTTTATTTTATTTTTATTATTTTTGTCATAGGATGGCCAAACCTCCTACCTTTTTTTGTTCTTCTTGCATTTTATTTTTATTTTTATTATTTTTGTTATGCGGATGGCTAAGCCTCCCGTCTTTTATTTTTCTGTTATTCTTGCATTTTTTTTATTATTTTTGTTATATGCAAAGTCAAGCCTTCCACCTTTTATTCTCTGTTATTATTGCATTTTTTATTTTATTATTTATTGTTAATGGAATGCTGATCCGGGTGATCTGATAGGATTTATGGTGTGGATTGATGATTAACTAAAACATTTAAGAAAATAAATAAAGATAAATAACAACACGTTAAGTTTTTTTTTTTAATTCCACTTCCGAGTGGTCCGATAGGATCTATGGTTTGAGAATATAAAAATTTCATAAAAATAAATAAAATCAAGTAAGAAGGTTTAGAAGTTCATATCCGGGTGGTTCAATTAGAATCCATAGTTTGGATATTAATCAAATTAATTAAAGCAAGCAAAGTAAAACTTAAATAAAACTAAGGTGCCAATTTTTTGGTGTTATAACAAAGTTGTTTTACCGTAACCATACTCCCGAACCTCTCAAACTCTCGTAGACCATTTTAAGGTATCCAATCAACCTAGGTGTAAACCGATTTGTGGCAACTCCCAAAAACACATTGCTACGGTGGTGGTTAGGATGTTATCGAAGGTGGTGTTGAGGATGCTCCAAGGTTGGCTATATCATCTTCCGAGGGTGATGTTAGATACCATAGCCGAAAGTGCTTTGGGTGATAGCCCTTCAACTATCAAGAGAGAGTAGTGTTTTTCATATTTACACATGCAAAGCATGAACAGTCTTTGTTGTGATAATGGTATTCAGTAAAAGAAAATTATATAGAAATACACGTAATATATGTATGTGATACAATATTTATAATTTGTAAAAAAAAAAGTAAAAGTAATATGTACTCGTACAATATCCATAAAAGTACATTATTTTAACATAGAAAATAAATTACTGATCTTTTCGTTTCAGCGTATATCGCCCATCATTCTTTTTTTACAATTAAATCACTTACTAATGTTTGCAATCGAGCTAATATTACCCACTGACGTAACGTCTATCCAACTGTATGATGATGTGGTGAATCTTGATGATGTGACGACATACGTGTCTATATACGTGGCAAGCTTGTGTACAAAAAAAAAAAAAAGGAAAGTCCTAACTTTACTCACAAACTTTTGTCTAGTACTACAAATACTGCCTAACCTTTATTCCCAAACTTTTTTCCAAAGCTTAAACTCAATAGAATCAGACACTACCAGTGGCCGCCCCTCTAGCAAGCGAGTTACTGGAGAAGTTGTCCCCAAATGACGAACTCTGCCCAAACCCTTGAATAGATCGTTGTCAAGGATTAGATTCGGGATCAGAAGATCCTCATCATCATCCTTGCTTTCTCCTCCTCTGTGACCATCTCATCCGTTTCCTCATCCACCCAACTATGCTTAACCTCCGCGTATTGCGCCAACGACGCCTCTCCAGTTGCTACGGTGGAGCTAGTAGGGAAGAGCAGGAACCCTCCATGGCTTCCACTACCAAACTCGAACCAGGCGAGGTCATAGACACTGTCGGTGGTGTCATAGGCGATTACTTCAATTATAGAGGGAGAAGTGGGGAGTGGTCTAGAACATGGAGGCAATCGTTGTTAAGGATGCTGAAGTTCTGGGCAATGGCAACAACGAGATGGGACTCTTAAAAAGGGGATGGTTTTGTAGGCATAATTTCTAGTTTAGGGGCCTATGTGCATGAATTAAATAGTTTGGGAATAAATGTTGTAATTTACCCAAAAAGATAGTAATTATTTGCATTAACAAAATAAAATATTCTAGAGAAAATAGAATATTTTCTCCGTAAGTTTCATAAGTAACTAATTTGCCCAATTTTCAAAACAATAGTTATTAGAGTTTATCCGATTGCAAACATTAGTGGGTAATTTAATTGTAAAAAAAAAACAATGGCTGATATACATTGAGATGAAAAAATCAGTGATTTATTTGCCCCTTTTACCTCCTATTATGCAATACGTTAAATTTATCTTTATTGTTTAAATGTTGTTTCTTCGAACAGAACAGGCAAGAGTGGAAGAGTTAAAGAGACTAGAGAAAAAAGAATGGACCTTTTTCCTAATTTCATCCTCGTTATGAACCCAGGAATCATCATCAACCTATAAAGCAGTGATACATGTATTTAATATTCTGGTTTTGGTTGTGAGGTGAAAAAATCTAGTATTACTATCTGCTAGAGCCAATCATTTAATCCTCGACTTTTGGGCCCATAGATATACTTCATTAGCCAATAAAGATTAAGCTTTAACCAATGTCTTCAAATCTCAGAGTTTGAAGCTAACACATCCAAGGATGATTGAGCTTGCGCAAGAAGACTTTTGGTTTTCTTAATCTCTAACCTTAAAGGACCAACAGATAATTTACTCCAGTGGCGTAATGTAGGGACCAATTGAGGATACCTGTAACATTCTTGGACCAGAAATTAAAGAGGACCAGATTGATTTGATAATTTTTTCACAATCACGGTACCTCAGCCAAAAGGCCTCAAATCACCGTAGACGATTATAAAACTTTTTTAATCGGAGATGTATCCATAAGTAAAGGGGCATGGTCAGACTGTTGAATGGCTAGATTTACCAACTGGACTTCAAAATGTAGCTACAACCACTGTACATTACAAAATGCTTTATCTAAGATCTTATAAATTGTCCACTACAAGGAATAAAATCTTGCAAATGATCTGCCCCCGGGCATAAATGAGCATTCTTACCCTTTTTTTTTTTTCCATAGATGAGAGAAACTGATTGAAATCACTGATTAACAACATAGGCCCAGAATAAGCAGAAAGAACAGACAAATATATATTAATCCAAGTGGCCTGACAATATTGAACCAAAAGGGTTCCCATATATACACCCCAAAAGCCAGCTATAACCTGCAATATCAGAAACCCGAACAAGGACCAAATTGGGACCCTTGTGCAAAACAGAACACTGAATGATAGAGGATCATTAATCCAAATGCCCCCCTTTCTGCCCACTGGATTCACAAAATCAGTATCATTAAAACCTACTATTTCTAGCTTGCTTATAACCAAAGAACCATCCAATTTTGTTTCCATCAGAAACAAAAGATTGGGTCGTTTAGCCGATATAGCTACAGTAATCTGGGGTCTCTAGTTATTTACTATTTGACTGGTTTCTTTTCGTAATTTGTTTCTCTGTTTTTCCCATATAGGATGGGGTCTATTAAATATACCATTCCATAGAAAAGGAATCCCACTAATCATAACCACGGCATTAAGCACCCACCTCCCATGGCTTTATTTCCTCCAGATTACCTTCCTCGACATGGCATTATGGTAACCAATGAATCTAATTCATTGGAGCAAACAGGTGATGATTTGGCCTGTTCCTTTCTTATTCATATATTGAAGATGGTTTTCTGCTGGCTTCATCTAGTTTTTTATTAATAGTACCTGGTAGACAGAGGACAAAGTGCAAGTGTGGGGTACTACTGGACACAACCGCTTTATTGTCAGATTTTGTAATTGGATGGACCTCCTGCACCTTAAAGCTTAAGCTCCCTGGAATATGGATGGGGCTATTATCCTGGTGCAATGTATCCAACCTCACATCCGAGTTGAGGACCATGATTTTTTTACAGCTCCTATCAGGGTGCAAGTGCATGGCTTGCCACTCATGTAATGTACCTCAATATGGAGATGGCTCATGATGTGGCAAGTAGCCTCGGTCCTGTAATGGAAGTTGATATGAATGATTCTAGTACTCACTGTTGGAATTATATTCACTTTAAAACTGTAATCAATGTGAGGGAGCTTTTGGTTCTCTGATTTTATCTGGAAACTATCCTCTGTCGCATTATTTGGATTTCGTTTAGGTGACTCTGTTGATAGGCGTTGGATTGAAGAGCAGTTGAAGCCGGTCAATCTGGTTAATGGGCTAGGCATTGGTGATGTAAAGGACGAGGGTACTCCGATTTGGTTGGGAATTGATGATCCCCAGGAGAATCAATTTGACGCTCATAACGGTGAAAAAAAAATCAGGTCCAAACATGATCTTAGTTGAAGACTTTAAAGAGGTGCAGGATGCAAACCAAGGAAATGTTCTGGCTCTAGGAGTCCCAGAGCCCATTCCAAATCCAAACTCTAAATCTACAGAGGTTACTATATATACAAATCACTCTATGGATTCATCCACAACCCGCATTTTCTAGGCCTCTCCCAAAGGTTAAGTTATATCTGGCTCAAGCTTTGACTTCATTGGCCCAGGATAATGTTTTACTTTCTTCTAGGCCATCTAAGGCTATTTTGGACCCTGGCCTTTCTAATGCAGAGCTGCCAACAAAGCATATGAAACTACTAGACCAAGTCATCTCTAACCAGGAATGCCTTGGTTTGTATGAAACTAATACTGATAGATTTTTAATTTTGGTACTGGTTATTGCTATGAAAATATCTCTTAGTTCGTATGATTAACCATGTGAGTTAACAAATCCTAAAAATTACACCAGGACTTTCAGTTTAGGTACCCTATCACTTAATAAGGCTTAAATATATCACGCCCACTTGCGGTATCAACAAATGGATAGTTGATCCCTTCAACAATAACTTGTTATGACCCAATCCCCAAACTATTAAAAATCATTCTATTAATTCCCTGAGGCCATCACATGACATCAAATGGTTGCCCTGCCTTCATTCACTAATGGCTCCTCTCATCTCTGTCTCCCTCTCATTTCAAAACCTCCACTAACTGCCATAGCCATCAATTACCGTCCCGTCATCACCTTCCTTTTTGCCATCAACATTGTGTCTCAGCCCAAGTCCACATTCTTCAACCATATTGGGTAGCTTGAGCCTTAATTTTCTGTTTTCAAAATCTTTGAACTAATTTTTTTTTATTCATATTTTTAAGCATTGATCTGAATTGTTAAGATAATTTCACTTCTTGGTTCTTGAATGCTTAACTTGGGTGTTAAGTTAGTAATTTATTAGTCTTTATGCAACTCTCAAATTTTATTTTAAAATTATTTTTACAGTTTTTGGTCAAGTTAGTTGATGGTTATCTTAAGAAGCTGATTTTTGTATCAAATTTATGTGCTTAGTACATTAATTTAAACCTAGTTAGATTATCAGCTTATTAAGTTGGATATGTGGTTTTGTTCGGTTGATGGATGATTTGAGTCATTTGAAAAGAAAAAAAAAAAGGTTGAAATTATTGTGTTCTAATAAATAAAAAGTTACAACTTCGTTGTTTCTGAATATTGAAGTAGGTGGGGGTTTTCCTTTAAGGCAAAAGTCGATCACTGCTTGAAAAGGTTCTGATAAATAAAAAATTGCTACTCTGTTATTTCTAGATATTGAAGTAGGTAGGGGTCTTCTCCTAAAGCAAGAGTTGATCATTGCTAAAAAAGTACTGCGAACATAAGTATAGTCAAAAACCACTTTAGAGTTGTGTCGAGTTAGTAGCTTAGGTATAACAAAGCCCCTATTATGTACTCGCTAAACGACAGAACATAAGAAAAAAATAAAACAAAAAGAGAGTTAGGGGAAATGAGAGCCGCAGGTCTACTCTTGGCCTAATCTAATATACATGAAACCTAATAACCTATGAAAAAATGCTATAAAAACACCTTAAACTTTCTATATTATTCTCAAATTACCCCACATAAATAAAAAAGATTAAAAATAACTAGAATGCTTTAATATGACCAAGGGAATAATATCTTTCAACTGAAATTTTCGCCCTCATGGTTTAGAAGACTTTGGAATAAATCCATATAAAAGCCAGTTTCAAAGTTGTGAGCCAATAAATGCTCAAGAACATCAGTAACAACTTCAAGCTGAAATTTGACCTTGATGCAATCATTATCTCACAAAACTCAAATCATGAAAATTGTAGAGCTCTTTCTTAGCTTAGAAATAACACCCAATTCACATAAAATGGACATCTACAGCCAAAGATGTGCTCAAAATACCACAACTACTTTTGAACCATCGATTACATGCAAATCATGACTTTGAAGCTAAATTTGACCTCCTTAACGTGCAAACTGGGTTTTATGGTCTACATATAATTTGTAGCTCCGGATGTTAGTTTTCCAACAAGTTAAGAATCACTCAATTCTGATCTTTGTAACTCAAGATATGATTTTTCTACTGGAACATTGCCAATCTATTAAAATCTTGAAAGAATATAACCAAATTAAAACTTGTAAAATTGCAAATTAAATCCACTTTTAATCGATTGAGTTCAGATATGCTTTAAACCACAAAATATACTCAAAATAGATCTTTCAAGTTCAAAACACATTAAAACATACCAAATATGAGATAAATAAATATAATAGATGTTAGCTTATCACATATCTATTAGCATTGGCAGGATACCTCATGGATTTGGGTGACCTAAATGAGCTCACCGGATCAATCTTGCCCAGGCAATGAACCACTAAATTCGCACCGAGATCTCCAAAATTGCCAAACCTATTTGCCAAATAGGAAACCATTGGTTATCGTCAAACTCAACTCAGAAAACAACAACGTGAAAATGGAGATTGGTGTGAAACTTGAGAACGAAATAGGGAAGGAACATGAAAGTGGAGATGAGCAGCGGCTACTTACTTGGTAGCCTTGGGGGAACAGGTAGTGGCAAATGGATGGAGTTGTCCCGCAGGTTATTGGAGGATTGGAGGAGATGAATTTGTTGCCTTAGAAACTTGATGTAGCGGATGGCCTTGTATAGCAAAAAGGTCATGCCATCTTGGTCCCAAACGGGGACGAGCTGCTACAGGATCTTGATCTTCTCACTGATCCTCTCTCATTAATGACGCACCACCATGCTTTGGGGTCACCGCTGGTGTGCTAGTTCTGCCGCTTAAGTTTCTGGCTGGTGGCAGGGTTGATGTCAATTGTCTACATCGCCATAATCTTGTACATATCATCTCTTTCATGTTCCCCAAATCTTCCCCATATTCGTTTGCTGCATGTAGCTTCGCCTTGTCAGGTAGTGCATAAGACAAAGACGAAATGGCAAACAGAAGCCGTTGCTAAATGACAGCAAGGCAATCACGTGAGGTCAATTGATGGCATCAAGGGGTTAATCAAACGATTTTTAATGGTTAAGGGACTAAGTTGTAACAAATCATAATTAAGTAGGTCATTTGTCTGAATGGTGATGATATAAGGGCGCGCAAGGTATTCAAGCCCACTAAAGGCAATAGCTAGGCGGATGGACGCATAAAAATATGTGCCCTAAATGCACATGATAAAGAAGTATTAAATGAACATTTAATTCTTATTCAAAAAATAAAATGATATTAATTGAGTTTAAATGTTTTTTATACCCAAATTATCCTTCTCCAATTAACTCATTACTTTAATTCTCTCTATGCTCCCAACTACCCAAATTCTCCCCCATTATTTTCATTCCTATATTTTTTTTTAAACCTTTTTGGTCCCGCTTTGTTCTTTTGCCTCCACTCCACTCTCCTTTACAATTTCCCTTCATTCCCCCCTTCTACTACTACTTTTTTCCTTTTGCCGCACAGATGCATTATTTAATTTCTTTTACAGGCAATAACTCTTTACATGTTTACCCGTTTACTTTGATTCTTTTGTTCAAGCTGGGGGTTGTACTTTTTTGCTTCATTAAATTGGAAGTGCCATAAATACATAATTTATTATGTACATATTATATAAACTCCAAACAGTTTATATAAAATTTTGGAGAAAAAATAGGATTTTAAGTCCAGATTATATAAAATAATTTTTTTCTCAATTTTTTTTCCTGAGCTTGTGCTTCATCATGATGTTAGTACAAGCTCAGGAAAAAAAATTGAGAAAAAAATTATTTTATATAATTTGGACTTAAAATCCTATTTTTTCTCCAAAATTTTAGAAATGTGATGGTTGAATTTTTTTGCAGTGATGGAATGGTTGAATTTTAATTTTGAAAAAGAATTACTAAATCATTTATTAACTTTAGAACTCTTATTTTCGTGTCTTTTTTATTTTTTTGTATGGTGTCCAAAATAATGAATTATAGTTAGTAGACTCACAATATAAAAGTTTTAAATTGGATGTTCAATATCCAAAAAGGGGGCAAAACTGAGAAAGAATGGAGCCGAAAAGATCAGGAATTATGTCAATTAAGTTTGGAAAGGGTAATTAGGGTAAACTAAGATATTTAACCTTAATTAATACCATTTTACTTTTCCAATGATAATAAGTGTTCATTTAATGGTCTTTAACATGTGCCGCAGGGGACATGATACAGAAACTCATTATACTATATACTAAAACCCGTTTTTGGGTTACTGTTCATTTGAACAGTAAAAACAGTGTCCTTCCGGTTTTGTCCATTGGTTTTGGACTGGTTTGCTTGACTTTTTTTGTTTGACACAATTGCTTTATTTAGAAGTTTGGTTAGCTTTTTGAGGACCTGTCTTGAAATTCTCCAACTTTCACTCTGTTTCGCGTTTCTTTTTTGGTGAAACGGGTTTCCAGTCCCTGTATTGTTTCCGTTTCTTATATTATACCCTGATTTTGATCAGTTTGATGTTTTGGACCCTAAACTTAGTAACTATTTAATTTTAGTGTTTTTGTTTAATCTCTTGGTTCTTTTTTTTTTTATGGTGTGTTGTTTTCTAAAATAAAACATTGGTCATCATGGTTTATTTATTTTTTTAGTGAAATAGAGTTTTTTTTCCTTAAATTTTTCAAAGTTAATTTTTAAACTCTTAATACATAAGGTTTTTACATTTTCTCTCTGGGCTCCCAAATTATTTTTATTAGTTTTCTTCATTATTATTTTGCTAAATAGTGTGAGATCATGTAACCAACGCAATGCATGGGCCTCTTAAACGCGGGCTTTTTTTCTTTTTTTGACGTAATTGCTTTTTTTAGAAATTTGGTTAGCTTTTCAAAGACATTAGCTTTTTGAGGCCTGTCTTGAAATTTTCAAGGTTTCTTTTTTGTAAAACGCATTTCCAATCCTCGTATTGTTTCCGTTTCTCATATTATACCCTGATTTTGATCAACTTAATGTTTTGGAGCCTAAACTTAGTAACTATTTAATTTTAGTGTTTTTGTTTAATCTCATGATTTTTTTTTATGGTGTGTTATTTTCTGAATTAAAACATTAGTCACCATGATTTATTTATTTTTTTAGTGAAATAGAACTTTTTTTCCTTAAATTTTTCAAAGTTAATTTTAAACTCTTAATGTATAAGATTTTTACATTTTCTTTCTGAACCCACAAATTATTTTTATTAATTTTTTTATTATTATTTTACTTAATATTATGAGGTCATGTAATTGCCGCAATATGCGGGCCTTTTAACCTTATATTAATACTAAAGGCCGTAGCCATACTGATGCTTATGATGATGGTGATGGTCATTCTTGGCTTTTGCTTCGGAAACCAAAAGGCCTCGGGAAAAGTTGCTTTCACGAAAGCATCCGCTACGCGGCTACCTCAGCACTTTCCCATGTTCTTATGAATTCTTCACGCTGCTTCAGCTACCGACGCGTTATTAATTCAGTCTACTCAATAAAATGTTATTGTCCTCACTGAAAATCAACTAAAAATTAGTGATTAACAGTTTATTTAGTGCTACCTTCATCTTAAATTCTTTATTTTTTTTAATTTTTTTAACTTAAATTAAATTAAATTTATTTATATTATTACATGCTAAATTTTTTTTATAAAATTATATTTAAAAGCCAAAAGGCTTATAGTAGTTAGATATATTTTTTAATAAATTTTATCAAATAATAATATAGATAATTTCAAGTTAAACTTAAGTGAAAAAACTGAAATGAAGGTAAAAAATTTAGAATTAAGGAAGTAATAAATTACTGCTAAACAAAATAAATTTGTAAGCAACTTTCATCTCACAAATTTCATGTGCCATTGTCTCTAAATTTAAACCATGAGCATGGTTACCAAGATCATACTGAAATACAAGTAAACATATTTTTTTATGTACACAGAGAGTTAGTTTTTCCATTACTCCAGTAACCGAAGCTCATGTAAACAATTTATATTAGTCGAGCACGATAAGGCTTTCCCGTATTAAAAGGGCAAAAAAAAAAATTCCAGAAAACCTAAATAAAAAGTTTGCCAGTGACCACTGAATTAAATATTGTGGTATACCGCAATATACCACATGGTATATAGTTTATTGTGTACCCATGGTATACGATACAAATATTTTTATGTTTTGTTATTTTACCGTGTGGCATACCACGGTATTTTACGGTATATCACATATTGCACACTTTTTATATGTATTTTATCAAAAACCTGTGTTATAGCATAAATACCACATGGTACGTACCGCGGTATTTAATTGTTTGAGCCTATTTTTTTTATTTTACATTAAAATATCATAAATATATAAAACATTAAAATAAAAATAATACAAATATCATTAAATAAACATTTAATTTTAATTTTTTTGTTACTTTTCTTAATTAATATAAAAAATTAATGGATGTTATTATTTATATTTATAGTATATCAATAAATTAGTTTTTTTTTAGTATTATTTATTTTGCTCCATATATAACATTTTTTTTTATGTTTTTTTGTATTAAAAAATATCTTCTATCATATATATTTTATTTATATTTGATAAATTATAGATAAAAAAAATTAAAATACATATAAAAATAAACTATTAAATAAATTATATTCATCTTAAAATAATATTCTAATATTTATTTTTTATAAAAATGCTAACAATATATAATATAATATATCATATGATATATTTTAAAATTTTAAGGTACAAAATAATGGTATTAACCACCTTGTCAGCGACGCATCTGTCATAGTCTCACCTTATGACCTGCAATTTTGAATAAACGAAGGAAGATAAGATAAACGTCTGGGCTTTTCGATGAGTCCAAGCTGTGCCCGTGGTCACCAACCACGAGGGAGCGGCCGAAAAAGACTTCCTAAATACAACAAAACTACACCTAACACGATATCCTAGCGGGGCGTAACTAAACGGGTTAACAATCGTCTGACCCTTAAAATTATAAAATATTTATAACTCTTTTTAAAACTTCGAGGTAAATTTATTTTGTTCCCTTTTTAAAATTAGCCAAATTTTCGAACTATAATTTAAAAAAATATTTATTTTTATACCTCCTTTATTAAAAACAAGGTCCGCCCTTGATGTCATATACTCCGTTGGATCTTTCTCTCCCATTTAGAATTGATTAAGTGATTCTTTACTTTCTATTTAAATTTCACTTAGATTTATGTACATATTTTTAAAAAGAATTAAAAGTTATGTTCAAGACTAGTACAAGTTTTTATTTAGGACCAAGACTAGTACAAGTTTTTATTTAGTATTTGGGAATATAATTTATATTTATAATATCCAGTATAATAATTATAAATTAATTACTATTTTGTTTATGGCTAAAAAATAGGAACAGAAGTAAATACTGTTACTATTAACACACAAACAAATTGAGTTGACTCGTCGCATCATCATTAAACGGGTCGAAGGCAACGGGACCCGCCAGAGCCGACGCCACCGAGGTCGACGGCGCCGTTTCCGACTCCACCATCCTGTTACCGTGTTTTACATGCAGGAGAAAAAAGATCAATATAAACTAATTCGATTACATTGAAACTTAGCAATAAAATGAAAAAAAAATTGTACCTGTTATACAATTTTTTTAATAATCAAAACCATGTTATAATTATATATTTATGCACTGTTTAGATTAAGGAAAGAGAAGGGGAAAGTAAGGAAAGTTAGCGTAACTTCTTTATTTGATTGAAGGTAATAAAAGGATAAGAAAGAGTTATCACCTCTATACTTTTTTCCTTTTGTCCATTTTTTTCACCCCTTCAAATTAGGGGAAAAAAGACTCATCTTTCACCTTCTCTTCCTTTAATTTCCCTCTCCTCCCTTTATTAATTGAATTCAAAGATAAGTAGTCGTATATTCATATTGTAATTAAAATAGAGGATTGAATTGTCTATGCCATGAAATTTGAAGGATATCAAACTACATATTTTGACATCTTGTTGAAGTCAAAGACGGCGGGATTCCAACTTAGCCCAAAGTTCAGTCCGCACATGTCCTCAGCTATGTGAGCATCCTTGTGAGGATACTTGTCATACAATTTCAAGGATTATAATAGTATGATCGATTATCATTGTTAAGGTTAGTACCTTCGCTCCTAAATGCCCAACAATATTATTAACATTAACATTTTTTTAAGTATGTGCAAAGAGGTTAAAGAAAAGTGAAAGATTAAACCCTAGATCTCTTAATTGTCAACAAGTATACTCTTAACTAAGTCAAAACTTTGGTGTTGTTTATAAATATATTTTAAACAAAACATAGTTGCAGAACTTAGTGTACACATGTAATTATTTGTCAATTGTTATAATTAATTGGCTTGAATTTTAGAAGGACGACTAAACTTTCACAAATATGGCTGTCAAGTAGTGGTGCTCATCCAATCTGGTGAGCCCTTGAAACCGAGTGATCTGAGCTGATCCAATTTGATGTTCATAGTGTTCAAGTCGGTTCGGGTTGTAAAAATAAAACTCAATAATGAATGCAGGTTAACTCAGGTTAAGAATGTAAAATTGTTGAAGCCTGAATGACCCTATAAGCCTTTAAGTTAACTTAGCCCAATCTCTTCCAACCGAAACAAAAACATAAGCCCAAGTCCCAGCCCAAAACAAAAATAATTTCTCTTTTGTTTCTATGATTCTTCTCACCTTTGTTTTAATTTTATCTCTCTGTTCTATCTCATTTTCTTTGATTTTGTTGTGTCTTTACTACAAACAGTTGAAGGGGTCACTGGAGAACACAAAAAATAAATGGATGAATTGAGACAAGATGTCCATTTATAAATCAAATTCTAGCTTGAAGGTTGGTTTGTGATCAAATTCAATGTTGCAGGTGGCTAATTCTAGAGGAAAAAAACAAGCCTTCTTCCACTCCCCCAACAATCTAGTTATACCAAATCAACCCAAACTACTTTTTATGCAGATTGGGCTCAATCAAATTTGCATGTATGCGAGTCGGGTTGGGTTCTAGATATGGGACCAAACAATAATGTTTGTTATATCGGGTTCTGATGAAAATCGGTAACACGCGGCCTGTAAACAGTAAACACCAACACCTTGCCATCGAACTTTTCTTCATGTTTATAAAACCATCAAACTTTTAAATTTGTGACCATTAAGCTATTAAATACCTTAATTAAAAAATTTTAAAAATTTATGAAACAGTAGTAGAAGTTGTCCAAATATAAAAAAAGTCATGAAATAAAGTAGTCACGAAACAAAGTACCTTTTTTATTTATCTGATTTTCTTTTTGCACATACCCTTTGCATTTGACTTTGGGCTTCGTAAACACTATTAGCTTGGGATTACTGTTTACATTTTTCATTTGCCCTAAACTCTAATAAAGTTTTAACTTAAGTTAACTTAATTTTCACAAAAGATTTAATCTAAAATAACTAATTTTATCTTTGCATCTTTATTTAATTACTTGAAACCAACTTCATTTGAAAGTTAATATTATTTAGATACAATAATCCATTCAAAAAAATTTTTTATAATGTTATTAATTTTTTATGAATTTATTTTTGATTCCCTGAAACAATAAAAATTCATAAAAATTTAATAACATCATAACGATTTTTCAACATATAAATTATTACACCTAAATAATATTGAATTTTAAATGACATAGGTTTCGTACAAAAAAGATATAAGATAAAAATAAACTAATTAATTTGAACTTAAGTTAACCTGATTCAAAGTCGCTTTTTTTATTTTTACATTTTTTTCTCAGAAATTGTTTTATTTAAAATTCAATTTTATGTAGGTATAATAATCCATTGAAAGTTAGACTTTTATGATGTTATTAAATTTTTTATGAATTTCATTTTCTTAGACATTAAAAATAAAAATTCATAAAATGTAATAACATTACTGTTACATAAGGAAAGTAGATTTGTTTACATAAGGTTACTACGTAAAATAGGAAAGTAGATTTATCATTTATTATTTAGATATCAATCCTAGTTGTCTTTCCTTGTATGATAATTTCTCTTATTATATAAAGGCAATGAGGGTCTTGTATGAAATCAAGCCCTCTATTTCTTTCTCTGATATTGTTTAACATGGTATCAGAGCCATAGCCTAACTCTTTCCAGCCTTACGTTTCCGCTGCCAACACCAGAAAACTGTTTTCAGCCTTACGTTTCCGCTGCCCTAACCAGTAACCTTATCTATACTTAACCAAATCAAAAACCAAGAACACAGCCACCACCAGGAGTCACCGGCGACCAAACCAGTACCGGCGGTGCTGCCGGAAAGCCTCCCACACGCTGGCACGTGGGCGGCACGCGTCGCCGTCCGGCGACCTCCGGCGACGGCATTCTGATGGGTGTGCTCACCTTTCTGTCCTAAACAAGTTTTTGGTCTTGTTTTATGTCAATTATGACCAGAGCTTGAGTTTCTTCGTCATCCAGTTAGTCTCTCGTATGTTGGAGTGCGTCATCAGCAAGGGCTGTGATCTATTTGTTCGTCTCATCAAGGAGAATGTCAAATCCTAAGGAGAAAAATTCCCAATCACGTGTTCCGGCAATCATCTCACCAATGGTTTCCTCTACCCAATTTAGCAGTATTCGAATTACCAAACAATGTTTGAATGGTAATAATTACTCTTCCTGGACCAAGAAATTGGTATTGTATTTTACAGGTCAGAGGAAGATGTCACATCTCACTGCTGATCCTCCTACCGACCAAAGCCAATTAGAAAATTGGCAAGCTGCTGATGCACAGTTGTTGCACTTGCTGTTCGAGTCCATGGAACCTGAAGTGTCAGATTTATTCTCTCATGTTATCACCTGTAAGCAGGTTTGGGATTATGCTAAACTTCTTTACTCTAGTAATATGCTGCGCATGTATGATGTTTCTGTTGAGTTGTTTCATGCTAAACAAGAAGGGAGTCTCACTGATTACTTCGCAAAAGGTGAAATAAGGGTTTGAAGAGTTGAATGCTTTGCTGCCTATTTCTTCTGATGTCCAAGAGATGCATCGTCAAAAAGAGGATCTAGTGATAATGACGCTTCTAGCTGGACTAAAACCAGAGTTCGAACCGGTCCGTGCACGGATCCTTGGGGGAGTAGAACTACCTTCATTGCCTGAAGTATACTCCCTGCTTGCTCGTTCTTTTGCTAAGGAGAGTCCAACAAATTACAGTTCTGATCGGTCTGTTCTTGCGGTTCAGTCCAATCCACAAGCAAGATCTGGCTCTCAAGTTAGAGGAGGCCTTGGAGGTAGTCGTGGAGGACGTGGTGGCAGAGATGGACGTGGTCGAGGTCCACGTCCTCATTGCACGTATTTGTGGAAAAGATGGTCATATTAAGGATACTTGTTGGGATAAGGATCCATCATTACGAGCAGCCCATATGGCATCAAAAGAGGTCCCTTCTTCAGCTGTGGCATCATAACCATCTGTTACTTTATCTCACGAAGAGTACACTAAATTCCTGCAGTATCAGTCCGCACAGCTGGCCGCTTCTCCTCCTATGGCATCTGTCGTCCATCGAGGTAATCCAACAGCTTGTTATTCGTCTAGCCTTTCTAAAAATCAGTCTTGGGTGTTGGACTCTGGTGCTACTAACCAAATTTCAGGTAAAATAGCCATTTTTGATCAAATATGTCCTCTAGCCTCACATCATAGTAAACTCACCATTGCCGATGAATCTACCACCACTATTAGAGGTGTTGGATCCACTCGACCTTGTCCTTCTCTTACTTTACCCTCTACACTCTATGTTCTAAACTTTCCATTCAATCTTATGTCTGTGAGTAAACTGACCAAACAACTAAAATGTTCTGTTTGTTTCTTTCCTGATCATGTCATTATCCAGGATTTGAAGACCAAGAAGACGATTAGAGAAGGGCGTGAATCGAATGAAATGTACTATTTTGATGGATTGCAGTCATCAGTTACTTGTCCTGTTTCAGCTTCTCCTCTTCTAATTCATAGTCGCTTGGGTCATCCATCTCTGGAGAACCTCAAGAAATTAGTCCCAAATTTAAATTCAACCTCTACTTTAGAATGTGAGTCTTGTCAGCTTGGGAAGCACCATCATGCTCCCTATTTGTCCCGAGTCAATAAACGAGTTGATAAACCTTTTTCGTTAATTCATACAGATATTTGGGGTCCTAGTCGTACCAAGTCTAAATTGGGTTTTCAATATTTCATAATCTTTGTTGATGATTTCTCTCGAATGACTTGATTATATTTAATGAAAGATTGTTCAAAGTTATTTTCTATCTTCTGTGCC
Source organism: Aquilaria sinensis (assembly GCA_005392925.1). Lineage (NCBI taxonomy): Eukaryota > Viridiplantae > Streptophyta > Magnoliopsida > Malvales > Thymelaeaceae > Aquilaria > Aquilaria sinensis. Next base: position 41,175 of record SMDT01001658.1, read on the forward strand.
TTTTGTGCTGAGATTCAAAATCAGTTTCACACCCGAATCAATATTCTTCGCAGTGATAATGCAAAAGAATATTTCTCTAACTCAATATCCAGTTACATGCAGCAACAGGGTATACTCCACCAATCCTCCTGCCCACACACATCTCAACAAAAACGGAGTAGTTGAGAGAAAAATTCAGCATATTGTTGAAACTGCCCATACCCTGTTAATTCACATGAATGTACCCAAGAGTTTTTGGGGAGATGCTGTGCTCACTGCATGTTTTCTTATCAATTGTTTGCCATCCTCTATCCTTGCGGGTAAAATTCCTTTTTCTATCCTTTTTCCCCGCCAAGCTCCCTTTCCTGTTATTCCTCGTATATTTGGTTGTGTCTGCTTTGTTCATCAGAACCAGCCTGGCACAGATAAATTAGACCCCAAATCTCTTAAATGTGTTTTTCTTGGTTACTCTTGGTTGCAAAAAGGATATAAGTGTTTCAGTCCTTCCCTAAATCGTTTTTTTGTTTCTGCTGATGTTACATTCTTTGAAGCTACACCATATTTTTCTGATACTCAGTTCGTGTCTTCTGATACTGATGACTGTTTGCCTTTGCCTTCTGTACCTGTTCAAATGGCTACTACCAATATTGATGTTCCAGTCACTGATCATGTTCCTTCAGAACTCATTCCTAACAATAATCTGGCTCCTTCAGAGCGACTTTCTCGTCCTGATTTATAGGTTTATACCCGACATTTTCATCAAGAAGCACTACCACAAGATTCACGTTCATCTCCACCGGCTTCATCTTCAACTCCACCGGCTGATGATTTAGAAATTCCAATTGCCCTTTGCAAAGGAAAAAGGTCTTGTACACTTCATCCTATCTCGAATGTCATCTCTTATAATTCATTATCACCATCATACTCTGCTTTTATCTCTACCTTGTCTTCCATTCCTTTGCCTAAGTCTATTTCAGAGGCTTTGTCTCACCCTGGATGGAAGCAGGCCATGGAGGAGGAGATGTCAGCTTTGCGGGCTAATAATACATGGGATTTAGTTCCTCTTCCACATGATCAGACAGTTGTTGGTTGCCGATGGGTTTTTAATGTTAAAGTTCATCCTAATGGTACAGTTGATCGGTTGAAAGCTCGTCTGGTGGCTAAGGGATATACACAGGTATATGGCATGGACTATTTGGAGACGTTTTCTCCAGTAGCCAAAATGACTTCAGTATGCGTTGTCATTGCATTGGCAGCCACAAATCAGTGGCCTTTACATCAATTAGATGTGAAGAATGCCTTTCTCCATGGTGATCTTGAGGAGACTATCTTTATGGAGCAACCACCAGGGTTTGTTGCTCAGGGGGAAACTGACCTTGTATGTCGTTTAAACAAGTCTCTGTATGGTTTGAAACAGTCACCCCGAGCATGGTTTGGTCGCTTCAGTACAGTTGTTGTGGAGTTTGGATTGCAGCAATGTGGCGTGGATCACTCTGTCTTTTATGGACACTCCCGAGCTGGTAAAATTATTTTGATTGTCTACGTTGATGACATTGTTATAACTGGTGATGATAATGTTGGTATTCAATCCTTGAAATCTTTCTTGCAAACGAAATTCCAGAAAAAGGATCTTGGTTCGTTAAGATACTTCTTGGGTATCGAAGTAGCAAGGTCCAAAATGGGGATAAACTTGTCCCAAAGGAAGTATGTCCTTGATCTTTTAGAAGAAACTGGCTTATTGGGAGCCAAGTCAGTTGATAGCCCCATGGAACCAAATGTTAAGCTTGATGCTGAGAAAGGAGAATATTTGGGAGATCCTAGTAGATATCGAAGACTTGTTGGTAAATTGAACTATTTGACTGTCACTCGGCCAGACATTTCATTTGCCACTAGTGTCGTAAGTCAGTTTATGGAGTCTCCGCGTACTGGTCATTGGGATGCAGTAATCAGAATTTTGAGATATCTGAAGGGTACTCCAGGACGAGGCCTTTTATATCGAAATTATGGTCATACTCAGATTCAAGGATACACAGATGCGGATTGGGCAGGTTCATACGATCACCGGTCTACTTCAGGCTATTGTGTCTTCATGGGAGAAAACTTTGTGTCTTGGAAGAGTAAGAAGCAAACTGTTGTTGCACGATCTAGTGCTGAATCTGAGTATAGGGCAATGACATATGCTACATGTGAGTTAGTATAGTTGAAGCACCTTCTCCAAGAACTTGGTTTTGAACATTCATCGCCTATGGAGTTAATGTGTGATAACCAGGCAGCAACTCACATTGCTTCAGACCCAGTCTTCCATGAAAGAACTAAACATATTGAGGTTGATTGTCACTTTATCCGTGAGAAGTCAAGACTCCTTATGTCAAATCAGAGGATCAACTTGCTGATTTATTTACTAAGTCTTTAAGAGGATCACGAGTAAACTTTATATGTAGTAAGCTTGGAGCTTATGATATATATGCTCCAGCTTGAGGGGGAGTGTTACATAAGAAAAGTAGATTTGTTTACATAAGGTTACTACGTAAAATAGGAAAGTAGATTTGTCATTTATTATTTAGATATCAATCCTAGTTGTCTTTCCTTGTATGATAATTTCTCTTATTATATAAAGGTAATGAGGGTCTTGTATGAAATCAAGCCTTCTGTTTCTTTCTCTGATATTGTTTAACAATTACAAAGATTTTATTTTTAATGAATTTTACAACTATATAATATTATCTTTTAAATAAAATTATTTTTAGATAAAAAAATGTGAAAAATAAAAATAAAATATTTTAAATTAAATTAAATTAAATTAAAATGAATTGGACATAAATTAAAAAATTGAGTGTAAATTGCGCACTTTCACTTTTCTACTTTCCTTGTCAACCTAAGTTGTCGGCGACAGCCAATTGATCTGCTTGCTAGGGAATTTACAATAACGATCCTCTAGTTTGGCTACCCTGTGGTTTGCCTCCATTTTTCTGAAAATATACATTTTGCCCTCGTTTCTTGTACATTGTTTGACAATAAGCTCTGGAACCTTCATTTAAAGTATTAATACCCTTTTAAAATTTTTTTAAGTTAATAGACATTTTAATTTACCAATTTTTCTTCTATGTAAATTCAATTTTCTCATTATAATAAATGCAAATATTATTTTTTTTAACTATCAGTTAACTGCAAAAAAAAATTATCAAAAATTCTGAAACTACTAGAATATATTTACTAGACAGTTTAAATTAGAATTTCAAAAATTATTATCAGATAATGTAAAAGAAGTAGAGATAAACTATTGGTTTTTGAAATTAAATGGTGTAAAGTGTAGGTTACATTAAATCACATTACCATTTTTTTACTTTTCCCTTGCTAGTTAACGTTTATGTAATTGGTATTGCAAGTAGAGGCTCAACATCGATTTCCTTATGCATTGCTCCCTAAGTCTAGGGAAGCTTGAGTTGATATGAAAATTCAATTCACATAAAGTAGAACCGATATATTTTTTTATAGGAAAAGTACAACCAATAATTTAATTGATCATAAATGTAAAATAATTATGACACGTAAATTTGGATTTACTGAAAAAAGTTGCACAATAATTTAAATTCTTTAACTCTATCCAACTATCTCACATTAAATTCTTAAATTTTAGTTGTTAAATATTAAGGATATTCTACCACATTTTATCATTATTACCTTTAAGTGGGTCACATAAGTAGAACAAAAATTCATTCTGAATGGGTATATGATAGGTAAAATTTAAGAAAGTTAGAAATATGTATGTGAGCCATTGGACATAACAATTTAGAAGAATTTCAATCATTAAACGCCAAAATATCTATTACTCCCCTAAATTATGATGACTCGAACAGTTTCCCCCACTATAAACCACATCAATTCGAACCCTGGACTATGGGGAATCGGTCAGTTTGGCCCTTTCACTCACTCATGCGCTCACGTGAGCGCACATGAGGAGACACCGTGAAAGACGCAAACTAGCTTCAATAGATTGCCGCCTCTTGCCCTTCCCCTGCCCATTCCTCTGCCCCATCTCTACCCGTCAACCGTTCCTGAGGAATGCATCCACATCGTTCTTACTCTCGGCACCTATGCATTATGTCGCCAACCACCAGAAACAATAGATCAGAGCTAGGTCACCTTCACAGCACTCCTTTGCCGATTGACACCGTTTGTCACCGGCGAGGATCCATAGCACGGTCAATGAAGTTGCCACCATGTTGCAGACAAACCCATACTGCCGGCTCCAAAATGATTTCACATATATTGTGTGAATTATGAAGGAGATTGAGGGTCACCAGCTGGGTCAATTTGTGACCTGATTTTTTCGCCTGAGTCATCATCGATGATTTCATCTTCTTAGAACTCCACTAACCTACACACCCTTGAGCCTGCCCGCTTCATTTGCCATCGCCACACCTTCCTCCTCCATCTACTTCCTTCAGACCTCCTGCACCCTCCTCCATCCATTTCCCTCATTCCCACCCAAAGAAGACATGGTGGTTACTCTCTCATTCTTCCCCCACCATCGCCACACCATTTATCTCACCAATCTCACTAAAAACCATCCCATAACTTTAATTTGAATCTTAACTATGTCGACTTGTCTGACAATGAACTCAAGCAAGATACCAGTTGAATTGAAGTTTTCAATTTTGCTTTATTCTTACTTTAATTCCTTGTGGGTTTTGATTATTTTGCTTAAATCTTGTTTGGGTCTTATTCAAAAGTTTCCCTTGCTCGAATCATTGTTAGGTTTTATGGATTCGGATCGAAATAGGCGGAGATGAGAAAGCGAAGCAAAACCATCGATGAACAGAGGATCGGGCGTAGGATCTGAGGTTACTTCATTAAACACTATGACTCACGTGCACTCACGTGAGCGCACTCACGTGAGCACTTTACTTAGTCAAAGGACCAAAGTGACCACTTTATCAAAGTTTAGAGTTTGAGTTGATACATTTTGTAGTTGAAGGGGAAAAATGTCTGAGTTACCACAGTTCAAGGGAGTAATAAGTGTTTAGACCATCATTAAACATGGTACTAAAAATAAAGAGTTCAGATCTAAGCTAGACTAAAATTGACAAGGGTAAATCAATTGTATATTTAAGCTAGATTGTCTTTTTGAAAAGTGATCGATTTTTCTGGGTTCGTTATTTTCCTAGTACTTGAACACATTTTCGGTCCCTGAATTATCGCTCTTTCTTACTTCTGTCTCATAGTTCTATCCTTTGCTATTTTGTATCATGAACTTTTTCATATGACCATTGCATCCTAAGTTTTGTCTCGTCTAACATAGACGTGATCATGGTTTGGTTTTTTAGTGGAATTGGATCAACCCGAAATTCTCAATTTTAAAAATTTTCTATCCTACTCGAGAATTGAGAACTGGACAAAACCAGAACCATGGTTCTGGGTTTTTGTTCTAGTTTTTGGATTTTTTTCGACTTATACTACATGCCTATAATAACACCAAAATCCAATATAATTGCCTCCACAATCTTTGCTAGATGAAGATATGCAAAATTAAGAATGCGTTTGCGGAGTGAGATTTGTGACAGTTAGAACTTAGGATTAAGTTCAGGACTAAAAGACTAAAGAACCGTAATATAATTTTCAATAAATAATTATATATATATATATAATCATGAATTTTATAATATATTAATATATATATTTTTTGTTGGTTTTATATGAAACCAGGACCAACCAAAAAATTAATAATTTTTTCAGAGATAAAATCAATCCATGAACAATAATTAATTTTTATCCAATCCAATACAACTGACCTATATTATACTAGTTAAATTAATGTTTCTACCCGACCCATTCTCTTTCTAGTGTGACTTTTTAGCTAAATCCATTTTCAATCCCTGGATCCTTCACCTTTACTATTTCAGCCTAAAAAACTTTCTTATCTACCAACCAAATTTCAAACCCTATTCTCTAATCTTTCGTAATGGCCAGACATGCTGCAGCAGGAACGCGGGCCCAATGCAGGTGTACGATAAAATTGAAGTCTTCCTTCGTCTAACAGATAAGATTTTGTCATGTTTGAGTGAATTCTACCTACTGGACCTACTCCCCGTTGAAAGATCCCCGTTGAAAGAAAAAAAAAAAAAAAACAAAGACCCGGGCCTGTCTTTTTTGTTATTCTAAATTTTCAATTCTCAAAAGACAAAAAGAAATGACAGAGACAGAGTATCGCACTGCATAAGCAATTTTGATTTACTGGTAATTTTCTTTTACTTTTTAGGCGACCAAATTATGAATTCTTTAGAATTAAAGTTAACCATTTCCGTCATCCTTCTTTGTTTTTTCTGAGTTTGGGTGAGATTGGCCCAGGTTTGTTTGTACTGGTTTCTTTCTTGCCTTATTTTTCTTCAGTTGTTCTCCTCCAACTTCATGCTGGGTTTGAATAAAGTTCTTGTAACGATAAAAACAAAAACACTAAAGTAGTCACAATCATGAGTTTGAATATGATCACTTTTATCTCACATTTTATCATTATTAGGTTTAGACTATTCATTTGAATGGGCTCCTAGATGAAAATTGAATTCTAATTAAGTATTCATTATTGTTTCTTTAATTTTTTTTCTTTCACTTCAGTTTTTTAAGGCTTTTTATTTTAAAAGTTTTTATTTTCTTCAATTTTCCTATTATTTTTCTATGTTCCTTTTGTGAATGGTTTCCTTTGTTTCATCTTTCCCTTTTCATTTTCTGAATGTTATTATTTCTTTTGGTTGCTCTTTTTTTTTTTCTACAAATAACCTTTCACAATAAAACATGTTTTGTTGAACCCTGTTCATATTCATTTAATTCTAGGACTTAGACTAATTTAATAAAAAATCCTTACTCATTCAATATTACTATTTTGGATTTACTGTATAATTCATAAAGGAACTTGAGAAATTTAACTTCTTTTTCTCCTGTTTGAATTTCCCGTATAATTCTAAAGGAACTTGGGAAATTTAACTTCTTTTTTCTCCCATTTCATCATTGGCAAATATAAATGAAAAGATGAAATTAACAAATAATACATAGAAAAAGACGATTGAATTCTATTACAGTTGTGATCAACAACATAGCAACGGGGCTTGCGAAAGAATGTCTTTCACTTTATAACAAACAAGAAGTTGAAATTATAACAAACCCAAACATAAATTAGACCCATACACAAATCTAGTAAAAAAATAGAAGGATAAAGAAGAATAATCTCAAAAATATCTTCAACAGATGAAAAAATGGTATGTAAATTCCTTAAGTTCCTTTATGAATTATACATTAAATTCAAATAGTAGAAAAAAATTAAAATTTCCAAATTCCTTTATGAATTATACAATAAATTAGTCTAAGTCCTAAAATTAAATGAACATTAATAAGACTCAACAAAACATGTTCCATTGGAAAAGGTTTTTGTAGGAAAAAAAAAAGTAAACAAATGATGAAATAAAGAAAAATATTTACAAAATGAACGTAGAAAAATAATAGGAAAATAAAAGGAAATAAAGGATCAAAAAAATAAATAAAATAAAATAAAAATGAGCAATAAGGATGAGACAGTAATGAAAAATAAACAAAAAGAATAAATGAAAAAAAGCTTTTAAAGGAAAAAAGAATTAAAAACCGAAGTGAAAGAAAAAAAGAAAGCTTTTAAAAGAAAAAAAAAATTAAAAACCGAAGTGAAAGAAAAAAAGAAAAAAATTTAAAGAAACTAGAATGAACAATTAATTAGAATTCCATTATAAAAATTTTATTAAAGTGAAGTCAAGAAATTCATGCTTAATTAGAAGAAATTAAGAGAGAAATTAAAGAAAGTATATACATTTTCATAGTTTTATAACTGAACTATAAAATTGTAAAGTTTTAAAACTCAGATAAAAATATTTTTAAAATTTTAGAGCTAACTATGCATATTTATAGTAATTTCCATAATTTTTTAACGACTAATATAATAGTAAAATGATATGTGTAACAACTAAATAATTTAAGAAATACGAATATGCCATTTAAATAAGATGTATTGACGCAATCGTACAGGACAGCAAGCTAACAATTTAACTGATCCGCCAACTTTTCCTTCCACATACACCCGCAAACAATTATTCCCCGTTTAGGAAACCTAAGTAGTTTTCCAATTTAGGAAAAAAACAAAAAAAAAAGGAAAAAATACAAACAAAACTCATTGTAGTTAGGGGTCTAGACTGATTTGGTTACTATAGTTTTGAATGGTTTCAATTGCATCACTAAAGTCATAGTTTGAGCCTAAATTAGTCATTAACTATACAGTTTAATATCAAATATGCCACCAACCATTGAAAATCAAACGGTAAAGGTGAAATTTTGTTAGGTTTGAAGTCTTGGGGTACTGATGTAACTTTTAATAAATTTCAGAAATTTTATGTAATTTATCATTTTCATTTATTTTATGTACAAGTCACTACATCAATCACTGCTGAATCTGCTACTGGTGACAGAGGTGATGTCAGAGAAGTTAGAATTGGACATAACTATTTGCAAAAAAAAAAAACAACTGCGATACTAGGAAGTAGATAATCAAAAACACATAAATATTGGATGAATGAGTTTCATTTTATCGAAATTCAAGTTATCTGTAGTATTAGAATACAATAACTAATTTGAATATCATTTCTGGAAGGACCAGTGGTAAATCCAGTGAAAGATAGAAATGATTGTCGTATAAAAAAGTGATAAAGTTTGTTAAAAATTACGTAAGTGCCCCAAGATTTTAAAACCAACAACTTCTCAAGTTTCTTGTTAGATTTTTAACTGCCGGTGACATATTCGGTACCAAATTGTAACATTAGTATTTAGTGATCAATTTGGGTCCAAACTATAACTTTACTTTTGTGATATAATTGGAACTATTTAAAAATATGGTGACTAAATTGGTCTAGACCGATAACTTTGGTGAGTTTTTTGGTATTTTTTTCAAAATAAGAAAAACACAAAAGAGAGAGAGAGAGAGAGAGAGAGAGAGAGAGAGAGAGAATAAAAGGTAGAACTTATTGCCAGCCAGCAGCCGTCAAGTTTCACTATTGACCAACGAGCATTGAATTTGTGGCACAATACACGTGCCTAGTTGCCTTTCGCATTCTTTCAGTCTAACACCTAATTTATGTTATTTTAAGCTAAATTAATTTAAAATAGTTTATTTTTTATTTTTGTATTTTTCACCCGGTATCAATTTTTTAAAGATAACATGATGTAGGTATAATAATTTATTAAAAATCAAATTATTATAATGTTACACTGCAACAAAACTTTGAAATAGCAACTAGCAAAAGCCAAAGAAAAAAATGGTGGCAAAAGAGTAAAATAACTTTTTTGGGCAACCAAGTGACTATTATTTATTTTGGTGGATAAAATATGGTGGCCAAACGGTCGCCCTTGGCGACCATCCTAGACATTGTTTTCCTAACTTCACATTTAAGTGGCCAAACAATGGCCAAAATAATCCAAAGTTTAAAATAGTAACCAAAATATTGGTCATCATTCAATCGCCTAGTTAGTAGCTTTTTTAAATTCAAACAAAATTTTTGGGCAATCCACCTTCTTATTTCTTCATCTCCTGCTCTCAGTTGAGAACCTAGAATCTCAAAAACATTTTCATATTAGAATCTCAAACACATTTTCATATATTTTCTTTATGTTCTTCCACCTCCATACATGCATTTCCATCTTGAAATCTTATTTCTTTTGCTCTTTTGAATCAAACCCCTCTATCAAAATTCTTTCTTTCTTGGTTTTTCTCCTCTTTTAAAAAATTTGCCACTGCCTTTCTTCTTCTTCTTCTTCAATTGCTTCGAGAAATTTGCCTCAAAGCACAAATTATTGTCAAGAGAAAGAATCATCTTGATCAATCCGTTTAGGCAAGGTATATGGTGTTGATTTAAGGTGCATTAGGCTTGGACTCTTTGCTCCAAGACATGGTTGGCCTTTAAGGCATCGATCTAAGTAATGTCGGTCCTAGAGGTCAAGTATGGTGAAGATGGAATACATCTTGAGAAATGGGTGTGTGGGGATTTAATTGACAATTATAATAAAGAACATTGAAATGGAATGAATATTATTTATAAATGTCTCAAATAAAAATGAAAAAAGTAGTTTATAAATAAAAATAGTAAAATCTATTTGCAGTCTCCTTACTTTAAATGATGTCCTAAAGTGGTCTATTTACTGATATGGTGTCATCATAAAGTCTCTTACCTCTTAATGAGCGTCTTATCATAGTCCTTTCTTTTAATTTTTCCGTTATCTCTGACAAAAGTCAATGAGGTGACAACTTAGATTTGATGTGCCAATAAAAAATGGCACATGACATCCTTTTTCATAAAAAGAAATGACTATACTGAAATAATAAAAAAAATTTAGGCCAAAATTGACACAAACATATAATTTTAGGGACTCAAAATGTAGATTTAGCCAATCTTCATCTTCTTTCCCAAATCTTGTTTCTCTCGTCCTACGCCGTTCTTGTTCAGCTGGTGACTTTCTCTCTTATCGGACACTAATTGACGACGATGGCGAAGCTCCGGTTATAGAGAGATGGTGGAATTGGGATGAATCTCAGCCAAAAGCCAAGCACGTCGAATGGATCATTAGAACAGAGCCAAAAACGAAACAAGGAACAGAATTGAAAATGGAACAAGGCCAACAGCCTTGTCCTCTGGGTCAGAATCGAATCAGAAAAATTGGGTAATCAAGGGAAGCAATTGGTTACAAACGGAACAAGGAACAAAAGTAGGTGCAATACTGTAGACAAAATTGAAGATGGAAGGTGCGAACTATTTTACATGTAAAAGTAATTGGGCTTATATTCAATTTTCTGTGCGATTTGGGTTCGTCTGTTGGTTGTCACAGTGGCAGCTCGAGAGAGGCACTGGGAGCTTAACACATCTAGGCATCATGGGAGCTTAGCACATTGTTCCCAAATCTTACGAGTATAAATCGATTTCTTCACAATCGAGGGCGGAGAGGCAAGAGGAGAGGGAGATAGAGATGAAAATAAAGGAGTTGAGGAGGGAAGGGGCGTCGGTTAAGAAAGAAGGGTCGACAAGGCATAGAGGAAGGAGTTGAGGAGGAAAGGGCCATCGGCAGGAATCTCATGAAACCCAGAATCCTACAGTGGCGAAGGGAAGAGGATGAACTTTCGGCTAATATAGATTTTAAATCCCTAAAATTATGTATTTGTGTCAGTTTTAGCCTTATACTTTTATTCTTTCAATATAGCCATTGTTGTTATGAGAAAGGAAGCCACATGGCATTTTGGACCGTCACATAGACTCAAAAGATGCCACATCAACATATTCAGCTGGAGATAACAAAAAAACTAACGAAAAAGACTACTTTAGGATTTGCTTTTAGAGTTAAGGGACTTTAAGATGACATTGTATCTGTAAAGAAATCACTTTAGAACAACATTAAAAGTAATAGGACAGTCAATAAATTTTACTCTAAATAAAAACAAATATTGCTGATTAATAGTGCAGTGCCAGAAATAGCCGATCGCCTTGAAAACTGAAATAAACGATGGCAAAACTTTGGTGACCAGACTTTTGGTAACTGTTTGTCCACCATTTTTTTCAATTGCTTAGAAGTAAATTAGCTATATATTGGTTTCTTTCTTGACTTATTTCTCTTCAACTGTTCTCTTCCAACTTCAGCCTGATTTTGAATAAAGTTCTTTTAACGATAAAAAAAAAACACAAATGTATTCATAGTCATGAGTTTGAATATGATCATTTTTATCTCATATTTTATCATTATTAGGTTTAGGCTATTCATTTATATGGGCTCTAAGATAAAAATGATCCAAATTTATTTGTAATAACTACATGGTGTTATAATATTATACTCCCTCTATTCCATGTTCTTTGAAACACTCACTTTTTAGCAATTAATCTATAATTTTTAATTTTTAATTTTTAGTATATAAATAAAAAAAAATTATATAAATGATAAATAAAAATCTAAAGCTTTCAAATACATTTTTTTTAAATTTTTTTTAATAACTAATAATATAAATAAATTTAAATCAAACTATTATAAAAATTTAACTGATTTAAATAATATGTCACGGATGTAGTATTTCTTTTGAATATGCCATTTAAATAAGATGTCTTGACGGAATCGTACAGGGCATGCGGCATGCCATACATCCACCAACGTTTACTTTCACAAACACGCGCAGACAAACCCATAGTTTTCCAGTTTAGGAAAAATAAAAGAGTTATTGCCAGCCGCAGCCGTCATTGAATTTGTGGCACAATAAATGCCTACTTGCATTTTGTATTCTTTCAGTCTAACACCTAATTTGTTTTGTTTTAAGCTAAATTAATTTAAAATAGTTTATTTTTATTTTTATATATTTTTTTTATCAAGTATCAATTTTTTAAAGATAATATGAAGTAGATATAATAATTTATTGAAAATAAAATTTTTATAATATTATTAACATTTTATAATTTTTTATTTTTAGATATATTTTTATGAAAAAAAACAATATTTTATATTTTAGGTTGTAACAAAATATTTATCGTTTTTATATTTAGTAAATCTTTTTGTAACTTTCACATGGAAATCCAATATAATTACTAACTCTTAAAGGATCTTAATTTGGTCTTTGTGTTGAGTATTGTACAGCAAATTATTTATGATGATTGAAAATATGGAAAATAAGAATGGCTAAAGGAACTAGATCAATATCACTCTCAACTAACCGATAAGAAGTGATTCTATATTTTTTCATCGGGTCTGTTGAAGTCTCTATCGTATCCTTTCTTATATATGGGTGAGATGGAGCCCTTTAGAGATCAAAACCCTGTTCCATGCACACGAATTTCAAGGGGCAAACGGAGGGATTAATGTCAAAAGGTTTAGCGATGTTTTATGAGTTGAAAGGATTGAAATAGGGAAATAAGGATTAGATTTCTATTTTTATTTTTTTAATAATTTTTGCATTGCAAATAAAAATAAAATTCTTTCTTGGGCTGTTGGGTGCCATAACTCTTGGGGACAAAAGTTTGTAATTTATTTGGTATATGTTCGTAGTGTTTGGATCTTTAAGGTTAGGGGGATTTATTTAGGATTTCGAGTTTGAAAGCAAGATGTTATTTTTATGGTTGATAGGCGAGTGTTAGGGTGGCTTCGTCCAATATCTCTTTGGAACTGGTATTTTTGTTTCTTATTCATTTTAATAATATTTATTTTCACCATTAAAAAAAAATAAAAGCCCCGCTACAGGTACACCAATTTTAGTAGACATTAAAAACTTGATACAATTTTCAAGTGATTTAGTAAAATTTAGGGAGTAAAGGTTTAATCATTGTAATTTTCACAAGGACAAAAAATGAAAACAAAGTTCATATATCTTAATCTATGCACCCAACTAATGGTGCAAAAATTATGGGACGAAGGAAATAATTACTAATAATGCATTAAAAGTGTTTATTTGTATATATAATAATTATTTGATCAAATCATATACTATTAATTGAAACCATAAACTTCAAGAAGTACAAATTACATAAAAGACATCAATCTTGGTTGGCGGTGGGGAAACAGTCATCGATGTATCTATAGTGTCCTTGCTGCAATGTGAATCTGAAAATTTGGATCTATGACTAAGGTGCTCCAGCCAGCGGCAAGTGCTTAGGGTTGGAAAAGGAATCAACAAAAAGGTGGGTGTAAAGGGTTTGGGCCCCGAATCTTGGACCCATGATTAGGCTTATAGGAGGAGTGGATCTTGTCTCAAATAGAGCCGCAGATAAGGTGTTAAATCGAAATAATTCTGATTTTATGAGTGAGAGTACGAGGGGATATTCAGACTTAACTATTGGGCATGATAATGGCAAGCCTGTTCCAAACTTTATTTGTGAAATTATTCTTCTGGTGATGTAAAGGGTAGAGACTGCCAAGAGGAAATTGAGAAGAAATTGGGATGGAGTGTTGAGGTGCCATTAAAAAAGACAGAAAAGACAAAAGCTTCTCAGGTACAGAGACGTGTTGATTAAGTAAGCAAATTGTAAGAAGTCTCTTTTGAAGGTTGTGAAGGCTTGACCCTCAATATGTATTGTTAAAGGCCGAAAAAAGAGTTGAAAAGTGGGCGTTTGTCGGAAGAACGTGACCTTATAGAATGAATTGAGAAGGTTGGAATGGGGTTTTAGGGTGTAATAGGATTTAGAGGTGATTCAAAGGGTTATGATGTGGAGTTTTAAGAAATGGAGTTGAGGGTCTGTCAAGGGATTTGGAATGAGGTTTTTAGGTTTGGGGGTGAGGAGTTTGGGTGCATTGGGGTTTATGATATGTTTTTCTATTTTTTAGGTTAAAGTTTGCTATAGCTATTAGCTAGAGCTTCATGTACTCTTTTTTTAATTTTAATAAAATTTTCCGCTATTCAAAAAAAAAAAAAAGAAAAGAAAACATAAAATACATCAAAATATTTTGTGAAATGTAATTTTTTTAAAGGGTTTGTAAGTTAAAATTTGATAAAAATTTAATTACTTTCTACAATAATAGTATTCAAGTGATAGCATTTAAATGTTATAAATGAAAATAATGTATTTTAAGAACTAGGCATTAGAGTTCATCGAGGCTTCTTGTGCTATTTAAGTGAAAATTTCACAGCAACAAGTTATCTTAATTGGTAAAAAAGTTTGCATCTTAATTTTAGAGTCGAAGACTAACAAGTGTATATTTAACATTTATTTAGGAGACGGAACAATTAAATTTAAGATGATCTAAAACTCAGACCCAAGCTTATATGGAGGAGTCTACCTAAAAACCAAAATCTATGAAGATGCTCTCAACTCTTATAACTTATGTGTGCATGAATGATTCTATTTATTGTTATGAGTCTATAAGTGCACAAGTCGTCAAGTTTTAACATAGTGACAAGTATCGTCTTTGCAGGGATTGAGTGAACAAGTAAAACTTAGTTAGAATGTGCAAAAATTAATTAAACTAAAATTTGAAATTGAATTTAATTGATGATCAAAATTAAGTTGTAAACAAAAATAAACAAAACAATAATTAAAGTTAACTAGTTCCAGACTAATACCTGGAACAAAGCTAAACACAAACTAACCAATAACTCAAAAAACTAGTAAAATCAATGATACAAAGCACTCTCCTAAGGGTAGATCCTTTTGTTTAGATTTAATGTCATTTAATTTTTATCTTCTTTTCGCCATCTTATCTTGTAGGTAAATTCACTAGTGTCAAATTTCCTTTCTTGAGGGTGATTTATCCTAAGCCTGTCTAATTTTAGTAGTAATCTTTTCCTTTACCGAAAACTAGAGGATTTTACACTCAATTTTTGTCTATCCAACCTCCTAGATGCTTGGGCCTCTCAATCTTCAAGTTAACCTAACCAATTTTTTCCATATCTTCTAACACAAGTTTTTTTCTTGAAGACGAACTTGTATCAAGAAATAAACCCCTAGCCACAGAGTTTAGTTAACCACAAGAGAAAATTAACAAGAAATAGATGGTAATGAAAGATAAAAAATCAAATATGCATTAAAATGTTTACAAGATTCTCATGTCCCCTAATATAGTAAAGGGGTTTAGCTATTGAAACTTATGAAAGAAACTTTCAAAATAATCATAAAAAAAATCTAACATTGAGAAGAAAGTAAAGAAAAGAAGAAAAAGAATTTTTTTTTTGTGTAGTGGTAAAAAAGGAAAAGCAAAAGTAGAAAAAAAAATGAGGTTAGTGGCGCACAAAGGCCACCCCCAAGGCATCATCTAACAAGAGCTGCCTTATTTCCAATGGCGGGTCTAGTAACACTCTAACCCCAGCTTTTACTGTGAACCCCAAAGCTGCTAAATGGTTGGCACAGCTGCTAAATGGTTGCACAACAGTTCCCTTGATGGAGCACATGATCAATTTGATTAACCTGCAACTCAAGCATTAATGTACAACAATCTTGTACAATGGCACTAAGAGAGTGAGACGAGGTACCAACACTCATCAAACATACAAAAGAAAGATTATCACTTTTGACCAAACAAGCCTGCACATGAGACCCTCTTGAAGGCCCATTAACTCAGCCAGTAAGACATCGCAATGACCAAGATTGGCAATAAAACCAACATAAAACTCATTAAATAATACTTTTCTTATCCCATATTCTTTGAAATATTTAACTTTTTTTTAATAATTTGACTTGAATTTATTCGTATTATTGTTTGTTATAAAAATAAAAAAAATTATTTAGAAACTATAGTTTTATTAATCAGTTATATATAAAAAATTTTTCATTTATATACTAAAATATTTAAAATAAAAAATATATATTTTGGAATTTCAGATGCTAACTTTTGTGGATTTCAAATAGGTGCTCAAAACTTAAATGTAATTAGGTCAAATGGATTTCTAACCCTGATTTGTCTATTAAAAATTGGGTATAATTGTAAGTATATTTTGAGTAGGTTTGGAAGATTTGTTGAATATAGGAAACATGTGCTTTTTTGGTTTGGCTAGTTGCTGGCTAGTCTGAACCTTGTTGTATTTTTTCTATTCATTTAATGATATGAGATATTTCAGCTGTTTAAATTGTAAAGAATTTGGCACGAATGGAGTAATAAAATTTGTGGTCAATACTTTTTGCAATGTTTGTGATATAGAAAAATAATTGTAACCACTTAAAAAATTTTATGTTAGCTAATTAGAAAGAAGCTAAACAATAGTATACTAATATCAACATGATAATAAATTATAGCAAGGAAGTTCTTTAAAAATGTAAGTGAAAAAAATACAATATGATACAAAATATTTATCTTGTAAGTTTTTTTATTAATTAAGAAATGAATTTAACATTTGATCAGTAAAATTAGTCTGTTAATTTAGAGCCTTTTTTATGTTTCAAAAAATTTGTTTGATAATATTTTGTTCTACATAAAAGTTGAAAGGAAAACTAGAACAAATTTTAGAAATTATGAGCTTTTCTAGAGTTTTACCTTTACTTATCATGTTACAAATAAATTACTCCAACATTGTTGGGAACAAAAAAATATCCTATATAAACGTTGAAAATCAAAATAAACTAATTTGATAATATTAGTAGTTTTTTTAAGCCGAAAATTTCCCCTTTGTATGGTAATGGTGATTCATGGAGTTAAGTTTGTAAGAGGGAAAGTGTAGGTATTTGAAATATGGGAGGGTGGAAAATTT
This sequence comes from Aquilaria sinensis, assembly GCA_005392925.1. Taxonomy (NCBI): domain Eukaryota; kingdom Viridiplantae; phylum Streptophyta; class Magnoliopsida; order Malvales; family Thymelaeaceae; genus Aquilaria; species Aquilaria sinensis. The sequence goes on from SMDT01001658.1 coordinate 58,357, forward strand.
AGTTATTTGAAATAGGGGGACAAAACGCAAGGTCTAAGCAAACCTCAAGGGTTTTTTTGTAATTTTTCCTATTATTTCACACTTTCAAGAGACAAAATGTTTCAAATTTTTATAAGGGGCTGAGCATTCGGTACAATTCATGAGTCAAAGGTGACTTTAGCCGTTATTATAGTAATTACGAATTTTATGGTGCCCGTGCGTTATAGCGGTCCAGTCCGTGTTAACATTAAGTGAATATAAATAGTGGTGATCATTGACAAAGGAAATTTTTTTTATAAGAATAATAAAAAAAAAGTAAGAATCAAGATAAAAAAAAAATCAAGGTAAAGTTTTGGGACAAAAAGAACTAACAAAAAGATTGTAAGTACCAAGAGATAAACATTAATAGTTAAAATTTTATTTTAAAAAAGAGAAATAATACGAAAAAGTTGATAAAATAAGACAAAGAGTGAAATTTTAGTCACAAAAAATGAGGTTTAATGATTGATACAAAAAAAATGGTCTTTAGACCAAGAGAACAAATGTAAAGATTTCAGGAATTAAACGCTTAATCATTAACTTAATAAAGAAAAAAAATAAATGAAAACATTAACTAAATAAAAGTAGCTCAAACCATATAAAAAATAGACAACTATTATATAGTTATTAAAGTTTTTTTTAAAAAACAATAATAAAAAAAGCAACAAAAAATGTTAAACAAAGTCATTATGGTTGATTAAAAAAAGAAAAGAAACAAACAATGGTTTCCAAGATTTTGCTTTAGTAGACTGTAAAAAAAAAAACAAAAAAATTAGTGGCCAAAAGAAGAAATGAAAAAACCATAGTTATTAAGTTTTAGGATTAAAATGACCTACAAACAGAAATTAAGAACTATAATGGAAAAATGTATAAATTCATGTACTAAAAATGTGTTTCACAAAAAAGAAATGTGAAACAAACTGAAATTATTAAAAATAATGTCACAGCCCCTTGTGAAAAGTGATTTCTACGTGGAAAAAAATCGAGTTAAAAAAAACTAATCACATAAAAAGCAGTAAACACAAAAGCAAAAAAAAGAACACAATGTTCATACACATTGATTTTCATTATAGTTAAACAGTAAAAAAACACATCCTATTTTAGAATATAGTGAAGTTTTAATAACCACACCTTGTACTTGGTTTTCTTTTTTAAATAAATTTAGCATGAAAATAATTTTTAATAATAAGAAATTAAAAATGTCTCACAATTCATATTGAGCAATTAAAATTTTTCTTTATTTCAATTTTTTACTTGGGCTCTATTTATATTATATTATTATCATTAAAATGATCAATTATGATTGAAATATATTACTATGAAACAAAGCATTGTATGTGTTTCGAAACGATACATATTTCTTATGTTATAAAAAAATAATTTACTAAAATTTTTCATGCCTTATTAACTCAAAATCCAATTTTCAACATCAATGAAAAATTTATTTAGAAAAATTCACTTTTAATTTAAAAAAAATGGACTAAATTATTTTAGTAAACCATAGACCTTAAAGTAAATCATTGGTGCTATAAAACTTAATCATCAATAATAAAAAAATGTTAACTATTAACTTAATAAAGATAAAAAGAAAAAAAATTGACTAAAGTTGAATAAACTATAACCATAGTCAAAAGTTTGTAAACTATAATGATCAAGGTTTCATCTAAAAAAACAATAATAAAGAAAGATAACAAAAAAAATTTATACCAACCAAAAAATAGAAAAATTTAGGTATTAAGGGTTTAATAATTTTCTTAATAAATTTAAAAAATGATTCTGGTATTTATGATGTAAGATAACATTGCACAATATATTTGCAATAAATTTTTCTGAAATTTTATATATTAATGAATCAGTGGCAAAATAGAACATTTTAAGAACCAAGCATCTATACATAATACAAATTGTGCATTATTTTAGCTAATCAAAACTTAGAATCAAACTCATGTAAAGCATCTGTGCAATATATAAATTGTGTGTATGTTTTAATTTATCAAAACTTTGAATTTAACCTGTCTAAATAAATCTTTCAATAAAACCATGTAAAAGGAATTTTTTTTGGTATTTAATATGGGCAATGAAGGCATGTCTCTCATTTTCTTTTAAGAATCTATCATTTTAAATTTAAACAAACCATATTTTATTTTTCTCAAAAAAATTTCAACATATTGAAAAATTTGGGGACTATTATGGTAGAATTGTTATATTGAGGACCAAAAAGGGGATTTGACCATTCAACCTATGAAGTAAAAAGAAAGAAAAAAGGAAACCGCGTGGGGGTTTTGCCATAAATTAGACAAATATACTCTCAGTCCCTGTATTGTTCGTCTTGGAAAGTAGTAGTCCCAATGCATTATTATTTGGTGATCTTACCATCGTTAAAAAAATAATCTTCACCCTATCTCAGGACAAAAGGTGAACGTTGGGGATCATTCTGGCAGATCTGAAATATTCAATGACTAAAATAGATGGTTTACCATAAAAACATGAAAAGTCAAAAACAGAAAAGGAGCAGCGAAAGGGTTACTATTAATGAACAGTAAAACATTTTTAGAATATAGTATAATTAGGATAACAAAAACATTTATGATCATCGAAAATATTCTATGAGAAAAGAATTAAAGAAGTGACATGTCTTCGTTGGTGTTCTGAACGAAATATAAGAATGGGAGGGAAAAGTTGTATTAAGTTGTTCATTATTACTAATTCTATATAAAAAAGTTGACATTAATTAAAGATAGCTTTTGCTCTGTTGAACACGTGTTTAATTGTTTCATATGGCAACTATAAACTAATAGAATGTGGAAACTACCTCCCAAGCTTCCTATGTCTATAAATGTTCTTCGGCCATCTCCGGTTGATGATCATATCGCATCTCTCCTCTCTCTCTAGTTACCCAACTCCCAAATTCTAATATATCCATTTAGAGAGAGGGAGAGAGAGAGAGAGACAGAGATAGAGAGATTCTTGTGTTTTTCTTTTTTTTTTTCCCAATCAATTACTAGTCGTTCTAACTGTTCATTAATCATGTTAAAAAATTTGCTCTCTGTTTCTTATTATCTGAAATGGGCCATCAACTTCCTGATCCATTTCTCGCTGCTTCCCCACTACGACAAGCTCGGTTGCTTTCCCCAGGATGTGACCAGCAGTTTCCTACAACCGGATTCTGGTGAGGATGCTGAGTGTGCCGTTTGTCTGAGCAGGATTGACGATGACGACGAGATCAGCGACCTCAGATGCAACCATATGTTTCATAAGGTTTGTCTCGACCGGTGGATCGGTTACCGGCATTACACTTGTCCGCTCTGCCGGGGTTCGCTGCAGGGGGCGAGGAAAATCGCCGGTGAAGTCGAAGTCTTGTTGTTACAGTATTGCGACTTCAGCACAGGGAACGAGAGACAAAAATGGTGGCTGCGATGAACTTGCCGGCGATATTGAAAAGGCCTAGCTAGTCTTTTTTTTTTTTCTCAATAAAATCTTCATTACTTTGTTATTTTGGTCAAGGGGAACAAAATCAAAGTTAGCCCTTTGACAGATTTTAAATAGCAAACCATTACATGTATTAGAGTTATACAACATTTCAAAAATATGCATAAGCTCTTTAAAATTAATAATACCATTCAACAATATGATCATACATCACTTGATTAGTTCTAGCACCACAGATAAATATTATAGTAGCTAGTAGGTATAACAAGCCTCAGTACTCTCTACAACAGAACTTGATTTTAGAGACCGATTAAGCGGTTAAGAAACTTTTGATCACTAAATCGATCAACAAAAAAGTGCAACGGCATTCACAACAAAGAGACTGATTGACTAGTGACCTCATGAGTTTTGGTCACCAAAGTAGGTCACTAGGCGGTCACTATAATGACCGACCTAGTGACAAATTTTATTTAGTCACAAAAAAGCTAGCAATCCATGAGAATTAATCCAACCAATCAAATTTCACATACCTCTCCTATATAAATTAAAATCAGGGTTTTCGCCATTCTCACCAATCTTGCCTCCTTTTGCATTCTAACTCTCACTAAGCTCTTCCCCCTTCACACTATAGTTTTTCACTACTGCTGATGAAGCGTGAGAAGACCAATTGGTGGAAGTCACTAGGGAACGATGAGCCAGAGATTGATACCTAGAAGGCAGAGTTGGACGAGCAAACTATCCAATTTTGACGAAAAGGAGGGTGGTGGAGAAGATGATGTTAGATTAGAGTTGTTCTTTTTGTTTGGTTCTAAAGAAAACTGATAAGTATATTTTCAAGGAGGATGAAGAGTATGGAGTGATTTGAAGTTGAAGTTGAAGAGATATAGCAATTTAAAAGGTGGAGCAAACATCTTCAATTTCTACAAAATTGAATTAGGAGTCTTTAAAGAACTTTCACGAAACTTCATAATAACTGAAAATTAGTGAAGAATAAAAAAATTGTTAAAAGGAAAATCTAATGAAAATCCCAGAAAAACAAAAATCAAAAAGACGAGATGAGTATTTAGTGTTGTGACTAATTTGGTGACTGATTTTTTCAATCTCTAACATTGGTTATTATGCCGGTCACTACTCCTTAGTGACCAAGGATTAAGTGACCGATTGGTGACATACTTTTTCGGTTACCAAAAAGTAAAATAGTGACCAATTAATGACCAATTTGTTGATCAATTTTTTTTGCGTTTTTATTGTAGTGAGTAAAACCTAGTTAGCCCAATTGCCGCCAATCAACAACTGTTTCATAAACTGACTAAAGCGTGTGTGTGTGTGTATATATATATATTTAAATCTTAAAATTTTAATGCCAACAGCTTCCTTTTAAATATACACTACAATAGATTGGAGTAAAATATTTGCAGCTCTCCAAATATAAAAAATGAGACAAGCCCATTGGTAACTAAGATTCTAAAATTTGGTTCTAATTAAAAGACATGTGTCTTAAAGTTAATTAACTTGATAATAAATCTTATCATTCGTTTGTCTTATTTATGTTCTCAATATTCACTTGGAGCAATATTTTCTAACAAAAAAAATATATGCTTCAAATGTAATATACATATTTATTACTAAAAATATAAATTGTGCCACCTGTTTGTTGCTTATCCAACCAAAGACAACTCTAAAAGAATGACTGTCCAAATTATATAGGTAAAAGAGGTAAAAAACCAATTGATCTTTTCATCTTAGTGTATATCAACCACTATAGCATTTTTATAGTTAAATCGCATATTTATGTTTGCGATTGAGTTAAATTTAACATTATTATTTTAAAACAATAGGCAAATTAGCCACTTGCAAACTAACTGAGAGAATATTCTTTATTTTTTTAAGAATATTATATTTTGGTTAGAAACAAAAGCCACATAAGTACTATCCCCTTTGGTAAATTACAATATTTCTTCCCAAGCTATTTTAATTTATGCATATAGGCCCTTAAACTAGAAATTATTGCCGAAACATCTCCTTGAACTCCTCAATCTCCAACAACAATCTCACTCTTGCCTTTGGCGTCACGTTCTCGCTTTTGCCTCCGGCGTCACAATCTTGCTCTTGCCGTCACTCTTAGTCGGCCAGCAAAAACGATGATGGAGTTCTCATAAGACAATGGTGGCCAGCAAAAATGCTGATTCGAACTCGTTGCAGACAACCCCAAAATCTTGACTTGTCTTATTCGATTCCCTGCAAAATCCTCCATGGCACCTTGACATGGGATAGACTTGGTTTGCGAAATCCTTTATGATGCCTCAAATTGGGATCAATTAGGTATGAGATCAATTTTTAGATAAAGTTTTGTGGTTTTTTGAATTGATTCGGATGGGGATTTAAGGTTCAAGTGCCGATTTAGGCACCGACGACAAGAAACAAAGGGGGCTTGGAGACTCGTGAGGCTGAGAAGGGTGTTGATGAGAGGGGCTGTTGGGTGGAGAGAGGGAGATGAGGAAGATGATGGTGGAAGAGAGAAGAAAGAAAGTTATGAGGGGATTTGTTCTGTCGAGCAAAAGTTTAGGAGTTTAGTTAGGTATTTTTTTTTGTGCACAAGCTTACCACGTATACAGCTATATATGTTGTCAAATCATTAAAATTTTTCATATCATCATATAGCTAGACAAATGTAACGACAGTGACTAATATCTGCTAATAATGTAACGTTAGTGAGCGATTTAATTGTAAAAAACCTATAGTGGGTGATATACGCTGAGATGAAAAAAATAGTAGTTTATTTGCCCTTTTTTGTCAATTATATATGTACGTAATGGTGGTAATTTTTCTTTATTATTATGAAAAAAAAAAAGAATACTTGTGTTCCTAATATATAACACGTACTCATTATATATAGACAATATCTTTTCAACACCGGGCAGTTATATATGTTTATGAGCACGAGAAATGACAATTTTAGTTCAAAAAATTTTCTATTTAAATCTTAAAATTTTTAATTTTAAAGCTTTGTTAATGTATTAATAGATAGTAGCCCTAAATTTACTGAAATATAATTACTAAATAAAAAAGAATTTACATAGAGGAAAAAAAATGATAATTTAATGGTTTGTTAACTATAAGAAAATCATAATACAGTTTGAATTTAGTGAAAGATAGTTAACAAATAGTTTACGTTATGATTAATTACTTACACAGTTATAAAGCTTTAGGACTTATTTAGAAAAATAAAATACTTTAGAATCAACTATATTTTATATGGTAGCAAAGTTTCAGAAATCAATTAGAAAAGTTAAAAGTTTTAGGATTGAAAAAGAAAACTGCACAAAGGTTTGGGACTGGAAGTTTCCTTCCCCGTATATATATAAGCCCAAAATATTCAACAATGTCATCCAACACAAGCAATTTTTATTGCGAAAAGTTTGCGTTCTAGCTGCCGCCGTTTCCGACGGAGTTCACTAGCGTCTTAGAATTTAACAATGTCTCTCTTTCTGTTAGGATTTAACATTGCATTTGATTATTTGATTGTATAAAAATGGAATTCCCACTGGGCTTCATGTTCCACAGTTGACCATCTTCCTCGGAATTGCAAAATTCTAATGTCAAGTAAAAATAAGCCGCCTCTAGCCATGCCCGCTTTAGCCAGACTTTTCATAATAGACAAAATCACAAACAAACGTGATTACAAAAGTGGAGAATAAGTAAAATTGCCACTAATTTTACTACTGACTGTAAAAATTACTTATGTGAAAAGCGTGAAAAAATGGAGAAAATGCATGTCTCAATTCCATGTTTTCTCAACTTGAAACCCTAGCTAGCCGTTAAGTTTCTAAATTTATTATTTTGCAATCGTCTTTGTCATGGCTATCGTACATCAATTTCTTGTTTACTGAGATTTCTGGGGCAAGAATTAATTATGAAAATCGATGAGGTCGGTGCTCGATCTTGGTTTGGCCATGGGTAGGAGGGTTCCTAATATGAGGTTGAGGAAAATGAAGAGAACGATGATGGAGTTAATGACAATAGTGGGCATGTGATATAGAAAAATAATTGTAACCACTTACAAATTTTTGTTTGCTAATTAAAAAGAAGCTAAATAATAGTATACTAATGTCATAACAACATGATAATAAATTATAGTAGGGAAGTTCTTTAAAAATGTAAGTGAAAAAATACAATACAGTGCAAAGGATCTATCTTATAAGTTTTTCTATTAATTAAGAAATGAATTTAACATTTGATCAGTAAAATTAGTTTGTTATTTTAGAGCCTTTTTTATGTTTCAAAAAATTTATTTGATAATATTTCGTTCTACATAAAAGTTGAGTGGAAAATTAAAACAAATTTTAGAAATTATGAGCTTTTCTGGAGTTTTACCTTTACTTATGATGTTACAAATAAATTACTCCAACATTGTTGGGAACAAAAAAATATCCCATATAAATTTTGAAAATCAAAATAAAATAATTTGATAATATTAGTAGTTTTTTTTTTTTGTAAATATATCTTTATTGATATAACCTATAATTTATTTTTTTCAAAACTGATGGGGGTGCCATTGCATCTCCCCGCACCCTGCTAGCTATATGCCACTGGATGCAACAATTCAGCAATTTTCTATTCTCATGCATAAGCATGGATAAGTAGAGGTATTGTGTGATATGATCACTTGGGGAGTACTTTTTTTTTGTTTTTCTTTCTTATAGTCAAAAGTATGTACAAGTACAAATGGTATTAGAGGATAGTTAGTAATGATTGGGAAAAAATTGTCTGTTTCTTGAAATTTTGAGGATTTGAAGCCATAATTAACAGTTGTTGCGCCTTATTACACTTGTCGAGGTCGAGCTCAGCTCATGAGCTGGGAATGCTCGAGACTTTGCCACTAGGCTGAAATCTACAGACACTTGGGTAGTGCTTGATTACTTTTATCAAAAGAGTTAAGATTAAGACTACTATATGAAAGATTACTGCAGGTGAAGGCACCAGAAATTTATTATACTTTTTTCCTAAAGAAAAACTATTTGTAATCCTTTGTTTAGATTGAGTTAGATTTTCAAATTCTCTTCATGTTCTCTTGTTAGGATCCAAATTTTTAACCATGATTTTACGGTTATGTTTCAGGAAGCTCTTTGATCACTTGGTTATTTTCCTTTCACTACTTCTCCTTTGATGTTTCTTTTGCTATGTACTTTTTCTTATAAGCAAAAATAAAGGTTGTTTAGTGTGAAAAAAAAAATTGAAGAGAAGAAGAATAGTGAAGTTGTGGATAAAAATGAAGAGAATTTTGAGAATGAGAAGAAAGATGGAAGTGAAAAAAAAAATGAGGTTCTAATGGAAAAATAATATAGCTGGGAGAGGAGAGAGAGTCCTTTAGTTTCCAGTGGCTTGCAATCGGAAATTTCAAAGAAAAAAATTTTGCGTTTTAGCAAAACAATGTTGAGGAAAAATTTTCAATTTCCAATGAAAACATTGGAAATTAACATTGAAAATCTTAAATTTTGAAAGAAAAAAAAAATTCATATTTGCTCGGTAGATTGGAACAAAAACTGACAAGATCTCGTCAAAAAAAATTCTGACAGTCGAATCGTTGAAACTGTTGGCTGGAAAATTTTTCATAGCTTATCAACATGCATTATGACGATTTTAAGCCGATGGAAAACGGTCCCTGGGTGTTAGAGTATTCTTAATAGGCTATTTCTTACGTGCGCCCGGCGCACGCGTAAGCCGCGACCTCAAAGTAATTAAAAATTTTCAATTTAGTCCCTAAGGTTTAAATTTTGAAGTTTTTGGCATTCTAGTCTGTAAAGTTTATTCTTAGTCCTATCTCTTTGAATAAGGAAGAAACTTAACTCTGAAATATTTTTCCTCTTGGTAATATTAGCTTATTGTTATATTTCTTTCCAGACTATCACCCAAGTCGCGTAGTAACTGTAAGTCCTGTTGAGCGAATATAAGGCAGTAAGATTGCATAAAACGTTGACAGATAGCTGAAGAAAAGAAATTAACATTAATCCAATTTTACTAATGGAAATTTTTTTTAAGAGCTTAGTTAAATCCTCTTCAAAGAATCAGGAAGAAGAAGAAACTCTAGGGAACAGAAAAGTCAAAAACTCTCAAGAGATAATGATTAGGGATATAGAGAAGAAATTAGGAAACTGGAACATACCTAGAATGGATAAATGGGAGGTTTACCAAAAAGGAAGTTTTGATTTTAGAATGACCTATACTATTAAAACTGTAGAAAAAACTGTGCCTATTATGGAACTTGACCATCAGTTTGAATTATTTTCAAATCGTATGATTAAGGATCATTTAGAACATAATTACAATTATTTGCATGTAGGATTAGTTCAAATTGCTTTAAAACCACTAACAAGAAATGGTTTAAACACTTCTGTAATAATTGCTTTAAGAGATCAAAGACATAATAAGTTTTCTGATTCTCTTTTAGGAATTGTAGAATCAAGTTTGTGTGATGGACCTATATTTTTTAATTGTCATCCCAATTTCACAGTGTCCTTAAAAGATCCTCATATTATGAAAACCCTAACTGCAAACATAATGACTTCAGGATTTGATATGTTAGAAGGATCTCAGAATTTAGCTTTGGTCTACAGGATCTACTATAAGGTTATGACAACCCAGATAGAACCAAAGGCTCTAGAATATGAGACACGAGGAGAAACTTTGCTTTTAAAAGCAAACACAGAAAAATCAAACATTGTGGTTCCCAAGCCCATAAAATGGAAAGATGTTAGGCTTCCAGAAAAATGGATTTTTCAAAACAATAAGCCTATTAAAAATGTGAAACCACAAGAATTAGAAAGAATAATTGAATATGACAATGGAGAAGTTGAAATTCGTTTTAGTAAAGATAGAATTACTAAAATTGATTTTTCAGAACTAGACACTAAGAAGACTCCATCAAGAATATCTTATAGACCATCATCCTCAAGAGCATCAACCTCTCAAATACCAGAATCCGAATATGAAAAATTGATTGGAGGAGTTAGAGGATCCACAGAACAAATTTCTCATCCTGTTTATAAAATGGATCCAATCACAATAGAAAGAAATAACCAGGAAGAAGAAACAAAGTCTGTGTCAATAGGATCTCCAAACCCAAGCTTTTCAGACTTTCAATTAAATATGTTACAAAAACCTTTTAAGTTTGATCCAAAAGGTCTAAATGAAGACTACTGGTCCAAGAAAAATGAGATTAAAAGAAAATGGTATTTTGACACGTATACTCTAGAAGAAAGAAAAGAGATAAAACATTTGTGGTATAAAAGGATCATAAGAAATAAACAAAACTTAAAGTTTTTTGAATGGTTTATTCCTACACTTGTCTTAGATGATAAATTGACAATAAATGTCCTAGAAGAAACCTGGTCTACTTATCAGACCAAAGAAGGAAAAGAAGTCACAGCACCACATCCACCTAATGAGCCCTTGATACTAGGAAAGAATTCCACAACTACTGCTGTTCCTTTTAAGACAATAGAAACAGAAGGAGAGTCAGGAAAAAAGGTAGTTCAGATTAAAGATCTTCAGAATATAGTAGAACAAAATAACTATACTAATCTCTATCTTTAGTCCATAGGAAGACAAATAAATCGTATAGAAAATGCGATGGACCGTAGAAACTTTGGTCTTACAAAATCTTCTGTGTATAAAACTGAATTGCTACCAGGAACAGGAAAATCACCTATTAGTTTTCCCAAAAAACAACCAGAATTTAAATTAAAACCGAACGACAGAATATCAGAGCTAGCATCACAAATAGCTAAACTTACCCTCAAAGAAGACTCCCCAGAAAAGAAACAAAAAGGACTTCAAATTAATACTCTTAATGAATCACCTAGAATTCAACAATTACTTAATTCCCATCATCCTGAACCAGCGCCTACTGAGCTCAATCGCATCAATTTTCAGGGGGGGAGAGGAGGACCACAAAGAAGAAAACCTTCATATACTTGGAACTGGAATATAACACATCCTTATGCACAACCTAGACCATCCCCTGTAAATATAAGATTAGATAATGTTTATGGACCTTACTTTGCAGAATATAAAGGAGATACAATAAGGGAATGGAATATAGATGGACTTTCAGAATATCAAATAATCAATATAATCCAGAATATGATAATGTTCAGTGTAGCTGCCAGAAAACAAGTAGAAAACTCCGACCCAGAGATAGCAGAAATGATCTTAGTAGGATTCACAGGACAACTAAAGAATTGGTGGGATAAATGCCTAACAGAACAAGGTAGGCAAGAAATTAAAAATGCTAGAAAAATTCTTACTTATCAACAAAATAATCAACTAATTCAGAATTCTAAACCAGATGTAGTAAACACTCTCCTATGTACCATATATTCACATTTTATAGGAGACACATCTAGCGAGGAAAGTAGAAACAGTGAATTATTACTAAACCTAAGATGTAGAACTTTAATTGACTTAGAATGGTATAAAGATACTTTTCTAACCAGAGTTTATGAAAGAGAAGATTGTAGGTCATCCATCTGGAAAGAAAAATTCATACAAGGACTCCCCAAGCATTTTGGCCAATTAGTCATGGATCACATAAAAGGAAAAACCCAAGGCCAATTAAACTTAGAAAATTTTACTTATGGTCAACTTATGGCAGAAATCAAAGAAGTAGGATTAAGACTGTGTCATGAAATGAAATGGCAAAAACATATCAAGCGAGAAAGGCTTGCAGGAAGAAAAGAAATGGGTCAGTTTTGTGCCCAGTTTGGTTATGATATTCAAAGACCTTATTCAGAGGATAGGCCCAAGAAACAAAAGAAGAAGTATAAGTCCTATAAGAAGAATAGAAGATATAAATATAATAAGTTTGAAGAAAGGCCTAAAACCTCAAAGAAATTTAGAAAAAGAGGGCCCAATAAAAATAAAGACCAGAAAGTCTGTTGGAAGTGTGGTAAGCCTGGTCACTTTGCTAATAAGTGCAGGACTAAACGAAAGATAAACTCTTTAGAAATAGAAGAATGATTAAAAAAAAGTTTAATACAAATTTTACTAAACAGTGAGAGTGAACCAGAAGAAATAGGAAATGGATCTTCAGAAACCTCAGAATCAGAAGAATTAAATGAAATTGGTCTTACTGATAGCATTGAAGAATCAGAAGACTGTGAATCAAGCTGTGAATGTGATACCTGTCAATTACAGAATACCTTTAATAACCTTCAAATAAACACTCTTCAACTAAATGTCTTGACTGATGAAGATGAAAGAATTCTAGAATTAGCAAGGCAAATTGAAGATCCAGAATTAAAGCCAGAAATTCTGTTAAAATACCTTGAGAAAGCAAATAATCAAGAAACTCAAAACTATCGCAGAAGAAATTCTAGAAAGAAGATAGATATAAAAGAAATTACTAAACCTCCTGTTTATAGTCTCAATGAAATTTTAAGAAGAGTAGAAGAAGCTCAAAAGATTCACAAGGAGCCAACAATAGCAGAGCTTAGAGGAGAAATTTCTGAAGTAAAACAAGAAATAAAATCTCTTAAGAATAGAATAGAGATTTTAGAACTTCAAAATTTAGAAGGATATTCTAAAGATCTCCCAGAAGATGAATTAATTATGGAAGATTTAGAAGAATTTGGTTTTAAAACAAGAGGAAGGGAAAACGAAATTCCAGAATCAAGTCATGAAAAGGAATACTCAGAGAATATTACAGAAGAAAATCCCCTTCAAATAAATGGAGTCTTTGACATACCAAACCAAAGATTTACCAGCAGAATGACTCTGGTAATAGAAAATGAATTCAGAATAACTAGTATCGTGTTAGTTGACTCAGGAGCAGATAGAAACTGCATTAAAGAAGGAATCGTCCCACACCAATATCTAGACAAATCTTCTGGGACAATTACTGCTGCAAACAAGGAAGTCATGCCAATTAGATTTAAGCTTACAAATGTTGACATTTGTAACGAGGATATCTGCATTAGGCAACATTTTACCGTTTTAAATATGAACCAAGAAATAATTTTAGGAACTCCATTTTTGGCCACAATAATGCCCTTTAAAGTAAACATAAATGGAATTTCTACTAAGAAATTTGGTAAGAAAATTACTTTTGAATTTGCAGAACCACCTAGAAGAACTTTGCTTGAAGAACTAAACCAAGATCTAGGAAGGAAACAGAATGTTTTGATGTGTTTACAAGATGAAGTTAAACACAAGAGTGTTGAAGAAAAACTTCCAGGTTTAGAACAGAAAATTGAAAGTTTTAAAATAAATTTTGCAAAAAGAGTTTGCTCAGAAATTCCAAATGCTTTTTGGGAAAGAAAAAAGCATCTTGTAAACCTTCCCTATGAACCAGATTTCAACGAAAAAGACATCCCTACAAGATGTAGAGCTATCCAAATGAATGAAAAACTTATGAAGCATTGCAGAAAGGAAATCCAAGAACTTTTGGACAAGAAATTAATTAGGAATAGTTCATCCCCATGGAGCTGTTTTGCTTTCTATGTAAATAAAAATTCAGAAATTGAAAGAGGAGTTCCTAGACTAATAATTAATTACAAGCCCCTCAACAAAGTCTTGAGATGGATTAGGTACCCCATACCTAACAAGAAAGACCTTCTGTCCCGTCTTTATAATTCGGTAATTTTTTCAAAATTTGATATGAAATCAGGATATTGGCAAATACAGATTGCTAAAGAAGAAAAATATAAGACTGGATTTAACGTTCCGTTTGGTCATTATGAATGGAATGTTATGCCTTTCGGTCTCAAGAATGCTCCCTCAGAATTTCAAAGAATAATGAATGAGATTTTTAATCCTTATAATTCTTTCACTATTGTTTATATTGATGATGTGCTTGTTTTCTCCCAGTCTCTAGAACAATATTGGAAGCACCTCCAAGAATTTGTCAAAATAGTGGAAAGAGCAGGATTAGTAATTTCAGCAAAAAAGATGGAATTGTTCCAGACCAAAATAAGGTTTTTAGGACATATAATTTTTAGAGGAACAATAAAACCGATTGATAGATCAATCAGTTTTGTAGAAAAATTTCCTGATGAAATTAAAGAGAAAAAACAATTGCAAAGGTTTTTAGGAAGTCTGAATTATGTTGCGGACTTCTACAAGGATTTGGCTAAAGATTGCAAACCTTTGTTTGATAGACTTAAGAAAAATCCTCCTGATTGGGGACTAGAACAGACTAAGGCAGTCCAGACTGTCAAGAGAAGAATAAGAGAAATACCCTGTATTAATATTCCTGATCCTACAGCCTTTAAAATAGTAGAAACACATGTTAGCGATATAGGATTTGGAGGAATATTAAAACAAAAAATTAATAACAAAGAACAATTGGTCCGATTCACCTCAGGAGTCTGGAATCAGGCACAGAAAAATTATGCTACCATAAAAAAGGAAATTTTAGCTATAATTCTTTGTGTTACTAAATTTGATGAAGATCTCCTTAACCAGAAATTTTTAATCAGAGTAGACTGTAAAGCTGCCAAAGATGTTTTACTAAAAGATGTTAAAAATCTGGCCTCTAAACAAATTTTTGCTAGATGGTAAGCAATATTATCTGCTTTCGATTTTGACATTGATTATATTGCCGGAGAAACTAACTCTCTTCAAGACTTCTTAACAAGAGAATTTTTGCAGGGGAAGGAAGATGGCAGATAAAAATTCAGATAAAAATTCCAACAATCAAAAGAACAAAGCAATTCTTCATCCAGAAACAAAGCAAGAAGAAATGGAGGTAGAAGCCTGTTATGAGATGGATTTGGAACTAACCAGAGCTCTTTTGGCTCAACATCATATTCCACTAGAAATCCCTGAAAAATCAGACAAGACCTTCCAAGAAATCCCTTTTAAAAGAAAGAAATCAGAGGCAGAATCTTCAAAGAATAAATCATGGATTAATAATCCCCAGAAACACTGGAACAAAGAAGTATGTTCCCAGGATATTACTTTATGGAACAAGAATCAGAGTTCCCAGAATACTCAAAGTTCTAGAGAACAGAGTTCTCAGAATCCAAACTTAAGACCTAATCAGTCTCAAGGAATTTCACTTTTTTCTATGAGAATTCAGAGTGAGTTCCTAGAAATTGATAAGCAATGTCTCATTGCTCCAGAAGACAAAGACTTTAATTGTCTTTCAGAAATTGAATTGGCCCAGAAGTATTGGCCAAATCACCAGAATCCTCAGTGGCAATTTCAGCCACTCAAGAAAATACAATTCTTTGAGTTAATACTCCAAGAAACAAGCTCCGTCGATATAAAACACAAGCCTAGATGGACAAAAGTTTCCTACAAAGATGAAAAAGGGGAAACCAAGGAAAAGTATATAACTGAGTTAGGAATTTCCTCATTTAAAATAAAAAAAGTTTGGACATTTGAAGAATGAGGAAATCCAACTTGTAGAAGAAGAATTATATCTCTTGGAAATTACGAGAATACTCTTTATTCCTATTGGGACTACCAAGTGGCATGGGAAGAAGTATTTCACAGACAAAACCAGGATCATCAACATTCTTGGATGCTTTTATTCAAAACTAAGCAACAAAAATTTCCGAACTGGTTCCATGTCTGGTATGAAGGAAAATGATTATTCAAAGACTCCTTCCCAGAACAAGTTAGAGCATCATTTGAAGGTTTTATGTTATATCACGGACAATTTGTAAAGAAAGGGGAACAAGTCCCCTTCCCAGATTTTTATTTTACAGTCATGAACCACATTCCATGGATTTTAAAATGGAACTATAAAAAGCAACCAGCTAATACAGAAGGACACTACACTCCCTGCCTAGAACGGATTTGGAAAATTAAATGGTGGGATAAGTGTATTCTAGACCAATACCTTCCAGAAAATATTACTTTTGATAAAATAGAAATCTTGGAAGAAGAACAAGAGAAAGACTTTCTGGACCAGATGCTAGACCAATTCTACCATGGCAAACAGTTCAAAGATAATCCAATATCCCAAGAAGATCTAAAAAAGAAACTTTTTCAGTCTGCAAGAATCCACCTAGCCCAAGAGCAAGCCCACAAAAATGACAAATCAGGCCCAAGAATTCCTATGCCCAAATAAGACTGTCGGCAGGTCTTCCAAAAGAAAGCAGCTGTCCCAGATTAAGTGCTATCACAGCTGTCTTCCACTATCTATAATAATGGCACTACTAAAGGTGGCCCAAGATTCCATCTCTTCCGGATTGGTTGAGCTTACTCAGCCTTATCTCCAGAAAGTCTCCTCCCTTGGCTATAAAAGGAAGCTTCATTCTCCCTTGAAAGCATCCTGGATCATCCGAAAATTCTCTAGTTCTCTAAGCTTTTCTCTCTTTTCCTAGTTCATGTGTTGAACAATTCTCACTGTAAATTAAAAATAAAAAAGTGTGCCTGTGTGCTTGTGTGTATTCTGGTAAACCTTGGATATCTGGTTTGCCAAACTAAGTGTGAAGTTGTACTGGTAATCACCAGTTTCTGTAAGTATGAATTTCAATAATAGTTGAAGTATTTTCAGTATGTTCTTTCTGTTTTTAATGCTAATCCATAGTATAGTCTTGTTAATAGTCGTCCTAATTTTATTAATCACTTTGATATTACTTAAGTTGTAGATTTATCTGGGAAGAAATAGTATCAAAGCCATTTTACAGTAATAGGATAAAAATTTATAAATTTTTAAACATTAGGCCATTTCTGTAAAAAGTATAAAACTTAAAGACCACTCTTGAAGTTTAACGCAGGCCTACATAATAACGACTCTTCTTAAATATTGGGCATAGAATTGAAGGGAAAGGAATGATAATCAGACGGCGGGCCCCACGTGTTTTGATCTATGACCATCCGCCATGGTAGACTCGTGACTCGTTGCGGGTGGAAGTCGACACCAGGAGAGATCTACGGCGACATGGCCTTTGATGGCATGGCCAATGGCAGCGGAATTGTTTTTTTAAAGAGAAACTTTGACTCAGGTTCCGATGATGGCCTTTTTGCTCATGTGAAACATAATGGCTGATGGGACATTTTGTGGGCTGAGAACTAGCGAAGAAGGCAGCCACAGAGAGAAAGCAGGGGAAACGAAAAGCAAACCACTAACTCTGTCGTAGCTTTTGAGTTGATCTTTGCTTCAAGAGAAAGGGGATTGTCAAGATTTACTATCAATCCATACCATAGTTATTAAAATCTCTGCTTGAGTTTTAAAAACTAACGTTTTTATAACTTTATAAATAAAAAATGACTCAAGTTTTAGCAAAAATTTATATGTAGGTGAAAATGAGTTAACCCCGCCGTTTATTTGTTAATTTTAGTCTTAGAAACTTAGAAATTTTACAATTTTACGTTTCTACATTATTAGGTCAAATTTGTTAAAATTAAACTAAAAAATGATCTCAAGCCAAAAATATATGAATCTAATACTCTCTTCGTCCCAATTTACTTGAAACGTTTTTTTGTATAAGCACAAAGATTAAAGTATATGTAATTTATATTATTTTTTAAAATAGTGAAAGTTTAAATGAAATAATTAAAAAAAATATTCTTTTTTTGAGTTTTGTGCAGTGAGAGCTTAAGTGGAGATTAAAAAAAAATCTTTATTGGGTTTTGTGTAAAAGGATAATTTAATTGTTTAAACTTTTCAAAAAATGAGTGAAAACGTTTTTTATTTTTTAACCTTTTGGGACATCCAAAAAAAGAATACGTTTCATCTAAATTAGGACGGAGGGAGTATTTAACTTAATCTCTATACAATCAAATCCAACTCATTTAGTGTTAAATACAAAAATAAATAAATAAATAAATATAAAAATAACTAAAAAATAAAACACAAATCATTTCTTATTTTTTCTTCAGTCTCTGTATCACTTGATTTCTGTCATTCACTATAACTTTGATGACCCTGGTTAACAAATTTATATAAATATGGATCTAGATGAAGGAAATGTGAATGATGGTACAAGTGCTTACATAAATGAGTTTGGATTCTCAAATGATAAAATGACAAGAAAATAAAATGAATATATGAACTTTGAAAATGATAATATTGGTACTATCATTGGTTATGATGTTTCATGTGTTCCATTAGATGATTGAGATATTTTTAACTTCTCATTATAAATTGTGGATTTTAGAACTTCTTTTTTCTTGGATTATATATTTATGTCAACACACTTTTTATCGTATTAAAATATTAATAAGTGAAAATATTATGTAATATAAACTTTCTGAGATAATTTAGATGAATATATTTTTTCATCCTTTTGTAATTTTTTTTTGTAGAATCTTTTAACTATACGACTTTTTACAACTTTACAATTGTATAAAAACCAAAATAAAACTCTTGGTTTAATAAAAACTCGACTTTGATAACCTTGATTCATATATTGTGATTCCCAAGAGAGTTACAAAAACTTAACATATGATGGGATCCACCATCAAAGTGGATAGACTGACAAAGTTAGCGAAAGGTAGGGGTAAGTGCAGTTCCCAAATATAATGGGGTAAGAATAGATTAGGATAAATCATATGAAGTTTATATAAATTTTCCTAATTTAATTTGGGTTTAGCA
>SMDT01001659.1:0-76762 GCA_005392925.1 Aquilaria sinensis
GATCATGCTGTTCAGATCCTTGGCCAGACGGTAATTGGATGCCGAACCTCTTACGATGTTCTGATCCTCGGCGATCTTATACTCGGATCACGCCACTTGGATCTTTGGCCAGATGAAGATTGGACATCAGACCTCTTATAATGTTTTGATCCTCGACGTTCTCTCTCTCGAATCCTCGGCTAGACGGCGATTGGACGCATCATCGCGTTATCAACCTCTGTTGCTTCGGACTCTGTCGCACATCTCCGATCTCCATTGATCTGAACTCTATCGCGTGTCTCCGCTCTCTTTCTGGCCGAAACCAACAAGTACTTACGCTCCTCCTATTTTTGCAATTTGTTTAAGTTTTCATATTCACTTACATTTTTGTACTTTTATTAAGACACTTTACCTTATTCTTTTTAGAAACTTTTAAATTTAAAAATAACAGACATTTTACCTTATTTGTTTTTGTTCAGCAATTTTGTTATTTTTTTCTTCAGACACTTTTACATGTTTATTTAGGCATTTTACAATATTTAATCAGACACTTATTCTTATAGTTTTAGATACTTTTAATTTCACATTATAATAATTTTTTTTATATTACTTTACAGACACTTTCACATACTATATTAGACACATTTACATTTTATTGCAGACACTTTTGTTGTCCAGTTATTTTCTAAAGGTAACAAATTATTCAGAAGTTATTTAGTTAGACATTTTTATATATTTATTTAGACATTTTTCAATATTCAATTAGACAATTTTACTTATTGATTCAGACACTTTTTTTATTATATTTTAAAGATAATAAATTGTTCACAAGTTGATTCTGTCATTTTTTGTTCAGACACTTTTACATGTTTATTTAGATATTTTACAATATTCAATCAGACACTTATTCATATAGCTTTAGACACTTTTAATTTAACATTATAATAACTTATTTTATATTACTTTGTAGACACTTCCACATACTATATTAGACACATTTAAATTTTATTGTAGATACTTTTGTTTGTTTGGAAGCAACAAGGACGTGCTTGGAGGAAACGATTAGAAGCAAGACCCGACGGGTGATCAATGTGATCCGGCGGGTGACAACGAGATTCAGCAGGTGATCGATGAGATCCAGCGGGTGATGAAGAAATCCAGAAAATGATTAGAAACAAGATCTGGCGGGTGACGAGATCTTGTGGGTGATCGACTAGATCCGGCGGATGACGACAAGATCCGGAGCCAAGCAACTGTGAGATCTGGTGCTGGATGATGACTTTAAGATCTAGAGGTAATGATGGTTCATCGGATGAGGAGACGGTGGCAGTGGTGGCGGCAGAGGTGAGTTTTCAAGAATGAGGGTGAGTTTTGGTCTAGTGGTAAATTAGTCAATTTATTTACTGAATTATGAATTATTTATACGGAATTAGGGCTAGATTAATATGTCTAATTAGGCATATGTCTACAATATAATCACTATAACCTAAACCCTAACCCTAACCTTAAGCCTTAAATGTAACCCAAAGCTTAACCCATACAATGTTTTAATGTGGTCATGTCACCCAAAAATTTTCCTTTAATTATTTATTTTAAAATTAATAATCTTGTTGTTAGGGGCCCATTTTGAAAAGTAATTTTTCTTCTTTTAGTATGGTTACTTAAAATATTCATAAAAATGTTCAACTTTTACTATGAAATTTAGGTATTTTATTGCACTGTACCTAAAATTTTGGGTGCAACGGTTATAATATTAACATTTACTTACCAAGATCATTAAACTTTGACCCTCAACCTTGCCTTAATATTATGTAAAAACAATTATGGAGTGAGTTGGTTTTTTGGGTTTAAAGAGGCTTAAACTTTGGCCTAAGTACCAGATGTAACCCCTAGTGTACTTTGAAGTGATTATTAACAAAAATAAATCAATTTATTTATATTTTAAACTTAAACAAGTCCAAAAAATTACTTTGGACAAAAAATATAAGAATAACATACAATAATATACTAAATTAATGCTAAACATCTTAAACCCTAAATTGAGTACTAGTAGTAACCCTAAATCCCATAACCAAACCCAACCTCAAACCTTAAGTCAAACCACAATCCTAAATTCCATACATTAAACCATATTCTGAAATCCTAAACCCTAAACCATTAACCCTCACCTTAAATAACCCTCAACCCTAAATCTCATACCCTAAACATAGTCCTTAAAGCCTAAAATGTAAACTTAAACCAACCAACTTAATAAAGAAAATGAAAAGTAACTTATGAAGAAATAGTAACATAGCAAAGAATTTAAAATTGAGCACCTAATAGTATATATAGTTTATGTACAATGTTAAAAAATAAATAAATTTTACTAATGACCTTTTTTTTTTTTGTGATCTAAAAAAATCAATAATTTACAAAAGATCGAGTACCTAAATCTGAGACATGTAGAAAATTCAAGTATATCACTGTCACCAAAATAAGACACATTTATATTTCTTTAAACTTTTTAGAATAATCAATAAAATGTCAGTAAAATGTTAAAAATATAGTTTAGCAAAAATTAGAGATGACAATTGAGTGGGTTAGGTCAGGTTTAGGTCAGACTATTCAAGTTTGGTTGTAATCGGGGTTTACATGAATTTGGATCCAGGTCAAGTTATGTTCCTTCTTTTAGTATACTTAATTAAGAAATTCATAAAAATATTCTTTAGTATGTTTCGGCAGGATTCGGGTTGATAGTCAAGTTGACTCGAGTTACTAGTACATAAGCTAAAATAACTAGATCGATCCTATTTTATAAATGATTTTTCTAAAAATTAACCTTAAAGAATTAAAATTTTATGCGATTTTATTCAGGTTAGTTTTCCTTCTTTTAGTTTGTTTAATTAAAAAATTCAATAAAAAATTTCTTAATTATGTGCCAATAAATTTACTACAATTTCTAACTTTTACTAAGAAATGTAAGTCTAATTCATTGTTGTCTATAGTACTAAATTTTTAAATTTCAAAAATTTGAGGGGAAAATGTAAAATTTTATAAGTTTAAGGACTCATCTTGTAATTATTATGAGTGGTAAAAAATAATTTTTTTAAAATTTAAGTACTTTATTGCAATGCACTTAGAAGTTTAGGTATTAATGTTACTCCCTCCGTCCCATAAATTTTGATACATTTGACTTTTTGTTGTATTTTGACTCAATTTTATTCATATTATTGTTTGTTAAAAAAAATTAAAAAAATATATTTAGAAACTACATATCTTGAATTATCATTCATATACAAAGATTTTGTATTTATATATTAAAATGTTGAAAATAAAAAATCATAGATTAATTGCCAAAAACAAATGGAGCAAAATTTTTGGGACGGAGGGAGTATAATATTGACATTTGCCCATCAATATCATTAAACTTAACAAAATCATCAATGTTTCAAAGAACCCATAAACCTAAAACTTAACCTTGTCCCTAAACCCAACCTTAACCTTAAAATTGGGAAAATCCAAAAAATTTTGTGAATACTTTTTATGGGAGTAAAATATTTTTTATTAATTTTTATCCTTTTCGGTTAGTTAAGTTGAAACATTTACAAAAAAAATGTATATACTTTGGACAAAAAATATCTTAAAATTACTTTTTACACTTCTTGCATTATGAATTACCAAGAAAACTATAATTTGGGCAAATAATCACTTCATATAATTTAAAGACTAAATTTTTAGTACCCTTAATTAAAAATTTTTTAACCTAAACCCTAAACTTAGTCTTAACCTTAAAAGGTAAATTTAGCCTTAACCCAAAACTTAGCCTTACCTCTAAACCTATCCTTAACACTAACCATAAACCTCATACCCTAACCCTAACCTCTAACCCCTAAACATTATACCCTAACAAAAAACTCTAACCCTAGACCCTAAACCTATCTTAAACCTTAAACCTAACTTAAACTTGAACCCTAAAACTTAACCATAACATAAACCCTAACCTTAACCCTAAGCCTTAAACATAATTTAAACCCTAACATCAAACCTTAAACCCTAAACCCTAACTAAACCTTCAACCTATCATAAACTTTAAACCCCAAACCTAACAAGAACCATAACGTTAAACCTTAACCATAATCTAAACCCTAACCCTGGAGCTTTCTATAATACCCACCCAAAAAAGAGGGGGTAAAGTACCCCTCTCCCCAATCTCCACTATTAATCAAGCATGATGGAAGCAATTGGG
This sequence comes from Aquilaria sinensis, assembly GCA_005392925.1. NCBI lineage: Eukaryota > Viridiplantae > Streptophyta > Magnoliopsida > Malvales > Thymelaeaceae > Aquilaria > Aquilaria sinensis. Next base: position 4,205 of record SMDT01001659.1, read on the forward strand.
ATGGGACAGACAAGCGTAGCTGGTGAGAGATGAGAGAGGAAAGAAAAAAGACAAAGAAAACGTGGAGAGAGATAGAATGAAACAAAGGAAAAAAGAAGAAAAGACAGGGTAGAGAAAGAGAGAATAAAATAGAGAAAAAAAATATTAAAACAAAGGAGGAGGGAAGGGAGAGAAGAAAATAAAAAAAAAACAAGAAAAAGCAATGAGGGAGCGAAGAAGAAATGGAACAATATATCTTAATTTGAAAAAAAATAGTTAAAATTTTAGAAAAATAGTTTATGTAAGTAAGAATGATAATTTTTCACGAAAAAATCTAAATGATTTCTATTAAACTATATTTTTTAGAATCATAAATGATATTTTAGTGACTATAATGAAAGTTTAAATAAATATAGAAGTGTCTTATTTTATTGACACTCAAACATATGAATCTAAAATTTGTCCTGAATTTAGGTATTTGATCATTAAATTGTTAATTTTTTTATGTCACAAAAGTTACAAAACTGATCACTCATAAAATTTATTATTACTTGCTATTAGATGGTAAATTTTAAATTTTTTGCTATGTTGCTTTTTATTTGTTGTATAATTTGATCAATATACACAAACTTTTATGAATGTTGCACAAAAATAGAATTTAATGTAATAGGAATTGATTAAATGTAAAAAATGTACACAAATTTTTTCAACTGTAAATTAAATTATAACAGGGAGGAAAGAGAAGGAAATAGCAAAACAAAATTGGGGAGAAATGAGGAAATTAGAGAATGCATTTTGTTGGGAAAAAAGTATAATTGGAAATATTATTAAAATATTATTCAAATGGAAAAAGGTAAAAAAAAAATTGAGATGAAAGGACAAGGCAACAACAATATCATTTTTCCACCTACACTTAACAACTATGATGAATGACAGGATGAGACAGTAATAGAATCATAGTTTCAGCACGATTAATGCAACGTTTGTTAGTTTGAGGACAATTAATGCAATAATATCATAGTTAAATTTGAGTTGACGGTTAGGTTTACTTGAGCTACTGGTGCATAGGCTAAAATGACTAGATTAGTCTAATTGACAGTTGTCCATAGTACTAAATTGTTTGATTTCAAAATTTTGGGTGAAAATGTAAAAAATTTTAATACTGCACACAAAAGTTTTTATATCAATGTTATAATATTGACATTTGACTATCAAAATCATTAAAATTCCTACATATGGAAGGATACTAGTTTTGGAAGAACTAATAAATCCAAAATTTAACCTTATCCCTATACCTAACCCTAACCTTAAAATGGGGACAGTCCAAAAAAATTTATGTTATTTCCTACTATTTTTTATCCTTTTGGGTTAGTTAAGTTAAAAAAACTTACCAAAAACTACTTTTAAAAAAAATATCGTAAAATTACTTTTAACACATATTGAGTTGCAAATTATTAAAAAATTATAATTTGGGCTAATAATCACCTTCTATAAAAATAAAATACAATAATAGACTAAATTAATGATAAATGTCGAAAACCGTAACTCAGCAATAGTAGTAAAAATGTGACCAGGTCACATTGAATATAACTTAAAAAGGTAACCGGGTCACGTTAAAGGTACCTTAAGTGTGGCCGGATCACATTGAAGGTAACCTAAAAAGGTGACCGGGTCACGTGGAAGTTACCTTAAGTGTGACTGAGTCACATTGAAGGTAACCTAAAAATGTGACCGGGTCACTTTGGAGGTACCTTAAGTGTGGCCAGGTCACATTGAAGGTAACCTAAATAGGTGACCGGGTCACTTTGAAGGTACCTTAAGTGTAACCGGGTCACGTTAAAGGTAATTTAAAAATGTGACCGGATCACTTTAAAGGTACCTTAAGTGTGATCGGGTCACTTTGAAGGTACCTTAAGTGTAATCGGGTCATAATGAAGATAACCTAAAAATGTTACCAGGTCACTTTGAAGGTACCTTAAGTGTGACCAGGTCACAATAAAGGTAACCTAAAAATGTGACCAGGTCACTTTAAAGGTACCTTAATTGTGACCGGGTCACTATGAAGGTAACTTAAAAATGTAACTTGGTCACTTTGAAGGTATCTTAAGAGTGATCGGCTTACAATGAAGGTAACCTAAATATGTGACCGGGTCACTTTGAAGGTACCTTCATTGTGACCAGGTCACATTAAATGTAACCTAAAACTTTGACCGGGTCACTTTGAATATACCTTAAGTGTGACCAAGTCACAATGAAGGTAACCTAAATAGGTAACCGGGTCACTTTGAAAGCACCTTAAGTGTAACTGGGTCACATTGAAGGTAACCTAAAAATGTGACTGCGTCACTTTAAAGGTAGGTGCAATCTCTTGGCACTACTTGCCAAACTACCTATGTACATTACACTTACCCTTGAGGCATCCTCAAGGGTGACCTTACAACCTGCATAGTCCATTTGGGCCTTATACCTTTTTAACCAATCCATTCTAAAGAAAACATCATATGGGATTGAGGCTAAAACCCAAAGGTCACAAAAAAACCTACAACCCCCTAACTCCAAAAGATACCCCTTAACCATTTCATTAGTGAAGATATTGTTTCTCCCAGTAGTTTTAATAAATCTCATCTCATCCATCAAAGTTCTTTACAATCCTAAATTGATAACCATGCTCAAAGAAATGATAGAAATTTTAGTACCAGTATCAAACAAAATCTTAATACTACTATCCTGAACATTGAAGTTACCTTGCATAGCTGTCGACTTTCTGGGTGTATGGCTCGTCAAGGTAAAAACACATGGCTGTAAAAGGGCTATGGTAGGTGCATTCCTGACTTTTGAGGCTTTGACCCTACCTTGGCCTTGCTCTTTCCTAATCCTCGGGCACTCCCTAGCTCAATGTCCAGGCTGGTGGCAGTAATTATAGAAATCAGTCCTAAGGGTGCAAGGTTTGTTACCATGAAACTTCTAACACTTTTGCTAACGGCCTTTCTTGATCTTTTTCCCCTTCTTGGCAGGACCTTGGTCTTCTCCCGGGTTAGGCCTTTTACCTGACAATCTTGAGTACATCGGGACCCCTGGCTTAACAGCTTTATCCTTAGGTTTCATTTTCATCAACTCTCTTTCCAAAGCCAAGGTCTTTTAAATAGCCTCATGATAGGTTTGAACCCCAATTATAGCTAAAAAGCTCCTTAACTTTACCTTAAGTCCATGAATAAACTTCTTGGCCTTAAGTTCATCATTCCCTGTCATATGAGGAGCATACCAAAAAATAGAACTAAATTTCCTCTCATACTCATGGACTGCCACAATTCCTTGAACCAACTCATCAACTTCTATCCTATTCTGATCTTGGGAAGCCTCACTATTGAATTCATTCTGAAATTCTTTCTCAAATTCGGTCCAAGCAAGTTCCTTGGGCCTTTGCCCGGGTCTACCTTTATTATAGGACCTAAGCCTCTCTATGATATCTTTCCACTAGAAAGAAGCATTGGCTTCCAAGAAAAAAGGCACTATGTCAATCTTAACCTTGTCATCCAACTTCATGTTCTGAAAGATTCTATTAATTTGGTATAACCAACTTTCGGCCGCATTGGGATCACCTACATCATTAAACTTAGGAGTATTAATTTCTCGACCTATCGAGACAAGCCCTATGTGGTCGAGAATAATGGGCTTCTCCTTTTCCTATGGGAATAGATATCTTCCTCATTCTCTTCCTCACTATCCTCATTGATGCTCACTTGAAAATGCTCATGCACTTGTTTTTCACCTTGCACTTGCCCTTGGGGTGGAGGATTTTTCCCCTATTTTTGTTTCTTAGTGGTTGTACTAGGCTGTTATGTTTTTTTGTTGGTTTCTGTTTTGCTACACGCTAGCAAAGTGCTAGTCCAACTGGACATCCTCTAAGATTTTTTCTGAGTTAATAACATTCTTCACCTAAAAAAAAAAAACTGCACACTAATTATATAACTGGTTTATCGTAGAAAACTTCGGCAATATTTTTTCCTAGGAGGGTAACAATTCTTGCACTAAGTACAAAAGAAATGATGACGTTTTATGGTTTTTCAATCTTTAAAGTGGTTTTCCCCCCTATTTTAGTCCTCAAAGTATGTCAATTAACATTCAGACCTTTGAAAATTGGTGTTAGTCGTTTATGAAAATGATGCCGTTTTGAGTCACCCCATTGAACTTCCATCCTACCTACCTCGAGAAAATGTGAAAAAAATAAGACACTTCTCGTTAATTAATAACAATGCACTGCATTATTCTTTCTTTTTCCGCCAGATAATTGTATACATATTTTATTATTATTCATTGAATAGTAACTAAAACGGCACTAGTACATCTGGTTTACTTATTAATTTTGATAAGAGTCAGATTATTTTGTCGGTGTTGATGTGTCTAATGAGAAAACTATTCTAGAGACTCTAAGGTGGCGTTTGATTGTAGAAAACAATTTTCATTTTCATTTTATGTTTCTAGTTTTCATTTTCTATGTACAGTTTTCTAAAATGCTTTTCAGAAAACATGTTTGGTTGTTTATACAAGAAAATAGTTTTCTAAAAATGAAAAATTGGAAAATATGTTTAGTTAAGAAAATTTTCTTCACAACAAAATTCTATATTTTTACATTGTTAAAAAATTCAAATGCAATACTCATATAAAAGAAAAAAAACATGTTCACATGATAAATAGAGTTTTCTTAGTCATAGTATTTTCCAACATATAATACAATTCCAAAGAGAGCATGTATCAAATATAATTAGATACAATAAAGTCAATGTCTATGTGAGCGAACTCTGCGCCACTGGTAATCGTTCCACATACGGGTGGCTATCTCATCTCTCACTTTAGCCATTTGGGTTGTTTGAGACACATCAACCTCAACCATTTGTTGTTCAACTTCCAAACCTTCCTCACCTTCAACTATCATCCCTTCCTTTCCGAATTGAGTAAATATTTCATCTGCTTTATCTTGTTGTCGGATAAAATTGTGCAATACACAACAAGCAACAGGAATTAATCGTTGTGTGCGAAGTGGATAGTTGGGTATCTTCTTTAAAATTGGAAATCTAGCTTTCCATCCACCAAAAACCCTCTCCACCACATTACGTGAAGAAGAGTGTCGGTGATTGAACAACTCTTCTTTCCCTCTAAATTCAGTTCTCCCATTAAAATCTCTCAAGTGATATCTTTGGCCTCTATAAGGAGCTAAAAATCTAGGAGTACCAGAATCCACCAAATAAAAATGATCTGCATAAACCAACCTTAGCAATGGTCAAACAACCTATAACCCTCAATAGATAAAAAAAAATTGTAACTGAAATAGCCCAAACTAGTCCAAAGTACTGCAATTGAACATCATTCTGTATACACAACAGAACATAGGTAAACTGTTTCACCACAAGCACAATAGAACACAATAGAACATGTAATGCAAGTTAATAGCCCTAAATTTAAGCCAACAAAAACCCAACCCTCAAGTCAAAACACTATTGTGTCCCCTAGGCATATAAATTAGTAGCATATATAACAGAAATCAACCATAATTCACATGTTTCTCATGCATATAGAAATCAGTGGCAAACTTAAGTACGAGTGTCTCCTTTTAGAAAAATAGAAGAGATGGGTTGAAAAAAACATGCCTTTCATGGGCAAAGGAAATTGATTTTCTTCTCTTGTAATTGCATCCATGAATATGCGCGAGTCATTTGCTGTGCCTTCCCATCTCGTATACACAAATGTGAACATCATGTCATGCGAACAAGCTGCTAAGACATTCTGTGTAACAATAGAACTTTTTCTACCACAAAAATTGTTTTGCTTAGCAGCTGGAGCAGATGCAGCAACATGAGTACCATCAAGTGCACCAATGCAGTTCTGTAGCAAAAGAAAATTAGATGGTGATTAGAAGATTTAAAAATTACTGCTCATACGTACATAAACACAAAAAGTATGTCATATACCTTGAAATAAGGATACCAATTGTGATTCCTTCAAATTTCTGGTTGCACTAAACCACCTCTGTTTACAGGTCGAATTATATCCTTCCCCATAGTTGCCACAGCCCTCAAAACCTTATTAAACCAATAGCTTATAGTGGCTGTTGAATGTTGAAATCTCTCTGCCACATGCCTTTGGCTATCAATGTTACACAAAATAGATAAACAGATGGCAGGAGCTTCTTCCATAGATACATCCCTTTCATCCTTTAATAGATTCAATCTTTTTAGTCGATCACATAAATTCAGAAATACATGAGGCCTCATGCGAAAGTTCTCAAAACATCTAGCCGGATGGCCTTACAAGACTTCTATGACATAAGCTTTACCCGTTAACATTGATGTTCTACAAGGAATCCTTCTAAAAAGGGATCTTTCAAATTCCAACACATATGAAGCAAACATCATATCTCCCAAAGAGTCTATATCATCCCAAGAATCATTTGAGCTAGAGTTGTTGGAATCATAACAAACAACAGTAGAACTACTAGCACCCAAGCATGGCTCAATAGCTGTACAACCAATTAATACGAAACTAAATTAACATATAACATGAAACTCATAAAATCGAAGAAAAAAACCCATCAGCTTTGATTGATAAATAATTCATAAAGGTACTTAATACAAAATACTCAAATATTCATAGTTCATCTAATAAAGCATTATAAGCCACTAAAGTACTTAAAACTAAATTCATGAGCTAATCCTCTAAATCATTATTCACTCTAAACTCTTCAACCATTCCTTTCGCCTTAAAGGTGACATCTTAACAAACATTCATCTCCAAATGGGATCATGGAAGTGAATAAGCGCCTTGTTATAAGAGTTGGAAGAGACATCTTCTACACTTTCAAGAAGATCCATCACATTTTCAACAGAATAAGGGTCAGATTCAGTACTAGTAATAGATTTGTTTTTTTATTGAGTTTTAGCTTCAAGCAGTTTGGCTCTAGCACTCAAGCTCGATGACCACATATCTAAACATGCCTCAAATTTCTCATATCTTGTTTCTTTTTAAGCACATCGCTTACCCGAAGTATCACTAGCAGCACACTTTTGGCCAACTTGTTCACTGCTATGAGCTCCTCCACTCAAAAACTCACTCTCAAGTTCATGCTCTTCCTCCTCTGTAGGTGGCACTTGAGTTGATGCATAATGATGCTTTCCAGTAGCGGTGGTGGGGTTGAATACTTGGGAGAGCATGGCGTAATGCTTGCAGCCAGATTTGCAATATGTCTTAAAGTTCTTTTGATCTTGCTGCAATATAGAAAAAAAGAACAATAAACAAAATAGTAAGGAGCAGCAGAAAAATACCTTAAACAATATAATTATTTATGAATATACAGTGCAATTTGGTGTTCTAAGTGTTATGAATGCAGGGTTGCCTATTGCCCAAGTTTTTGCATTCAGTAGTTCCTAAATATAAACTCAGTCAAGTATGTTATTAGTGTTATAATACTAATTGAACACATTGTAAACATATTATAAACTCAGTAGTTTCCTAAATATAAACATATTGTAACACAACATCAAACATCAAAATGAGTTTCCCTTTTGCTCCTATATTCATATTCTACCTTGAAAGTTCCATCCTACGGGGTACAACTGGCGGACCTAATGATAATGGCATGTTGCTGATATCATTATAGGATAACAATTTGAAAATGTGTCCTTCATTCCAAGATGGAGTAATACCTGGAAAGACTGAAAAAAACCAATATCTAGATTGAAAAAAACATTCCATTGACATACCATAAGCTCAAAGATCGTCCCTACAAGTCTTTTCCAATAGACAGCAAACGTATTTATAAACTAATTGGGCAGCATTCCTGCCCCTTGAACTCTCCATTCATATGAAAAGAATCATGGCACAAAGTTTCCCAAATATGCTAGATATTTTCAGAAGTGAAATATCAGTACTCACTGGAAGAAATGCCTAATAACATGACAATGATCTAAACACGAAATAATACATATACTCAGCTCATTCGATATTCGAACAAATTTATGTGCTTCAAGGTCACACATGAGAGAAAAGTAACTGAAAGATAAGAATTCAAATAAGTATCTAAATAAACTTTAGTCATCATGAAGATTCCTGAAAGTTTTATTTCACTTCATTATAAATCATAATGGTGGTACACCAACACCAACACCAACATTATCTTCGAGTCTAGTTTGTTTTTATTGCGTAAAAATGATTAGGTTCTATTAGCTTGCAACAAAAGTAGCCGAGTATTTTACCAAACTAATCATTTACAGAGTATATTTTTATAATTGTTCTCAAGAGACCATTTTTTTTAAAGTAGCTGAGTATTTTACCAAACAAATGTATGGAAGTGAAGGTTAGTTAAATGATCAGTATTTTCAAGAAAAATCAATTGCAAGTTTATACTGTTTCAAAAACCTATAATTTCTACAAACCTATAATTTTTACATTGATAAAGTTGGCTAGGAGATTAGTAAGAAGGTAATAATCTAGGCAAATTTCCCCTAAGTATAGATAGAAATGTAGACATTTTTCTAAAATCCTATCCAAGGCACCAGCCAAAATAAAGTTCAAATGGACAAAGGAGTGTGTAGAAGCAAATTGAAGAAATGTAAACAAATTGAAGAATTTTTTTTTGCATATAGAAAATTTCTCTTCTACTACAGGAATAGCTCCAACATATCTTAAACATGCCTTAATCAAGTAAAAATATAATATAAATCTTAATCAAGCAGCAACTGTAAATGTCAATAATTCAGATAAGATCAACAATACTAAACCAAAATACCTTGAAAAAATGTTGCCATGTTTCCTTCGAAGCATGCATAATGTCAGAATCAACATCCTAAATGACTTCGGTGTGTTCTAGTAGCTGTGTGAACTGACGAGTCTTAATCCGAAGTCGATTAGTTTGCTTTTAACTTGTCACCACCATAACTCACTCCAGTAGCTGCAAACATGTCCTTGTTCATGGCTTCCCAATCACTTGGCTTAAAAATAGGAGCCTTTTCTGGGTGATTGACAACTCTCTCGTACAGAAGTTGAAGGAAGGAGAATTCATTTTTCCCAGGCCACTCTTTCTTATCATCTCCCTCCTTGATGTTCTGAGCCATCTATTGCAGAAAAAAGAAAATATAACAATATCACAAGGCTGTTCACACAAAAGCAAAGAAAAAATGCAACAGATACATAGAAAAGATATAACAATGTCGATCATGCTAATAAAACTGCTGCATTTACAAGGCTGTTCACAAAGAAATAGAGTAAAAAAGCAATCATTTATCAAAGATTTTAGATTTATGTGCTATACAGGTTCTGAAGAGAGATAACTATAAAATAACTGAAGAGATAGCTATAAAGCAGATAGCTATATAGGTTTTGGCATACTCAGGTGCAGAGGGCTACCAAAAGATGTGACACTTGAACCAAGTAAGTGCATCAGTGATGAGGACTACGAAGGTGTTAGTTAATGATGACATAAAGCAAAGATGGAGGATTTACTATGATTGTAATGAGAAATAGAGTCATGGAGTTAAAAAGAGTGTCACCCATAAGAAATCTTTAAGAGAAAACTGAAGTAGAAAGAAAAAAGAAAAAAGAAAAAAGAAAAAGAAAATAGACAGAAGCACTATTGAAGTATAAAGTTCTTTAGTGTGACTGGTCTACCCATCTAGCCATTATGATTAGCTTTTCTTTCAAATTGTCTTCAAGAACACCGCTACTTGAATGCTACACGCACAAACACCACTAACATGCTGTGCAAATTGCATACACAACACAAGCCTCCCTAGTTGGCCTAAGCTAAGGTTACCCTATTCTATTACCAACTGGTAACGAAACGCATCAAATGCATCATACACAAGCACCAAAGTCTAGAGTACTGGCACATTACTCTTGTATTTCCTACAACCAAATACCAAAGCTATCCAATTTTCACTTTGATTCTTTAGCAGGTCATACCACCTTTTCCCTATAAAAGAATACCTTACAAACTCACTCTCTTATTTTTGCATTTTTCAGCCGGAAGCAGCACAGCAAGTTGAGCTCTATTTAGATATATATCAGCCTCATCCACATTCCACTTCATGAACTAAATACTAACAAAAGAATACTAGCTAATATTCTCAATAAGAAAATAGGATAACTAAAGACCAGTTGGTAAATCCCAAACCCAGACACAGGTGAAAGGCATCTTCAGGTATCCTAGTAGTCAAAAATAAATTTGTCTGGTTTCATGCACCATCTCACTTTATAAGCAATAAGCAACTGCATGCTTCCTATACAAAATCAATATAGCTTAACTGTAAAACCAAATCCATTAGCAAAACTTTATAACCAGTTTCTACTCAGTTTCCTTGAGTTTCAGTTTCAAGCAAATAGCAACCAATTAAGCACTTCTTAAAATATAATGAAAAACACACAAGTATATGCACAAACACTATCTACCTGGAACCTGTATTCATATTCCCACTCAATTTTATTAACCTATCATTTGTAGCAGGTTCCTAAAATGAACTCTAAGCATAACTAACAATAGACAACTCAGAAATCCGGCTACAAATCATGTGCTATAAGTTTGCCATTTCCCTAGAGCTAATATATTCTTTTATTAACAATAAAAATTTACAAACACCTACAAATACGTAACCTGTTCACAAAGGAACCAACTCAGATATACACAAACACCAATACAAGGCTATACAGTCTATACCCAAAAACCAGAGCAAAAAAAGAATGGCAAACCCATAAACCAGAGAAATTCGATTATAAACTACAACCCAAATCCACATAAACAAACACCGACTCCTATATAAACAATAAAAAGATAGGGGAAAACGTAGAAACCCAATACCTTGAAAATGAAAATCCAATCACTTTGGAGAGACTGGATTAAACAAGATGCGGTGCCAAGCTTCGTCTTCGACCTTATCTCAGAGCAAATCCAATCACCTTGAAAACGAAAATTCAAAAAGAGTTACAATCGAGAGAGAGATCGAGAGGAGGAAGGGGAGAACGAAAGAGAGAGATAGGGAGGGATCGTACCTAGCGCGAAGAGGAATATGGTTGAAGGCGCCAACGTTTGGTGCAGATAGGAGAAGGTCGACGGTGCTGCTCGAAGTCGAAGGGCTTGTGTCTTGCGATCGATAGAGAGCCTCGATGCGTTTTTCATTTTCGGTCGAAGGCGCCAGGAGAGAGAAGGTCGAGGGTGTAGGGTGAGAGGGGGCTGATCGCGCGACGAAGAAAAAGCGAGCCGATGGATTTCCTGTTTTCGGAAAATAGAAAACAACTTAAACCTCGTTTTCTATTTCTTACTGGCATAGAAAATTATTTTCTAGGAAAACTGAAAAAAAAAATATTTAACTAAACACATTTTCTTTTCATTTTCTAATTTTTGAAAATTTTTTTGGAAAAATTAGAAAATTTTCCATAACTAAACAGAGCCTAAATATGTCAAAAGAATTGTTGCCTATTAAGTATTGAGTTAATGTTCTATTGGTGGCGGTGGAAAAAAAAAATTCCACCAGCACTTTATTTGAGTAACTTCTGTTATTCTATGAACGCCTTATGGTGCTTGGGGTTAACGTTCGTTTAACAAACTGAGGCACAGACTCTCTTTAGTCTCCACTTCCCCTTCGTCAGTGATGGTCGCTTCAAACCATTGCCGATTAATAAGCATATATTTATTATTATTATTTCTCTCATATTTAGTATATTTTAATATGTTTTGAACTTTAAAGATATATTTTGAGTATATTTTGTAGTTTAGAGTATATCTGGACTTAATTGATTGAAAATGGATTCAACTTGCAATTTTACAAGTTTTAATTTATTTGTGTTCTTTCAGGATTTTGACAGATTGACGATATTTCAGTAGAAAAATCATTTCTTCAGCTACAGAGATCAGAATGGAGTAATTCTTGATTCATTAGAAAGCTAACATCTGGAGATACAATTCACATGTGGACCATGAAACCATTTTGCACGTTAAGATGGTCAAATTCAGCTTCAAAGTCGAGATTTATGAGTCATTGCTGGTTTAGAAGCAGTTGTGGTATTTTAGGCATATCTTTGGCTGTAGACGTCCGTTTTATATAATTCAGGTGTCGTTTCGAATCTAAGAAGGAGATCTACAACTTTTATGCTTTGCGTTTTGATAAATAATGGCTGCATCAAGGTCGAATATTAGCTTGAAGTTGCTGTTGCTGTTGCTGTTCTACAGCATTGCTTGGCTGATAACTTTAAAACCTTTTAGTTATTTTGAATCTTTTTATTTGTTTGGGGTACTTTTGTAACAACATAGAAAATTTAGGGAGTTTTTATGAGTTAATATTGTATCCACCGGCGGTGGAAAAAAAAAATTCCACCAGCACTTTATTTGAGTAACTTCTGTTATTCTACTAACGCCTTATGGTGTTGGGGGTTAACGTTCGTTTACCAAACTGAGGCATAGACTATTAGACTCTCTTTAGTCTCCACTTCCCCTTCATCAATGACGGTTGCTTCGAACCATTGCCGATTCCTATGATCGCTAATGTCTTTGATTGCTTTAATTCGTGTTTTCGCCTGAAAATCAGTGGGAGAAAGAACCTTAGCATTTGGAAGCTTTTCAGGTGCGTCTGAAAAGCGATTGTGGTATCAGAATTTTGCCCAATTTGCAAGAACTAGTTCTCATAGATTTGAATCCTACAAGATTGAGCTAGGAAATTTTCATGAGAGTTTCCGTCGAGGTTAAGCAATTGGTTGAGCTTCAAAATTGAAAGATGAACTTCCTCCTCTACTTCTGGTTGCTGGTTCACCGGAGTTCATAGATGCAAAGCAAGTCTGGCAAAAAGATTGATAACCAATGGCGGCGCGTCCATGTTGGCTGTGTCTGTCGGTGGCGATATGGCCAACAGTTATGACTTAAGCCGCAAGCGCACGGAGATTTCCCGCCATTAATAAATCTTCATCACTTACAAGAGATGAGCTTCCTCTGGCTTCTATGGCTTGAACAACAAACCAGGGCTATTCCAAGATGATGGTCTGAGACAAAGAAAGAACCCTTTTTTTCTAAAATCTAGCATTTTCTATTTCCTAAAATTTCAATTGTTTATACTAGGATTTGATTTGTTTACCATTTTTTGCGGTTAAGCATTGTGAATCTGACCACAAGGTGCGAGTTTTGGCTTGTACTTGTGCATTGAGTTTGAAGTTTGGATATTATTGTGGCCTTTCAATGGAATAAATTTGGCTCTGATTTGGTGAAAAATGAAATTGTTTGGCATGAATTACTTGACCAGCCCTTACTGCATGACAGGACTTCAAGGACTATGTTTTTTAGATCATGGGTGGTTGTGATAAACAAGGATTTCCAATGAAGCATGGAGCTTTAACTCCTGGTTGTGTGTGCTTTTTGCTCTACAAAGGTATGGATCTTTCTATTGTTCTAGAACTGTTTTATGATGAAAATTACTGGGTGTCGAAATTGTTTTATTTCTAGACTTGGGCCTTTACTCAATATTACCTATGGTTTTGAATTATCACTCTACCATGAGAAATCATCTTTTATTCTGATCAGGCACCCCCTGCTTCTGTGGCTATGGATGTCTTAACGGTGAGAGGAGAAGAAAGCCCCATAGTGGTTGCATTGTGAGCCCTCACCTTTCTGTTATTAACTTGGTCATTATAAAGAAGGGTGGGAACAATATTACTGGTCTGAACACAAAACACTTGTGTTAAGATGTGCTGCTCTTTTACTCAGGTGGGTGCTGCAGTGACATCGGAACACACTCCACCAATAGCTGCCAACTAGAACATCCTCAAATGAATTGGCAAGTAACTAGAAGGGCCAACTAGAATAAAGTGCACAAAACATTGACTGCTCAACGATCAATGTTAATGTTGGCATTTTCAGCCCAAGTCAATAAAAGGTATTAGGACCACAGTAGAAGGTGAACTTGGTTGTTGCAATGACAAGCCCTCTGTGGCTCTTGTAGATTCTGCCACCATTATAGAAGAGAGGAATGTGGAATGGACAACCAGCAAACATTCTAGTTGCTAGACAACCAACAATAAAAAACTAGGAATGAGAGGTCTAACGCGAGCTCCATTTGTTGTCTTCGTAGTGCTTTGAGAACGTGCAATATTGAGTTTGTATATTTATTATTTTTGTTGCTTATTAAAAGAATTTCTCCACTTAAAATAAATTTGACTACTTGTCAATATGTATCCAAAAAATGCAATTTGCAATAGCTCTTCAAGAGGAAATTTTGCATCTTTCGTAGTTTGTGCAAACATTACATGAAGCAATAAATATTACATTGAAAATTAGAAATCTCCCAATAACTAAGCAACAATGGACATTAAGTCTTGGAATGAACGAAAAGCACTAAATAGCAACAAAATTCAAATATTGTGCTGGAAAATCAACAACGCACTCAAAGTTAAAGTTTTGGAATGAAGTTCAGTATTCTTTTGCATTTGATCCAAAAGTTGAGAATAATTATCGAACAATGTCAATATAAGTAAACATACTGTTGCACTTATTAAAACTTCAGCATGAAACTGAGTAGGGCATAGATTTGTTTCTGTGACAATACCAATCCTAAAAAAAACATTTATCCATCATAATATTCAATATGATTAGGAAGATATAAAATAAAAGTAAAATAATAAAACTAACTACTTACTTTTTGTTCAAGTGCTTTGCATTAGTCACTGTCTCATTTTTTCTCTTTCGCATCGAGGCAATGGTACTTTTCTTACAACTCTTCTTAACACTGCTTTTTACTCTCAATGATCGGGGGCGCCCTTTTGTGACCTCTTGTATAGGATCTCACAAACTATTTTCATGAGAAATCATATTATTGTCACAATGTTCTTCGTTAACTTCAACAGGAAGAAATTTCAAGCCACGAAGTTCATCAACCAATTTGCTTATACCATTAATAGCAAGATCATAGTGTTTCCTTGATCTTGATGCTAATTTAGAAAGACCAAGACCTTGTAACATTGCACTATTAAACCACATAATAGAGGAATCAGATGAACCATCCAATAATGAACATTGAGTAGCTTTTTGAACCAACATACTCTTTTGCATCTCTTGTCCACATCTTCAAGACATACCTTTGAGGTAATGAATGAACCTTTTTCTTCAACAAAATAACTAAAATATGTCTATATAAGAAGCCTACGAACTCATATTTTCTACAACTACAGTGAGCCTAATAAGATGAAACTTCAAAAGAAACCATGTAAAATGGCTTTTCTTTACTAATCTCATACACTTGTAGAGCTTAGACTCACAGTAACTTTCAAATTTGTTGAAAACAAATTTTTTAGCATTAATTAATTCATCTTGAAATAACTTGAATATCTTTCAGGTATACACCAAAGATGCTTCAACTTCCATGGGATTTAGAGTTTTAAAAATAGGCTTTGAGTTCATGGTCTTGAAGTTTTGTTGCCATTCTTTATTATATCGAGCATTTAAAGCTACTTCATATTACTTCACAAACTTACTTACAGAAGTACTAGCATTGACATAATCCTTGAAGAACTTATTTGAACTTTCACTTCTTTAAGTTGTTGACATGCCAACACAAAAAACACTAAGCAAAAATGCTGGAACCCATTTCTCACAAACAAAATATATTTTGTTAAGCCAAAAATTACCTTGCAAGTTATACTTCAACATGATGTGCATCCAAGCATCCTTAAACTCCTCGGGTGAAATTGATCCATGAATACAACTGTTGAACTCTTTCTTGAAATTTTCGTTTTGATGATAAATATGGCTTAAATTTTGTGAAAATTTTTTCTCTATATGCCACATACAAAAAAAATCGAGAATCCTTTGTTCGACAATTTCTAAAATAATCTAACATCATTTGGGCATTTCCTCTGTCAATAAGTTTTTCCTTTTTCCTTTTCAAATAATTATAAATATCACGCTCAGTCATTCTAAGGTTATCAATTCCACCTGATTCATGAGACAAAATTGAAACTATCTTACTTGGATGAATGCTCGAGTCATCGAGAACAATTATGAGATCACGTTGAGCCTTTGTGGACCGCTTGGATCGAAGAAATTGTGTACTTTTTGGAGTAGCTAACTCATGATTGTGCCTTGCAATGAATCATGTTACAACCCATCCTTCTTTGGTTTCATCCGAAGCTTCAGGAACATGTCTTTTCTTTACATATTTCTTTGCACAAGAACCTTCTTTTGAACAAACAAATACTCGACCAATTATCTCCTTATTGGATCTAGACCTCATGAGCTTATTTTTTCGGATATTAAAACCAACACGTTTAGCATAGTCGTTGTAGTAATGTTCTAAATCAATTAATGATGTGAATTCCATACCCATAAAAGGCTCTAGTGTCTCATCATTTGCCATATCCTTAATGTGCTCAATCAACTCAATTTCCTCATGAGTGATATTATTTTGTTCAACCATGCAATCTTCTATTTGGCACTCATCTTCAAACACTTCTGGTAAATCTTCCATTCTTAAAAGAGAAAATGATAAATTAAGTTATCATATGTTAGATGGTAAGAAAATAAAAAAGTTCGGGCATCATCCATCAAAATAGCACTACCTTACAAGAGCAAAATGTAGACAAAATTGAGAGCAGAACATAGAATGTAGACATGAGCAAGGTCATGACCACATCACCATGACTTAAAGTTGAAAATTTAATAGGTACTTTATTTTTTTTTTATAAAAGACATCATATCATTAATAAGAAACAAATAAAACACCACTACTCCAACACATAATCACTGCCTCCATAGATGAAGATGCAATTTAGCCAAAACTAGGGGTGTAAGTAAATAACCGAAACCCGAAACCCGACCCAAAACCGATCCAAAATATCGGGTTAGGGTCGGGTCATAAGGTAAGAAATGTTCACTTCGGGTTAACCCGAACCCGACCCGATATAAAGACAAAAAAATAGGGTCGGTTCGGGTCCAACCCGAATTAACCCGAATGATCCAAAATTCATCCCAGCCAATGTAAGCCCAATCTTTAAACTAACTCCCTACCAAATAACTTGAACCCAAGCCCACTACCTAAGCCCAACTCTCATAAGCCCCAACCTTAGCATCCCCCAACCATCCTTTTATGCCCTAGCCGTCAGTCACACACCTCCTGCTGCCCTCCCTTGCCTACTGCCCTCCCTCGCATCCCTCGCCTAGCCATCCTTCCCTCTGTCTCTGCCCTCCAGCCGCCCTCCCACCGCCTTCCTTCGCCTAGCCAATTGCCTTTGGTCACCCTCCTTCCCCTCGCCAATCACCTTCTGCCGCCCTCCCTCGCGTCGTCACTAGCCAATTGCCCCCGCTGCCCTCTCTCACCTCACGCCAGTCGCTCATGCCGCCCTCCCTCGCTGCGCCCTTGCGCCACCCTCCCTTGTTCCACTTTTGCTCGTTGTTGTCCTTGGGTCTATTCATCGTTGTCGTCAACGCACTACACCGCCACGGGCCACCAGATCTAGATCGATCGACGCCCTCGCCTCCTTCATGCTACAGCCTCCCTCCCTCTCATCGCTTGATTAATGCCCTACTGTCATCCGAGACATCACTCACCGTCGTTCGAGACACCATCAATCAAGACCGGTGGCTAGTGCCGGGTAAACCCGACTGTAATCCGAAAATTTAGGGTTAGGGTCGGTTCGGGTTATAATCTGATTTTGGGTTGGTTTGGGTTGTGTTTTTCAGATTGTAAAATAGTCAGTTTATTTCGGGTTTCAACCCGAACCCGAACCGAAACCCGAAACTTTCACCCCTAGCCAAAACAATACAAATATGCACTAGCCTTCTGCAAACAAAAAAAAAAACAAAAAAATCCATGCTAAAAAGTATAGCATACTACAATTTATCCATGCCTGGGGAAACAAAACAAGCCATAGCCCACACTGAGATTAGATGAAGCAAAATAATTGCCTGAGTCAAAATAAAGGACTATTCTACAATAAAGGACAAGAAATTCTACAATAAAGGACAAGAAATTCTACAATAAAGGACCAGAAATTAGATTGAACCGAAATAATTGCCTGAGTCAAAATAATTATGAATTGATAAAGAAAAATTCTTTCTTTTACGGAATATGAATTCACGGCTGGTGCAAATTTCTCCTGTTCGGCTGAAGCAATTTGGGGCTGCAGTGAGCTATCTCTTCCCAGCGTAAAACACAAGGGCTTAGAACACTTAGCAATAAAAGTAACTTGCTCTTTCTCCTGTGACGGCTGCAGTAAACCCTGCTGGTTCGGCTCTGCTGGTCACCTCTTTGGTTCCGTAGTTCGACTGTGCTGCTCACTTCTTTCTTTTCTTGCTCGTTCAGCTCTGCTGGTCGCCTCTCTACAGGTTCCGTGGTTTGGCTGTGCTGCTCACTTCTCTGTTTTCTTGTTGGTTCGACTTTGCTGGTCGCCGCTCTAGTTTCATGGTTCGGCTGTTCGGCTCGCTTCTTTGTTTTCTTTTCTTGTGTAGTAGGTTATATTAACGTTAATTAACACTGTTATAATAAACGTATTAGTGAGATAATGGGAGTGTTAAAATTAACTATTGGCGAAAATTTTTGTTTCCACTGCCGGTGGACAGAATATTAACTATTAAATATTAGGGGTTCCTTGCCAGACAGAAAACTGCAGTCATGTCATTTTAAGCCCCTTGAGGAGCAGATTCTGCAGAGACTTAATGGTTGGGCTAATAAGTTTCTCTCTTACGCTAGGAGGGCTCAGCTTATTAAGTCTGTGATTTTCAGTTTTAAAATTACCAGTCTATTGTTTTTCCCGTTCCAAAGTTTGTGTTGAGTAGAATTGAGCAGTGTTGTTGAGCTTTTCTATGGTCTGGGTTTATTCAAGGTAACAAATTCCCTATAGCTTGGAAATTTGTGTGCGTTCCCAAAGAACATGGAGGCCTTGGGGTGTACAATCTGTTTGGGTGAAATGATGCAGCTAATGGTAAAAAGTTGTGGTGCATGCTTTCTGATAAAGAGAGATTGTGGATTTGATGGCTATATGCATACTACCTTAAAGGCTGGGACATCAGGTACATAAGTCCTGTAGCTGATTGTTTTGATTTTTGGAAGCATATTTTGAAAGTATGTAGCTTATTTTCTAATGCTATTCATGATAACGCTTGGGATTGTGTAAGAGATCAGAAATTTAGCATGATTCTGTACATTAGCACTCGTTGGTTTGAAAATCAGTCCAAAAATTTTTCCATGGCCTATTGGTTTGCTATGTTGGACAAATTACCTACCTTGGATAGACTTGGCCTTTACTTGGACATAGGTTCTAGCTCTTGTGCTCTTTGTCTTCTTGCTGGTGAATCTCAAAACCATTTGTCCTTTGAGTGCTCTTACTCGTGGGTGGTTTGGCGTGAAATTATGTGTATGGTTAAACTTCATGATGCTCCGCAGAGTTGGAATAGATGCTGGCAGTGGCTGTGCAGGGTGGTGAAGGGCAATAGCTTAAAATCAAAGGTAAGGTGAGCTTGTTTTTCGGCTCTAGTCTATTTCTTGTGGCAGGAAAGAAATAGGAGACGCCATCATTGAATGTCTAGACGGCCAATTGAAGTAGTACGAATTATTTCTAAAACAATGCAACATAGGTACAGTTGAAATTTGTGTGAGGTTTTTGCTTAGTGTGTATTGCCTGAGTTTGCTTGTGAAGCACAGGTTAGGTTCTTTTGCAATTTGTTTTCAGTCAGATTTTGCCCCTTTTGGTAGGCCCCTGACTTGGTATGTAACTACCACTAGGCTGATTTGGATGAAATGAAATCTACACCCACCGAGGTGTTTTCGTAAAAAAAAAAAAGAAAGGGCAATATTTGGGCAAATCAATGTTTCAAGTCCATAAAATTATATGTTTTTGTCAATTTTGCTTGAAATTTGTTTGTCTTTTAGTATAGTCATTTGTTGTTTTAAAAAAAGAGGCTAAGTGGCATTTTGAACTGCTGCATCAAATAAAAAAAAGCAACATTTTTAAGTTCCGTCAATGATAATGAAAAAACTAATGAAAGACACTCAGGTGGGACATGTGCTACAAGGTAGAGGGCTTTATATGATAGCATAAGTTGAAGAAATGGATCACTTTATGACAAACACTAAAACTAGGGGATCGTGAATGAATTTTACCTGATAAATTAAGGTTACCCAAGTCAACACTTTGTAATAAAGAAAATAGAGGGTTCCATAAAATGACTTGAAAACCAGAAATTTGAAGGGGCTTAATAAATCGAGGAAGGTTTGGTGCTACCTTTGGTTTTGTTCTTGTTATAATAACTATGAATAAATTTGTTGCTAAGGTAATAGATCACATTCAGTGAGTGACTAATAAATAACATTTTGAGATTTAGAATTACTATCAAACTTTTTAAAAAAGATTTAGTGCCAGAAGCTATAATAATTTTATACATAGGTTGAAAAAGAAAACTTAAATAAGGACCCGTGTACCTATACATTTGTGGTCTTGGTTTTTTTTCTATACATTTATCAGAGTCAATTCATTTTAAATTAAATCAACTTAATTTATAATGACTTATTCTTATTTTTACATATTTTTTACCTGGAATCAATTTCATTAGAAAGCTACTATTATGTAGATAAAATAATTAATTTGAATGTAAATTTTCATGGCATTGTTAAATTTTTATAAATTTTCTATTTCTAGGCATTACAAAATAAATCATAAAAATTTAATAGGACTATCAAAGTTGTATTTTTAATGGATGGATTATTATGCCTAAACAACATTGGCCTTTAACTAAAATTAGTTACAGGTAAAAAAGATATAAAAATAAAAATAACACATTTTGGATTAAATTAACTTAAGTTAAAGTGAATTGACTCAAATTAATATTGTAGTGGTCATGCTTGTGTTTGCCAATCCGTGTTTAAAATTTTATTGATCGGCATATAGTAATGTTCTTTGTTATCTTGTTAATTTGTTTGTTTGCTTTTTCCATAATTCAAAAGCAATTTCCTTTGTTTAGTTTTTCTTTTTTTGTTCAAAAGCATTTTACAAGTAAAGATCTAGAAGTGTTACAAAAAGGGAAGAAGAAAGGGAATGGGGATAGCATGGCCTAAATATGTCCCAAATTCATTGCACAATTTTCAGTTTTGTAATTTAAATTTGACTTAAATTCATTTATATTAATATTTGATAAAAATATTTTAACTTATAGTTTTTAAATATAATTTTTAAAAAAATTTATATCAAATATTAGTATAAACAAATTTAAGTTAAATTTAAGTCAAAGAAAACTGAAAATAGTGCAAAAAACTTAGCACAAAGATAGTATTACATTGAACAAGTTATATTTGGCCCCTTCTTATCTCAAACAAAACCTAATTTTCTCTAGGAAATCTATCACATTAAATATTACTCCTTCCATCCAACCAATCTTGCTTCATTTTTCTTTATGAGCCGTCCAAAATCTTTACAATATTTCCATACTTAGTAACTTATTTTGCCATACTACCTTTTAAACGTTATCCTAATATCTGTATTTCCTATTTTCTTGATTCCCTTGAAAAAAACTAAAGAGAAAAGTGAAAAAGAAAACAAAAAATTTTATTGCTTTAATCCCTGGTGAAACCAAATGAAGCAACAAATATGGAACGGAGGGAGTATAAGCTAATTGAATCCAATGCACACCAATATAAGCACAAAATGAATCTTACACTGGTAGTTAGTGGTGAGCAGTGGGCCGTGCTGGCCCGGCCCAACCCACAGCCGACCTGGGTTAAACCTGGCCCAAGCACGATCAAAGCCCGACTCACATCAGCACGGAGAAGGCTCGAAAAGTATAGGATGGGCTTGACGAGCATGAGCCTAGAACCAGTCGAGACTGGCTTGTTTGGTCTGTGCCATTCCAGTCCAATCCAAGCGGACTTACCATTTCCAGCAACAACTTCTAACAATCCTGAATTTAAAAAATGGTGAAATTACATACTAAGGATAGCTGCCCCTCTCAAATGGCTATTTAGCCTGAAAAGCTTATTTATCCTAACCCAATCCTTATAAATGACTAGTTTTTTATGATATTTTTGTCCAACAAAATTTTGGTCACTCCTATAAACACCCACTCTCATTTCCTCACTTACTCATACAAATTCCAATACTCTCTTCTCTACATGTACTACTATTTCTATAACTCTCTTCAAACTCTCCACCAATTTTCTTAATATCCTCCTAATTTTTTCTTAATCTCTCATTAATCTTTCATCAATTTTCATCAGGTCATTGACTTCAAGGACAAGTACTAGCTTTGCACATCCAACACCGGCTTAGGGTTGTTCTTTCGTCGTAAAAGTTTAGCCCAAAAGGGAATTCATATCCAAGAAGCCCCCGAGCCCGCCAACATCAATATGATGACTATCAATTTGGAATTTGAGGAGCAATAGTCCAACAATGAAGTTGAAGTCCAAGAGACCCCAACTTAAATCGTTAATCCACAAAGAGGGGATAGTTCATAACCGATACCTCAAAGTTAAGTTCCCGAGGGTGATGAAGGTAAATCTCATCTCAAATCCTTCATGTGGGAGCATATTGAGACAATTTTGGGACAACGACAACTGGTTCTCCATGTACAAGTACTGTGGCAAGAAGTTGGCACACAAGGTGAATTTTGGTACTAAGACACTTCAATGGCATATAAGGAACGAGCATCTGATGCACTACCCAGGTTTTGAATGGAGTTCTAGTGGACAAAGACAACTCAGATCTACGACCAGTGGCTCATGTATCTTTAGATTTAATCAGCAAAAATGTAGGGAAAGTATGGTTAACTGGATGATGCTATGGAAAAACCTTTTAGACAAGCTAAAGACATACATTTAGAAAATTGGATTAGGTTTAATTTCAACTCGGCCTTTAGAAAGACATCTAGGACAACGGCACAAATAAAAGTACTTAAAAAGCATGAATTAGATAAATCTAATCTGCAAGCTCTTTTTTGTTCACTTGATCATTGCACTACTTTTACTAGTGACATGTGGATGTCTTTTATAGGATATGATTATTTTTGTGTTGCCGCACATTAGATAGATGACGATTGGGTCATTCAAAAAGGGATTCTTGCTTTCAAATGCATGGAATATGACCATATGGGTATAATATCTATTAAAGCATTTAAGATAAACTTTGTGAATTTTTTTGTGCTGACAAAGTTTTCTCCATTAGTTTTGACAATGTCTCTAATAATAATTTGGTGGCCTGAGAACTCTGTAATGCTTTGAAACCCTATTGGGATGGTGTTTTTTTCCATGTTAGATGCACGTGTCATATTTTAAACTTGTGTGTACAAAAAGGCCTTGAGGTTTTGCAAATGGAAATCTATCCAATCTGAATTGCATTAATATATTTGAAGTCTAGGCCCAAAATTAGCCATGAATTCAAAAAATGTTGTCTTCAAAACAACCAATCATTTTCTTGGAAATGTTTTAAACTTGATTGTCTTACTCATTGGAACTCAACACATGAGATGTTGAAGGATACATATCAATATGCAACTTGTTTAACTGTGTTTTTTAACTTGAAATCAAACTCTAAACTTTTGACAACTGAAATGTGGGACAAGTGTTACAAACTTTATCAATTATTACGATATTTTTCTAAAGTAACTATTTTTTTCTCCTGTGTTTACTATCCTATTGCCCACAAGGTTTTGATGTGTTTGGTAAATATTGTTTATGTTTTGAATTAATACAAGATGGATCCATTTTTAAAAGTCATCATCAAAGGAATGAAGGAAAAGTGGGTTTCATATTTTACAAACATCCCCCCATGTTTTTACTTGCATCTTCCCTTAACCTGATCATGAAAATTTTGGATACATTATCTTTACTTGAGGGATACTATAGTTTTTTGGAAATGTAGCATATCAGTTGTTTAGGTATGATGGTGGAAGTAGATGAACACTTGTGGGAGCTCTACAAGGAGTATTCATCTCACTACAAAGATAAGTCACTAATGCCGGTTCATCCTCCTTATCATTAGCACCATTCAACCCCACAAAATAGCTACTGAGGCATCCCCAACCCACATCCTTTGGCCTAGTGGAAGTAGATGATTACCCCTACACCTTATTTGAGACAAGTGAGGATGACATTTTGGAGTAGTGGAAAGTGAAAAGTAAATGATTTTCGATTTTATCCATCCTTGCGAAGGAAGTTCTTGCGGTTCCAGTTTGCACCATTACATCTAAGTCCACATTCAATGCTAGTAAACTAGTCATATCAGAGAAACATGCTTAGTTGACTTCAGAAGCAGTGGAGGTTTGTGTGTACAATCGGGACTGGGGTCTTGTGGCCTTAAGAAAGCAAGACTAGAAAAGTTTGGATGATGAGATGCAAGATAATAATAGGGCCTCCACATCCTAGATTTTTCTTTTTGGTTTAGTATGTATGAGGTTATGTTTGACCTGCATGTTGTAATAGGTAATTTTTTCAATATATTTATCATTAAAATAAATATCAATAATAATAATTTAAAAATTCTAAATCATAAATTTATGTTCATTAGTTAAAATTTTATTTTATCTTAATTTTGAGTTAATTTTTTTTAATGTTATGTTCTTATCATTAAAACTATCAATTATGATCAAAACATAAAACTGTGAAACATAATATTGTACATTCTTTAGATTGATGGATATTTTTGTTTGGTGATTAAAGAATAATTGACTAAAAATTTTTATCTCTTATCAATTTAAATTCCAATTTTTAATATAGATAAAAAGTTTATTTAGAAAAATTCAATTTCAATTTTAGAAATTATTGACCAGATTACTTTATTAAACCATAGAGCTTTTCTTTTAACCTTTACTACGTTAATGGTAACCAATGTTTTAATTTAGAAAATAATACATCATAAAAAAATACAAAATTGTGTTTAATTTATGTTAATCAATGAATGGTTTAACCATTAATATAGTAAAGGTAAAAGATAAAGAAAACAAATAAATTGACTAAAGTGGAATCAACCAAAATTATACTAAAGAGGACAAATCATAGTGACTCAAGTTTTGTTTGAGAAAACAATAATGAAGAAAAACAACAAAAATAGTTTGGGGACCAAGAGAGAAAATGTGAAAATTTTAGGTATTAAGAGTTTAACAATTGATTTAATAAAAGTTATGAAAAAAAGCTCTATTTTACTGAAAAAAAAAAACCAAACCATGGTGAATTACTATAATAAAGTAGTTATTACGTTGAAGGACCAAAATGGAAAACGAATCAAGCTTAGGCTCTAATATGGGAAACGGAAATAATACAGGGACTGGAAATGTGTTTCACCAAAAAGAAACCTGAAACAAAATGAGAGTTGGGCAATAGCGAGATAGACTCTCAAGAAGGATATTGCTCTCCAAAAAGCTAATCAAGCTTCCAAAAGAAGAAATTGCATAAAAAAAAAAAAAACAGACACTCTGCTTGCACGTGAGTGACACCTAAAGGTGCAAAATGGTAAGGGCACTGTAGTTCCCTGTAGTCTGAATAGTGGAGCCTTCAAGGCTTTTAGAAGTTAGTAATAATGTGATCTAATTTTACTGTGCAGAACAGATCATAGTTTTCGCTTTTTTTTCTATTTTTGGAATGTTTAACCATTTTGCCATGTAAGCTCGTTCCTACTTGTTTTTAAGTGTTACTTGGCTTTCCTATTAACAAAAATTATACTGGTGGTGGTGTTTTAAAAAAAAAATTAACCCTTTTAAAAACAATAAAGAAATATTTCCAAAAAATATTTAAAATTAAAAAAGTCACAAATTTTGAAAAAAGAAAACCCTTTCCCAGGCCCAGCACATTTTGCCATGCTGTGCCCGAGTCACAAAAAATTATTATTATTATTGTTATTACATTATTGTTTATGAATGTTCACTATTTCATTAACTCTGGTTATGAGTCAATTATAAAAAGATAATCCATCACCAAGGTTCATTAAATGATATATTGATACTGACTCCAGATTAAAGAAAAGTTAAATAAATGAAATTAGTGCATTTAAAAAAAATGACAGTAAAGCTAACCGAATCTCAAGCATAGTTTTAAAATACGAGATTATTTATTTATTAAAACATAAAGAAGACAAAGTTGGGTCCAGACTGGAGAAAGGTCAATTTGTTCACAACTTATTAGTACAATTTATGTCCGCAAAAATTATTTGCGCCATCATCTTCAAGGATAGGTACAAACCACGTGCATGAATGCAGCTAATTTCTAAATGTTTTTAGAAACGTGGAAAGTTATATGGAAAATTACCTGACGTCCCCCTAAGGTTTGGACGATCCTATACTTTTGTCTCCTATTTAAAGTGTAAGTATCTGAAAAATGGTAGATACAAGTGTAGGTTTGCCCAACCTTAGGGTCTAGGTAATTTTGCCAAAATTGTAACAATATATTAATTACTGAACTGGTTTGCTATGGGTAAATTGCATCTGTGGGCCCTAACCTTTCATTATTATCTTATTTTGGACCCTAACCTCAAAATCTTGCATGAGGCATTCTTAACCTCAGTTTTTTGTTCCATTTTAGATCTTTGCAAACAGAAAGTGTTAAAATTGATGGAATTAGCCATGTGAGATGCTAGCATGGGCAATTTGCCACGATGCCACTAACGTGGAAAAGGAAGAAAGAAAAAAAGAATAAAAAGTATAGTGCAATCAATCAAGGAATCAAACAACGACTGAAAGGGAGGATGGCGGAGGCGAACAATGAACAAAAATGAGGGTGAAATCAAGGGTTGAAATGGAGGGTTGAAATCAGGTGTTGGAATCGAACTAAATCAAGGGTGAAGTAGAGGAAGGTGAAATCGAGGGTTGAAATTAGACGAAATCAAGCAGCAATCAGTGTTAATCGATAGAGGCCGGAGGAGGCGGGGGAGGACTGGAGGGAACTGGGGAGGGGGGAGGAAGGAGAAATATGCGCTAACCCTGTATATGCTCTAAATTTCTTCATTTTTTGTAACATAGGCCTTAAACGCCTAATGTGGCCAACTGCAAACATTTATAGCTGGTAATTCATTATACCACGTGGCCAACTGCCCCAACCTATCATGATACATTGCTATTTCTGTTATTTTTAACATTTTCCGTCTTCCAAAAGTCTAACATAAAAAAAAAATTAAGGTTAAGGACGTTCCGTGTAAAGTTTTGAGGCTATAGTCTAAAATAAGACAATAATAAAATGTTAGGGGCCACGGGTGTAATTTACCCGGTTTGCTGTAGATAAACAACGATTGATAATCACTTCAACAAACCTTAAGGGGTCTAGGTAATTTTTCCAAAATTGTAACAATATATTAATTAACAAACTGGTTTACTGTAGATAAACAACGATCGATAATCACTTCAGCAATTTTTTAAGTGCTGGTAAAGTAATAATTTTTGCAGTAAGTGCAAAGGAAATAACGTGGTTTGATGGTTTTTCAACCCCAGAAGAAGGCTAATTCCTTATTACCTGTCAGGGTAGAAGTAGAGCTGTCTAGAAGGGAAAAGCTCGTGATTTCACGTGCCCTTATTCCTGGGTTCCTAATCCCTGATCGGTGGTAGTTCTCGTCGTCTTCCGTTGCGATCTATTGCCATCCGGACTGGTGAGTTTTGGTCTTCGGTTTCCCAAGTTAACCTGTTGCTTCTTCATCGGCGCTTTTGTCTCATTCTCTTGTAATTGAAGTTGTCTATTTCTCTTGTAGTCGAAGCGGGAGTTCATTTCTCTGTTAGCTCTAGACATTACACCATTGATCTGGTCGGGGCTCTTAAAGTTTGAGTTCGATAATCGTTGGCACGATGGAACCCCAGCTGGTGTGACCGCTTCTGAGAGGAGACCATAACTATTGACAATTCGCTTTGCCTTACGCGGTAATACTCTGTTACTATTAATTCCATTGTGGACACATCTTCTTGGTTTTCTGTTCGTCCTTCTGCCATTCAAATGAAGTTGTGCGCTTCTCAATCGCTTTGGTTACTCCACCTTTTGCTTTGTCTTGAACTTTTAAAGTGAAATTTCAAGCTCTGTTGACTCGGTTAATGCTTCTTTTCCTGCCATCGTGTCATTTTCTAATCCTGGTTCCAGCTTCAACAACATAATAGTCAATTGGTGTTCTCACTGGGTTTCGAATTCACAGTGGAAAATTGTGAGTTGCTGCATCATTGTGTGCATATTAAGGCGGTTTATCATTGGAATTTTTCAATCCCTTTTATACAGTGGCATATTACTAATTTTTAATGAGGTGAATTAACTGCTAAAGTCCTTGCAGGTGTGGGGAAAAATAGGTTTCTTGTCCAAGTTCCTTTCTGGCAGGATTTAAGGCAATTGGAAGGACAAGCTCCATGGACTTTTGATGGGGCAATGATCTTGATCAAAATGTTACAGCCAAACTTGCCTTATGATGCACATGACTTTGGCATCTATTTGTTTACGAATCCACAAGCTTCCTCCCATTTATATGACCCCCGCCACAGGTTATTTCATTGCTTCTAAAATTGGTTTTCCTGTGGAGATTGATCTGAAAAATACTGAGCATCATGATTGGAATTTTCATCATGATTGGAATTTTCTTCAAGTAAAGGTCTAGATTGATGTAAATAAACCCCCATTGCAGGGCTTTTTTTAGAGGACTATCAAGGGACTCGACATTGGATCGACGTTACTTATGAAAGAGTCTTTAAAATCCGTAACAATTGTGATTACATAGATCATACTCAATCTCACTATCTTGTACTTGGAAGGTCTACCTCCAATAATTGGTAGGCCCAAGGTATTGAATCTTTGATTTCCATGACAGCTAATCATGTAGACAATATGGAAGGCAAGTACAACATTAGTGAGGTGAATAAGCAATTGCAACTAAATGATCATCAGTCTGTTTTATCTAAAGCTATACCAAAATTGGTTGATTTTGAAGATTTCAAACCAATATATAAGGCCTATTTGACATGTTTTTGCGATTTTGTTTTACTAAGGAAAGTGAGCCTGGAATTGCATTTATGTCTCTTACTTCACCAACTACTAAGAAGTAGTGTCCCAATTTATGCCTTCAGAGCTTGAAATTTGAACATACTAGTCACTCATTAGAAAATTATAGGTGTCATAGGTATTCAAAAGCTAAGTTGGCTAGTACAATTCTGGATGAGTGTACTTATCTTTTGAATAAGGGTCATTCGAGTTACCAGTAGAAGGAAAGAAAGAAGAAGGCCAACGAGTTTTTTTCCCTACCACTTGGGGACTTCATTTGTCCAACATCATTGGAGCCTCTAGATAAACACTTAAGGGTAAGTATGATCGCCTTTCATTCTAAGATGAAGTCAAAAAAGGCTAGAAAACCTAAAAAGTGATCTTTTGAAGATTACGGAGATTTACGCCCCTTGAAGTGGTGTAAATTGGCTTCACCATTACTTCTACAATTTTTAGTCTCTAATAATCGAGCTTTCTCCAAGGAACAAATTTTTGTGGATGAGGCTTCTTTGAGCTTGACGATGCAGTCAATTGCTACTTAAGAGTTTACTGCTTAGACATTCCATAATGAGCAGGGACTTTTAGGGTTTGTTCCACGTCAAAGCCCAATTGGAAAATGAAGGTTTTAAGTTTCAACTATTGTGGTTTGGGTTGTTCCACGACAGTTCACCATCTAAAATCCTTAGTAAGGAATAATTGGCCTACGCTTTTGTGTTTAATGGAAACTAAGCTGGATGACAATTCAGCAAATAATAAACTAGCTTGTTTAGGTTTTAGAAACTCCTCCTTTGTTGACACTGTTGGACTTAGTGGAGGTTTGTGGATAGGTTGGTCCTCTGAGATCACATGCTTAGTGCTTCCTCAAGATTCGCATATGATTTTATTGGTTGTTGTAGATAAGAGGGGTAATTCTTAGTATATGGGATGTGTATATGGTCATCCCTCTATTCAATTTTGAAGAATAACTCGGTGTTTTATTTAGGAAGTAATCTTCCAATATGATAGACATATGCACCTCATTGGCAATTTCAATCAACTTCAATCTTCCCTTGAAAAATTTGCTAGAAATGCACATTTATGCCATGGAGCTGAATTCCTAGAATCTTTCATTGAGTAGTTGGAATTAATTAGACTCCCTAGCAGTTGCCCTCTTTACACATGGTCCAACTTGCAACAAGGTGAGGATGTCGTTTATGAGGTTTTAGATAAGCCATTTTGCAATAAGACTTGGATTTGGCTTCTCTTTATTGTTAGACTAGTGAATTTAGCCATTCAAAAATCTGACCATGCCCCTCTACTCTTAGATTCCTCTCCTACTTCAATCTTCTATCATTGTCCAAGAAGATTTGAAGCTTTTTGACTTTGATATCCCTAGTGTGTAGAGCTTATTAAGTCCTTATGATGCTCTCATATTCATGGCTCTAAGATGTTTCAAGTTGCCTTAAATGGCTTGCAATTAGTTCATACTCCTCATCAATGGAATAAGTTTTCTGAGGAAACATTAGACATCAGATTGAAGCGGCCGAGAAATGATTAATTCAGGCTTAACAATCCTCATAGGTTTTGAGCAATCATGCTTTGGCAACTTCCTTGAGATGTCAATATGTTTCTCTTTTAGCTGATGAAAAGCATTTATGGGCTAAAAAATAAACGATAAATTGGGTTGCTTTGGGTGACAAAAATTCTCAATTCTTCCACTTTTCAACAAAATGTATTCAGATTAAATCTCGGATCTCAGCTTTGAAATTGTTGAATGATAGTTGGATTTATGAAGACAAAGACATTAGACACCTCATTTGCTCCGATTTGTGGACCTATATGATAATAACATGATTCATCGAGAAGTAGCCCGACAAGTGCTTGTTCTACTATCATGAGGTTTCTTTTTTACCATCAATATAACTTTTTGTTTGCTTCCTTATCTTGAGTTGAAGTTAAAAAAAAAAAATTTCAGTTGCGTAATTTTAAAGCTCTTAGCCCCAATGTTATTCCTCCAGTGGTTTTAAAAAAGTATTAGCATATTATGAGAGATGCTGTTGTAGAAGCTGCTCTTTCATTCTTGAATATGGTGAGATCCTCATTTGCCAAATAAATTGTACTTTCATAACATTGATCCTTAAGTTCTATGAGGCATAGATGGTTTAATGCTTATAAGTCTATATAATATCTTGTATAAGAAAATTGAAAAAACCATAGCTAATAGACTAGAAGTGGTTCTCCCTTCTTTGGTTTTGGACTTTCAAAATGCTTTTGTCCTAAGGATATTTATGTAGGATAATATTATTGTGGCACTTGAAATCCTTCATGCTATCAAGCAAACCAGTACGTAAAGTGGACCTACAGGTTACAAAGCAGTTTTCAAATTAGGCATTTGGAAGGCATATGATTATCTTCAATGGTCTTTCATAGAAACAACCCTAAAATATGTGAAATTTCTTGAAAATTGTATCCACTGATAATGCAATGTATGTCCTCTGTCTCTTACTCAGTCTTGGTAAATTGTCGTATCATATAGTGGTTTTCTTCGAAAATGGGCATTCATCAAGGTGCTCCCCTGTCTCCTTGTTCATCCTTTGTTTTGAAGCTTTCTCTAGTTAGCTTTCATATTTTCAAACTTTGAGTTCTTTGCTAGGATTTGAGGCTAATCGAAATGGTTATATTATCAATCATCAATTTTTTTCAAATGATTGTCTAATATTTTTCTATCCTTCCAAGGATACTAATCAGACCCTTTAGAATATGTTGTACCTATATTTAGTTACACCAGACTGAAAGGTCAATTTTAGGAAATAAAAAAAGATGTTTAGTCAAAATGTCCTAATGTGGTTGAAGGAGGAATTTTGCCAATTACTGCTATTCTAAATCAATAATGGTACTTTGAATTATTTGAGAAGCCCATTTGTCAAGATTTATCTAAGGTTGCATCTTTCCATTTTTTGGTTGATAAAATCAAAGCTCAATTGAAAAATTGGAAATTACGGATGCTTAACAATGCTAGAAAATTAACCTTGATTCCCTCAACTTTGACATCCATTCTAGTCTATATCATATCTTTGTTTAAAGTTCTAGTTTCATTGTTTGATTCCACGACAAAAAACTTCATTCGATTCTAGTGGTCGGGATCTATTGAAAGAAGGTGTCCTCATTTGAAGCAAAAAGTATGCTAATGTTATGTAAAGGTCTAATGGTTAAGACTTGTGGTTGTTAATTCTTAGTACAAGGTAACCTTATATCCTTTTCAGACTAAGGTACCCTTATGTCATTTTCGCATTGGCCTTGTTCATTGTTCTGAAGAAAGGTAATCATAATCATTAAAAAAACATGACACAATAACCCTTCTTATTGTAACGGGACCTGTTTTTATTAATAAGCATGGTAACATACTTAGGTTTATGGTTATTATACCCTAAACTAGCATGACCAGACAAAATTTTAGAACAACATGGTAAAGAATTCATGGCTTGCTCTTTGAGTTTTAGTTTGTGTGATGTGTATGCGTATTATGGTTTGGGATTTTTTGTTGGTGGCATTGTTATACTAGATCATTTTGTTAGATGATCAAAATTTATGAAGGTTCAGGATATGTGTTTCTAGCTGAGTATTGATGTTTAATAGGTTAGAGAGGCATTGCATTAGGCTCTTCAAGTGCTGTAGAGGCATTCAAATACTGAGATCTCGTCAAGTATTAATTTCATTTCCCCTCACCTTGGATGTAAAGAGATGTTTGTTTTTTAGACTTCTTTTAGGTTTTTTGTTGGAAACTTGGTGGTTCAATAATATCCTGAAATCAATAACAAGAAATGGTTTTTTTTTTTAGCATTTTGGTTGCTTGCTGCATTTGCGTAGATTTCTTGTGTTGTGAAGTTTCTATAATGCGTCTAGCCACCCCTCCTCCAAAAAAAAAAAAAAAGGTTTCTACAAGTCAGGCTCGCTCTTTTGCACTGTATTGATTGCTATGTAGCTGAATTGAACATTGTAATTGTTGACAGCTCTTCACTTCAACCATGCTAAGTGCACAATAAGGAAGTTCACATGTATGGTTAAAATGCAGGATGAGTCGACAGATAAATGTGCCTAATATGTACTCAGTAGTTTCTTAGAGTCGATTTTAAGATGAATTTGTGTTGTGATCGAGTTTAAAATTTTGTTCAAATTTGAATTGGTAACCATTTAAATAACTCACGAATGAGTTTTAAACTAGGCAAAAAAGAAAAGGACGGGTGAAGAAACGGAAAGAAACAGGGGGAAAAAAAGCTAGATAAAACAATAAAAAATAATTGATAAAAAATAGATAAAACTAATAAAAGAACAAATAAGAACTTGTAAAAGAACAAGTGAAACTGAAAAAAAAATAAATAAAATCTAATAAAAGGAAAAAAAAACTAAAAACAATACAAAAAAAATGAAACAGAGAAGGAAAAAGAATAAAAAGAAGCAAAAGAAATTGGAAAAACGAAAGAAAAAATAGGTGAAGAACTGGAAAGAAAAGGGGAAATGAAAAAAAAAATAGATGAAAGGGGAAGGATAGGTGAAGAATTTCAATTCTTCGTACATTGGTTTTCAATGAACTCTTGTGTGTCCCAGAGTTTAGCACCGCCGGAAATACGGTGAAGAGCTGATCGGAGCTGCTGATGGCGCGTAAGCAAGGGAGGCCTAAGAAAGCGGATTGACTGGTTCCTTAGGAGGTCTCTGAGCAGCTGCAAGAAGCGCTTACCGACATAGAGGGTTCTGGTCATGAAGATCCGATCCCATCGGGGGTGGAGGTAGAGTAGGCGATGGCTTGGGCGGACCAAATGGAGCCTTTAGATGAACAAGAGCAGCCAAAGCAGCGCCATCAGGGCCCAACAACTTTGAAAAAGCTTTACAGCCAAGTCCTGATGGACAATCGTCGATTGGATAATGGAAATGAAGCTCCAGTTCGTTCCGGATCAGAAGACAGAGGAACCGGTGGAAATTGATCTTGACGATATTGAAGACGAGATTAAACGTTGGGAGAACAACCATGTCGGCTATGTAGTTGGCGGCCCAACAAACTTTACAAAGGTGCAGAGATTCGTGGAGGACAATTGGATAGGGATGGATCTTACGGAGCAAGGTCTCAGCGCACCGAGATTGTGATCTCACTTAGTATTAGCTAACTACAACTTGTAGGTCAATTAAGATAATTTACATGTAATTAGTTTCTTAACATACCTTGCAAGAAAATATGCATGCATTTGTCTTGGTGATGAAAAACAAATAAGTAAACTATTTAAGAAAACATTGCTCGAGCATTCCATTTAAAACGTACTTAAAATGTGCCAAGACAAAAAAATACTAGTCAGTTCAACTTCAAGTAACAATTTGTGCATACTCTATAACACTAGTATGCACCCAAAAGTAACTCAATGGTTTAATGCCACAATGTATTCTAATAGAGGCAATGTCTTAGTACACAAAGTACTATATATATACAAGGCACAATTATAACCAAAATCTGTCACTTGAGCCCCACTTTTGAGATTTCAAGATCCAAGTGCAAGCCCTTACTCATCCTTGTGCATCACTTAGTCTTTAAACTGAAAAGGTATAACACTTAGTTAGTACAAACTTATCTCTCAACTAACTTTAGAATCTCAAGGATTCAAGTAAATAAGTACCTGCAAAAGGGAAACTTAGTTTACAACTATCCACTTAGTTGTTCGGCTCGACATTAGAAGTTGCACAACAAACTTAAGGAAATGAGTATATGATTGTACTTAGTAAAGGCTCCTTAGGGTCCCTATAAGGAAGATAGGAAACAAGCATGCAAATATGGCATGCAAACAAGCAAACAATCAACCGACAATCATCACAAACAAATAACATAATAGATATGCAATGCATGAATGTATGATATACAACTTGAACAATCCTTAGGACATCTTACACCTTAGGTGCCTTATTCTTGTTGTGAGCTCAAACAGCGAAGACACTCGAGACACTGGATCTCGTACCCCGAATCCTTTACCTACTTTAAGTCCCAATTATGGGTCCTAGAGTAGGTTGTCATCTCTTGTCAAATCTTACCCATCTTTCACTTAACTTAATGTGCAAGGTAGCCATCTTATGTGGTCCAACTTGCCAAACTCTTTGAGCCTAGTTTAGAGCTCCTTAGTGGCTTACTTACCAAACCACAAGGTTTGGTTGAGGTCCTCTTAGGTTTCCTCTTCATTCTCAAAGCTCTAAGATCTTTCACTTGGGCCAACGAAGACTTCAAAACCCACCTTAATCCCCTTAGAGCCTCGTTTGGAACTTGAGCACTTTTACCCCCTTAGCAACTCAACTTAATCCAACCTTAATCACGCCACTTGGTTACCACTTAAATAATGCATAATTCCCAACTTAGGAATGAGTTTTATACCCAACCAAAGCTATGGAACTACTTAGAATAGCCTAGGAATGTTAACCGAGAAATTGAGACGTTCTTAATATTCCCCAAGCTTTAAGGGCTTGGGCTTTGGCGACGCATGACCAAGGGAATCAGTTTTTCAGTTTCTTGGGAGGTTTCTGGCAAGGCGTCTTCAAGATTGGAGACTCATTGCCAATGTCGTAACAGCACTTCGTGCACTTATGTTATCTTGCACAAAACTTGCTCAATCTTTGAATCCCCAAAGCCAATTCAAATGGGCCCTATTTCTACTTCATTCTAACATGTATTACTAAATTTATATGCATTATTTAAGCTAAATTAATTTGAGCCCTGACCTTAGCCACAGCAGAAGAACAAAACACAAGCACCATAAGCATACTTGAGCTCAACTTAGCTCTCGTGAGTTCTATACCTAAAACCAACATGATATGGCACCAAGAACTTCAAATCAAGATCATTTCTAGCCACTTAATCAACATAGAGCCAAATCAAACCAAACCAAGAAGCTTACCTTAGGGTTTATGCCCAAAACAAGCAACAAAAGGACTAAAATGAAGTAAATACACCAAGAATGAGTTGGAGGTTTCTTGATTTCACTTTGAGGCCTTCAAATTTCCTAGAAAATTGTGAAATTGGGGAGGTTTGGAGAAAAATATTTTTTGGAGGGTGAGAGCCACAAAATTGGGAAAGAAAGGAATGGGAATAGTGACAATCTTTTGCAAGAAATATTTGACCAACTCCATTAAAGCCGACTTCTATTGGTCCTAAAGTTTTTTTTTTTGTTTCACTTTGGCCACTAGAAACAATTTGAAAATCATCCCTCCTTGGTCCCAAATAATGTTTCTATGCCTTCTACACTTAGCGTCTTAGACACTTAAGCCACATAAGACATATATGACTCATTTGAACACTTAGTGCAAATTTTACACTTTTTCTTTAAATGATGGTTCAAATAGCTAGAATAACTTAAGGTTTTAACTTAATTAGTAAAAAATCCTTACATGACCCTAATTTTATCAAAATTATAGTCATGACATTCACTTAGGTCAAAATTACCATTTTGCCTTTATGACTTTTAGGTGTTGAATCACACTCAGGAACTTATCTTTACTTTACTTAGCTTGTCTTTCTTGCTTAATGAGATAGTAACCTGAGGTATTTAAGTAAAATTCCTTAAATAAAACATACTTACCGGTCAAAATCAGTCATTGACTAAGAGAGTTGTCACGTCTTCCCCTTCTTTAGAAATTTGGTCCCTTAAATTCCTTTTCAAATGAGCAAACTGACTTGGATGTTGCATTTGCATTTCCTGCTCAGTCTCCCAAATAGCCTTTTCCTCCTCATGGTTAGACAATAGTACTTTGACAATTGGAATCCACTTCATCCTTAGTTTCCTAACTTGGTGATCAAGAAACTTAACGGGGTAATCTTCAAAACTTAAGTCCTCCCTTATTGGTATCAAAGATATGGCTAACACTTGCGCAGGGTTCACAATCCATTTCCTTAATGAACTTACATGGAATACATTGTGAACATGGGCCAAACTTGGTGGCAAAGCCAACTGATAAACTACTTTCCCCACCTTTCAAGGATTTCAAAAGGACCAATGTAACATGGACCCAACTTAACCTTTTAGCTAAACCTAGCCACACCTTTCATCAAAGAATCCTTAAGGAGTACTTTGTCTCATACATCAAATTATAAATCCTTCTTTCCCACATTGGTGTACTTAACCTGCCGGTTTGAGACAACCTTGAACTTTGCTTGGATCAACTTAATCTTTATAGTGGTCTCGGCCATGGTTTTTGGGCTAACAACCACTTCATTTACCTTATCTGCCAAACAATGAGGCGTCACACACATACGCTTATACAATGCTTCTTAGGGAGCCATCGTAATAACTTCCTAATAGCTATTGTTATAGTTAAATTCAATCAATGGCAGGTGTTACTCCCAATCCCCTCTAAAATCCATCACACAACTTCGTAACATGTCTTCCAAGATCTGGATCACCAATTTTGTTTGCCCATTAGTCTGAGGGTAATAAGCGATACTTAGGCTCGTAGTAGAACCTATAGCCTTTTGAAAGGCATTATAGAACTTTGAGACAAAATGAGGATCTCTGTCAAATATAATTTGATCAGGGATTCCATAGAGTCCCAACATTTCCCCGAATATAGAATTGGGCTAACTTTTCCATGGTATATGTAATCTTAATGGGGATAAAGTGTGCAGACTTTGTTAACCTATCCACCACTACCCAAATTGAGTCGTACTGGCTTCTTGTATTAGGTAACCCAACAGAGAAGTCCATGGTGATAGATTTCTACTTTCACTCTAGGTGATAGCCAAACGCTATCGCCTCTATCTGGCCGAACTCCCTGCCACAAGAATGGCCAGAAGAAGCTGGCGCTACCCGAGAAAAGGTGTGATCAGGCACCTCGGGAGATAGCCGAAGAGCTCCGAGCCCGGCACGCCAGGACACTACTCGCCCCCCCCAGGGTTGTGAACGGATCGCCTTCGGAAAAGCAGCACCTAACATAGCCAGCCGAACATGATATCCCCGAAGGCGGAACTCCCTGAAACTGGGAACCCCCGAACTCAGGGGTTGTTTCCCGAAGAGGCTCTGTCCGTACCAAAGGACGACCTCACCCAGGGACCTCGGGAGTACGGCAGGAGATTTATGGAAGCATTTAAGGAAGCCCCTGACACATCCAGTCACAGACGTCACGAGCCGCCTCAAAAGGCGCTCTGCCACGCTGACGCCATCAAAATCACATCATGGCCCGTCTCAGCACATGGCTCAAGGCAACCTGCTACTATCTGTCCCCTACGCCCAGAAATTCAGGAACATCCGACCGAACACGTGTCGTGATCTGAACGGGCTAGGCACTCCTATAAATACCAGGAGTTAGTACCAGACAAGAGGTTGGTTAGCTGGCGAAATACGGCTCCCGTTACCAGGCAAAACTCCTCAGCCCTTTGTGCTATTTTCTCTGTCTTTCTCTCAGCCACCACTGACTTGGGCGTCGGAGGCTCCCCCCCCGGAAAAACACTCCGGGGGCCTCCTAACCTTTTGTTTCTGAGCTTTCAGGCACTCTCCTTTGGGCTGTCCAGTGCACCAGGCGTTCTTCCTCCCAGAAGTCCCTCCACCAGTCACTATGACTATAAACGATGAGGCCCCTGGCCATCATTTGGCGCCGTCTGTGGGAACCCGCTCTGAGATCGCCGTCGTTGAGACTCGGCGTTCTAAGGACAAGGGACTCCCGAGGTCCCCGTCCGCGCCTGAGATACAACCGGTTGCTGAGCAAACACTCCCAGGGACTTCTGCGCCCGAGGAAGACCGCCCTCTGGTAGTCACCATGAGTTTCTTGAGGGACTTTCAGCGTTCGGTCGTGTCTGAAGTGACACAGCAGATCGGCCGAAGGTGGCCACAGCAAGCACAGGCCCAGAGACCCCCCTCAGTGACACGCCCTCGGGAGAGGAGTCCCAAGTCCACACATCGCAGTTTGGGGAAGTGGAGACCCTCGCGAAGAATCATCCACAGAAATTATAGCCCTCGGGAAGCGTTCTGTGGGACAAACCAGGTCCAAGCAGCCGAGAGTCTCACAGCGAAGCAGTTCGTCGCCTGAGGCGAGGTCCTTGTCCCCTCAGCGCCGAACTCGCCCCCCGGAGAGGCGCCGACGATCCCCATTCCCTGAAGAAGGCCCTAGCGCCACAGTGCTCATGGAGAAGATATTAGCACGGCTGGACAGAGTGGAAAAACAAGTGGCCAGAAAATCCGTTTGGGCTAGACCCTCGGGAACATCCTGCGAAGATGACTCCCCTTTCACTCAGGCCATCGTTGAGGCAGCCATGCCAGGCGAGTTCAGAGTACCTCGGTGGGAAATTTATGATGGCCGTACTGATCCGCAGGCCCACCTGACGAAGTACAGACGGAGCATGATAATACACGGTGCTGATGACGCTACCATGTGCAAGTGCTTCGAAGTCACCCTCACGGGGCCGGCCACGGCGTGGTACAATTCCTTGCCCCCAGAGACCATCACTGAGTTCCGGGAGTTGTCCACAGCCTTCACCCAGCAGTTCATTGGGAGCAGACCTACTGCGAAGATGACTGTACAGATGTTCGACTATAGAGAAAGATTCAACAGAGAAACCATCCGAGACTATGTCGAAAGATTCAACAGAGAAGCTCTGAGCGTCCTAGACTTCCGGCCCGAAATCCGGCCCGAACTCCGCAGTTCTCGCCATGACACGGGGCCTTCGGCGAGACTCACAGCTGTTCTATGAGTTCTCAAAGGACCCCCCGGAGACCCTCGGAGAATTTTACCATAGGGCAGAGCAACACATGACAGTCGAGGAACTGAGGATGGCTGGGCCGAAGTCTGGTCATCACCACGCCGAAGGGTCCAGTTAACAAGCTCGGCATCCTACCAAATAGGCAGGGCGACCTCGGAGGATGCGGGGAAGGAAACCCCAAAGTTTCACACCATTGAGCACTACACGGACCAACATTCTCATGGCGCTGGAAAGGCAAGGGAAGCAAATTCGGCGGCCAAGCGCCATGGCCGCCGATAACAAAAAGAATGCCAAGAAGTTCTGCCAGTTTCATCGCAACCACGGCCAAGACACCGAAGATTGCTTCCAGCTGAAGAAGTACATAGAGTCGCTGATAAAACAGGGCCAACTTCGGAAATATCTGAGGATGCAACCCCCGAAAGGCAGAAAAATGGAGGAAGAAAGGGCCGAAGATGAGGACTATGACTCCGACAGGCGGAGAAGCCAAAGTCCAAAAAGGCGGCCTCCATCTCCAGCAGGGGTTATCCGAGCCATCACCACGGGGCTACCATCCTCGGAAAGAAAGCGGAAAGCCAGAAAAATAGCAGTCATGGAGTATCAAAGTCCATCAAAGAAACTGGCTCGCAAAGATAGCTCCACTGTCGTCTCACCCCGCGACGATCCGCTGCTGACTATGGCAAGAATAGGGAACTGGGACGACAAAGGAGTATTGCTGGACGATGGCTCAAATGCTAACGTCCTATTCTAGCACCTACTGCCGAGCTTGGGCATCTCCAGCAGAGAACTGAAGCTTGTCATCTCGTCCACTTTTGGGGTTGGACCATCCAAACTCCTCGTCCTCGGATGGATAGACAGCCCGCTGATGATTAAAGGGACTTCGGTTAACGGAGCGGTTGAGTTGTACGCTTCCACGATGGCGAGGTTCATCGTCATGAACTTCCCATCCTCGTACAACGCCAATCGTTGGAGGGCAGGCATTGGGGAACCTGCATATTCGCCCTGATGTGAAGTACCTGATTGTCACATTCACCACCAAGGATGGAGATGCAAAGGTCTTCCTAGACCAAACCGAGGTAAGAAAGGTGTTTATAAAAGCACGAAAAGCTTGTCCCAAGCAACCTCGCGCAAACGATGGAGGCAAGGGCGCCAGAAAAAGGCAAAGAAGATCTCCCCAAAAACAGAAACGGAAGCAATAGAGCTTGTTCCAGGACAATCTACCCGAATAAGGAAGAGCTTGGCCGAAGGTGACAAGGAAAATCTTGTATCCTTTCTGCTGAAAAATAAAGATCTGTCTGCCCGCTCGCCAAAAGATATGCCGGGAATAAACCCTGGCATAGTACAGCACAGCCTCAAAGTAAGCCCGGAA
This sequence comes from Aquilaria sinensis, assembly GCA_005392925.1. Lineage (NCBI taxonomy): Eukaryota > Viridiplantae > Streptophyta > Magnoliopsida > Malvales > Thymelaeaceae > Aquilaria > Aquilaria sinensis. Next base: position 45,174 of record SMDT01001659.1, read on the forward strand.
GCAAGGCCTGTCCGGCAAAAGAAACGCAGCATCTCATCCCACAAAAAGCAACTTTGTCGAAACCGAAGTCCAGCGTCTCCTAGATGCTGAAGATATCAGGGAGGTCAAGTACGCCGAATGGTTGAGCAACGTGGTCATTACCACAAAAGAAGGTGGCAGTAAGCTCCGGATGTGCATCGACTTCAGAAATTTGAAACGATGCTTGCCAAAAAAACCCATATCCTCTGCCGCCAATAGGTCAACTGGTAGATTCAACTGCTGAATTCGGGCTCCTAGGTTTCTTAGACGCCTTCAGTGGCTGCCATCAGATAAGGATGGACTCCGAAGATGAAGAGAAGACTGCCTTCATCACGGAGGGAAGGACATATTACTATATCAGGATGCCCTTCGGGCTAAAAAATGCAGGAGCCACCTACCAGAGGTTGATGAACAAGGTCTTCAAAGACCAAATGGGGAGAATCAAGAGATGATAGCTGCCCGGCTGCCTGGCTACGTTGCAGATTTAGAGGAAACCTTCCAAAAGCTCAGAGCCTTCGGGATCCGCCTTAATCCTGAGAAGTGCATCTTCGGAGTAACCTCGGGAAAATTCCTTGGATACATGGTAGTCGAAAGTGGCATCGACGATAACACCGAGAAGATTAAGGCTCTGCTTGAGTTCCGAACTCCCGCCACAGTCAAAGATGTGCGGAGACTCACCGGAAGAGTAACCTCTCTGAGCAGGTTCATTTCCAGGTACGGAGATAGGTGTCGACCCTTCCTCAAAGTCCTCACAAAGGCAGCAAAGATGAAAGGTGACCTCGGGAGGAATGATCATCCTTGGGATGAAGATTGCCAAAAAGCCTGGGAAGAACTCAAAGTCTACCTGGCCAGCCTGCCGACTCTGCGACAACCTCGGGAGGGAGAGCCCCTCGTACTGTACCTCGCCGTCACAGAAAAAGCTGTGAGCTCGGTCCTCGTGAAAGAAGAAGGGCCAAAGCAATGGCCGGTCTACTATGTCAGCAAGTCCCTGCATGGCGCCGAAGTCAGGTACCCTTTGCTTCAAAAAGCTATATACGCCTTGGTGCTTGCAGGGAGAAGGCTGCGACCATACTTTCAGGCTCACCCCATCATCGTCCGAAGTAGTCTGCCACTACGGGATGTTATGAAGAGAGTTGATCATTCGGGAAGGCTCTCCAAGTGGTGCATAGAGCTGGGCGAACACGAAATCACGTATGAGCCTCGGAAGGCCATAAAAGCTCAAGCACTGGCAGATTTTATCGCCGAAATACCCACCACTGAGGAGAGCCATTCAGATCCAAAAGAGGGTGAGCCAGAATGGACCTTGCACGTAGACGGAGCCTCGGGGTCCGAACACCAGGGAGCTGGAGTAATTATCAGAGGCCCCTAAGGAAAGCCATTTGGATCCAAATGGAGGTGAGAAGTGGACCTTGCATGTAGACGGAGCCTCAGGGGAACACCAGGGAGCTGGAACAGTTATCAGAAAGTAACGAAGGCCATCAAGTTCAGTTTCAAACGCCACCAACAACATAGCCGAGTATGAGGCCCCAGGCCATCATAGATAGCAGGATTACGCCTGGCCAGAAAACTGGCGTGAGAAACTTGAAAGGCTCACAGCGATTCCCAGCTGGTAGTTCGGCAGACGGCAGGAGATTATGGGGCGAAGGACCCAATCTTGGCAAAATATCATGAGCTAGTGGCCAAGCTCATCCAAGAGTTCGACGCCGTATGGACCGAAAATATACCTCGGCGAAATAACACTGAGGCAGATTGCTTGGCAAAGTCAAAAACATATACCGAGGTGCTAGAACATCCGAGCATCTCAGTGCTGAGCATGACGACCTCGGGAACAGGGTGAAAAGACCCAGTAAAAAGATACCTCGCAGAGAATTTGCTCCCCGAAGACCCCGGCGATGCTGTAAGACTGCGAAGACACTCCGGAAGATTCATCCTGACTGGCGAAGAGTTATACCGACAGGGATATGCGAATCCGCTGCAGAAATGCGTGGCTGAAGAGGATACTGAAATGATCCTTGAAGAGGTCCACGAAGGCATGTGTGGTTCACACATTGGAACTGATGCCCTTGCAGCAGTGATACTTCGCCAGGGATACTTCTGGCCTACCCTGAGAAAGGACGCAAGACAATTTGTCCGGAAATACGGTAGCTGCCAGAGACATGCAAGAATCCAGAGGACACCCTCGGAAATGGTAACTTCGGCAGACTATCCTTGGCCCTTCGCAGTCTGGGGTATAGACCTTATTGGGCCACTCCCCTCAGCCCCCGGAGGCGTGAAATTCTGCATGGTAGCAGTGGACTATTTCTCAAAATGGGTAGAGGCAGAACCACTGGCAACTATCTCGGCAAAAGAAGTGCAGAAGTTCGTATGAGAGAACATCGTATGCGGATTCGGCATACCGAGGGTACCGGTAGCTGATAATGGATCCCAGCTCATAGGCAAAGGATTCCAAGAATTCATCGCCGACCTCGGAGTAAAGATGCACTTCGCCCCAGTAGCTCACCCCCAAAGCAACGGGCAGGTGGAAGTATCGAACAGGACCATAAAAGATGGCCTGAAAAAGAGACTAGGGGAAGCCAAGGGGAAATGGCCGGGAGAACTCCAACGTGTATTATGGAGCTACCGAACGACGCCCCGAAGAGCCAAAGGGGAGACTCTTTTCTCACTCGTCTTCGGAAAGGAGGCCATTATCCCAGTAGAGATAGTTCAACCTTCAGTACGGGTGCAAGCATTTGATGAAGGTGGTAACGACCTCGGTCTGAGAACCAATCTCGATCTTGTGGCCAAACACAGAGAAATAGCCGAGCTGAGAAGAAAAGCTTTCCAGCAAAGAGTGGCCGCGGCTGTAAACTTACGGGCCAGGCCAAAAGAAATCAAGAAGGGAGACCTCGTTCTCCGAAAGGCCGACTTCGCACCCCGAAGGCCGTCCCACGGAGTACTTCGCGCAAACTGGGAAGGACCTTATCTGGTTCTCGCCGAAGTACGAAAAGGCGTGTACAAGCTTGGCGACGCCGAAGGCGTAGAATTGAAGAACACTTGGCACTCAGACGCCTTGAAAAAATTATACGCTTAAGGTTGAGCGGAGGAGTTATGTTGCACAGAATGGCCTTGAGAAAAATTCTTAAGTGTACAGAAATTGTGCAAGAAAGAGTTCCGCAAAAATGCTCGCCATCACGCTCAGGAAAGATGGGAAACAAGAATATCGCAGAAGTACTCGCCGTAATGACAGTTTTCCGAAGTCCCTTGAGCCATCACGCTCGGGAAAGATGGAAAACAAAAATCTCGCAGAAGTACTCGTCATACCCAGCGCTGAGACAATTTCCCGAACCCCCTTGAGCGAACATGCTCGGGAAAATGGGAAGTGAAAAATCTCGCGAAAGGTTTTCCGAAGTCCCTTGAGCAAACATGCTCGGGACAATTGGAAATACAAAAATTGACTGAAGGATTTCCGAAGTCCCTAGAGCAAGCGTGCTCGGGACATCTGGAAAACAAAAAAATTTGACTAAAGGTTTTCCGAAGCCCCTTGAGCAATCATGCTCGGGACGGGAAAAATTTGACTGAAGGAATTTCCGAAGGAAATGTTGAAAAATTGGAAATGCAAAAGCCTGCAAAAAGACTTAGTCAAATTTTCTCAGACTTTCCAGAATGTCTCTCGAGTAAAACGCACTCGGGACAAAGGAAGGTAAAAAAGTTTCTTTGATCGCAGGTTTTCCGAAGTCTCTTGAGCGAACGTGTTCGGGACAATGGAAATAAAGAAACTTGCAAGAAACACTTAGCCAAAAAATCTTCATTAAGAGCAAAGCTGCTTTACAGTAAAGAAGTGCCCGAAGAAGGAGTACAAAATAGAAGGGAAGGAAAAGGGGCCCTAAAAAAGCCTAAGGGTTCGCGGCGTCCTGAGAGCCACTCGTTTGTCCACCCTTTTCCGCCACCTTCCGCGCTGGAATTGAAGGAGGAAGCTTCAGATGTTCGATCTTGGACCATTTCCACCGAGGTCCTCCAGGAATGTTTAGACCCTCTAGAAAAGAGAGGTCCAGACCTGGGAACCTCTGGAGAACCTGGTGCCGAACGAGACAGAAGCCGTCCTGAAACGCGACCTTGTTCATTTGATCAGACTTGTTCTTCTTAAGCTCAAGGTCGTCAAGCTCGTCCTTCAGATCCCCGACCTCCTCTTCCAGCACCTTTATCCGCTCCTCCCCCTTTGGCACCTCCTTCAAAGACTGGACCTCGGCTTGAAGGGCTTTCTTCTCAGACAAGAGCGTGACTATGATATTCTCTTTCTTTGCCTTGTCTTGGAGAAGGTCTTGGTTTGCAGCACGCAGCCCCACCACGTCATTACGGAGGTCGGCAATCTTCCGGGAGGAGTCCGCCATCAAGAATTCCTTCTCCTTCCGGAATTCTTCCCGAAGGGTGGCAGCTTCCTCCTTCGCAGCATCTGCCAGCTGCTGGTTCTTGGCGGTCAATTCCGAGCACGTCGCTTTCGCCTTTTCTAGGGCCTCTAAGGCCGAAGCTCGGAATGCCGTCTGCCTGGCTACCCGAACTCGGAGAAAGCCGGCGTACCCCAGCAGCTGTAAAGAAGATCAAACGCAAGGTCAGAAAGAGCCAAACACTTAGGAAAAAATTGAAGGGGAAGAGCTGTGAAGGATATACCTGAGCAGCATGCTCGGTGATCTTCGCGGCAAGAGTGTTATCCCCCGGGTGGGCCGCCGCTATAGCCTTGAAGGAGGCCTCGGTGAGCACCCCCTTCGCAATCTGCTTAGCCATTTCAGGACACTCCTCGGAGTACAAGTTCATGTCCTCCGTGAATGTCCAGAAAGGCTCCTTCGGTATCTTCCCTTGCGGGACTTTGGCGTCGCGGCGGGCCCTCTCTTTCGCGTGCTCGGCCGCCCAGTTTGGGGTAAGTAATTCCCCTGCAGGGCGAAAAAGAGAAGCGGGTCAGAGATAAAGGCAATTCCAGAAAAAACAAAGGAAGTACACTTTGACTGAAAACAAACCTGGCTGGACCTCGACAACAACGTCCTCGGAGTCCTCGGCCTCTTCGGTCGAAACGCCCTTGCCCTTCTGCTTGCGACGCTCCTCGGCAGAAGGTACTTCTACCACTACATCAAGGGGGGCCGGCGACGGAGTAGGACTTTGAGGAGGGACGTCGGTTGAAGGGACCTCGGAAGCAGCAGCCTCAGGCGCCGGAACGTCGGCTGTCCCAGGCTCCTCGGCAGTCTCCTCAGAAATTTCGTCTAAAGGAACCTGAGTGGCTCTCTTTACCCGTTTCCTCGAAGGACCCGCACCAGTAGACTTCCGCCTTCGGGAAGCCGCCTCCTTCACCTGATCGTCCTTCTCCACTTGGCCGGAGAAGAGGGACTTGTAGTAGGCGGCAGTATCGTCGCCCATCTCTGAAACAGGAAAGAAACATCAGCGTAAGTCCGAGGAAAAAACAGCAAAGGAGTAGAAGATAACTCACTTTCGGCAAGCATTTCGAAAGAAATCTCCTCCTTTAGAAGCCTGACCAACCAGGAATCTTTCCCGGCGATGGCAGGAGCTGGCATCCCGAGGTCAGTCTTGTGCTCCTTTACCACCTTCAGTTCCCGAAGGACCTCTTCGGTCATCAACTTCCAGTTGATTGGAAAAGGGTAAAGGGCACGCGGAGAGACCTCGGGATCCCAGTCAGAAACTGCCCGAATACGGGCGTCGAAATCCGCGAACACGGGAGCCAACTCTGGGGTCAGCAGCATCCTCGGATCACCAACGTCCGCATCCAGTGTTCCCTGAGCCCATTCGGTCAAAACATACGACCAGGCCTCAGCCTTCTTCATAAAGAAGAACTTCTGTTGCCACCCCCGCCAGCTATCCTTAGTGGCGAAGGTGAACATGAATTTCTTGCTCCCGGATCCCCGAGGTAGCATGAAATAGAAGCCACCCTTCGGGACCACAGAGAGCTTGTAGTACTACATAAAAATCCTGAAATGGGGTTCTATCCCGAAGACGCCACACATGCAGAGAAAGGCGTTGAAATAGCAGAACGAGTTCGGGGGAAGCTGGTTCACCGCAATGCCATGAAATTGGCAGAACTCGCACACCATCTTCGGGGGGGATACCGAAGACCGGCCTTCAGTTGGGCTCGGAAAACGGTAACCTCCTTACTATGGTTTGAAAATGCATAGTGGCTAGAACGAGGCAGCCTGATAACGGCGTAAGAGGGAAGAAAGAATTTTTTCTTCCACCTCTCTAACTTCTCAGGGGTGGTGCAACAAGGATGGGCTAAAAGAGGCTGCCAGCTCTCAGGAATGGGCATTTTCGACGAAAAAATGAGTTTGAAAACGGAAGAAAACAGTTTCCAGAGAAAAACTCAGAAGAACACAGGGATCAAAACGCGCTGGAAAACAAAAACCCACCGAAAGACTTGCCAAAATCTGAGGACGCCGTCGTGAAAGTTGGCTGGAAAAAAGACTCTGATTACAGAAGCTCCGCCACAGAAAGCAAGAAAAATGCAAGAACAGAGGCAAAGCAGAGAAAAGAGCAAAAGAGTGAGCAAGAGGAACTTATGATGACATGAGCTATTTATAAGCCACAGGTGGGTAACCGAAACGTCGTCATAAATACCCTTTGGAGGCGAACCGACGCTGTAACTGCTCTCTGCACTTGAAAAAGCGCGCCCTCTGTAACCGACGCGACTCTCCTCCAATGGCAAAGCGCCACGTGTCAACTCCTGCGCGAAAATAAGGGACACGTCCTCCAAACATCCTTTGAAAGCTGGGGCACGTCTTCTGACATCCCTGGAAAACTGGGACGCGCCGCTCAGACTGACACGCTTGGCCAAACAGACCTGCAGAAACAAAGAGCAGGCCAACTCGAGGACGCCAAGAGACAGGCTATGGCCGAACAGCCCATGACCTTCGGGCAAGAGGTGTATCTTCGGCACAGGCTCCGCCTCGAAGACACCAAAGAACAGGCCAAGGCCGAAGAGCCCATGATCTTCGGGCAAAAGGCGCATCCTCGGAACAGGTTAAGCTTCCAAAGAGACTCCCATAAACAACCTCGGAAAGAGATGCAAAACCGAAGTCTTCACTTCGGCTTTCCAAAGGGGGGCATGTGATAGCCAAACGCTATCGCCTCTATCTGGCCGAACTCCCTGCCACAAGAATGGCCAGAAGAAGCTGGCGCTACCCGAGAAAAGGTGTGATCATGCACCTCGGGAGATAGCCGAAGAGCTCCGAGCCCGGCACGCCAGGAAAACCTGAGGACACTACTTGCCCCCCCAGGGTTGTGAACAGATCGCCTTCGGAAAAACGGCACCTAACATAGCGAGCCGAACATGATATCCCCGAAGGCGGAACTCCCTGAAACTGGGAACCCCCGAACTCAGGGGTTGTTTCCCGAAGAGGCTCTGTCCGTACCAAAGGACGACCTCACCCAGGGACCTCGGGAGTACGGCAGGAGATTTATGGAAGCATTTAAGGAAGCCCCTGACACATCCAGTCACAGACGTCACGAGCCGCCTCAAAAGGCGCTCTGCCACGCTGACGCCATCAAAATCACATCATGGCCCATCTCAGCACACGGCTCAAGGCAACCTACTATCTGTCCCCTACGCCCAGAAAGTCAGGAACATCCGACCGAACACGTGTCGTGATCTGAACGGGCTAGGCACTCCTATAAATACCAGGAGTTAATACCAGACAGGAGGTTGGTTAGCTGGCGAAATATGGCTCCCATTATCAGGCAAAACTCCTCAGCCCTTTGTGCTATTTTCTCTGCCTTTCTCTCAGCCACCACTGACTTGGGCGTCGGAGGCTCCCCCCCCGGAAAAACACTCCGGGGGCCTTCTAACCTGTTGTTTCTGAGCTTTCAGGCACTCTCCTTTAGGCGGTCCAGTCCACCAGGTGTTCTTCCTCCCAGAAGTCTCTCCACCAGTCACCATGACTATAAACGATGAGGCCCCAGGCCATCACTAGGAGGGGAAAACTTTACAATATTCTGTTGGCATTTGGTGTTTTGCTTTCACCATTTGGCCATTTCACAGTTTTCCAATGTTTCAAATAAGACTAAGAACTGTTTTGCATTGGAGTTTTCTGTAACGACTCAAGTCTAGAATCAATCAACGAAACACCTACCCATACTACATGGGTTATCCTTTGGAAAATGATAAGTGCTAGGTGCTTATGTTCTGGAACTGGAGCCTATATATCTACATAAGGTTTCCCATAATTCACCCACGTGGGATATGAGGGTGTTACAAACTACCCCCTTATATACCCAATGTCCTCGTTGGGATATCTCCGGTTACATGGTCCCCTGGACTAATAACCTATCTAATCCGATTACTTGATCCCCTACCAAGTAACCTCTCTAATCCATGATCAGCTTGGTAGACGATACATGTGCACATCCACTATACTACATCATTGTAGTCTTGGGTCGGCTTTGGTATCAGAGCTAGATTCGAGGAAGGCAGTGACCTCACTTGGTAAGTATGTTTCTTGTTTGTTTTCCTAGTTAGAGACATTGGGTAGGTTTTAGAAAGTTTTCATAATTGAGCATAATATATTAGCAAGGCTAAAAAATTATTGTTAACAACTTGGCTTTCAATAAAGGGACTTGTAAAACAATAGACCAATTAATTCAATGACTAAAATAAGATAGGAGCTACCTAAAGCCCCACATAATGTTATAAATAAAAAACTACTTCAAAAAAAAAATTTGCCTGGGCTAGACTAAACCTTTTCTTTTTTAGGTCATGGACGCACATAGTATCCGACCTTAGGTTTTGGATGAGGTTCACAGGATGAGCCACAAGCTCGTGGTCAAGGACGACCTCCATGGGGTCTAGGTTAGCATGCTCAAGTGCAGGGATAGAATATGCTGAACCATGGGCAACAAGCACAGAACCTTGGTCAGCAGGTCAATGATGATCCATTGCGTCAAACAATTATTGTTTTAGGCTAGTACTTTTAGAATTTGAATGAACTGGAGCAGTAACCTCATGCCTTAGCTAGATGTCAACATAGCGTCAATTTACTTGAGCAGTTCAAGAGGCTAACTGGTGAGTATGATTGTGGGGTTAATTCTACCAAAGCCGAGGAGTGAATCAGAGCTTCAGATATGACAATTTCAGCTTTGAGAATTCCAGATTATGACAAGGTGGATTTAGCCACCTTTAGCTGGATTGAGAAGGCACATACATGGTGGGAGGCCACTCGATCAGGGTTTTCGAGGACTGAGGGTGGATATATCATTAAGGAGACTTTTGTATAGACTTTCCATGGTCGATATTTCTCTGAGGCCATGAGGGATAAGAAGGAGCATAAGTTTCTTGCACTGGTACATGGGAGCATAATGGTAGATCAGTACACAGCTAAACTTAATGCCTTGGCCCGCTATGTTGAGGACATTGTGGCACATGAACCAAGGAAAATCAAGATGCATGTTAATGGTTTATTGATAAGCTAGCAGATAGGCTGATTATGCAGGAGATTAATACCTTTGAGAAGGCAGTGTCCCTAGCTAAATGAGGTAAAGCAACGATGAAAGACAAGCAGTTAGCTAGACTTATTGACTCTAGTTGTTGTGTGCCATCATGACCTACACATGTAAGCAGTTTCTGCCTTGTGATGTGACCGATGCTTATTTAAGGGCGAGGACAAATTGGTCAAGGACAGCCAATCGATAGTAGAGCTGCCTGACCATTGCTTAATAGGGTAAGAAGGCCTACAATGATACCAATTGTTCTAGGCCAGGGAGACCCTAGATGCCAAACTTGTAATTTCTTTCACCCAATATGAGGGCAGCATATGACCTGCTTTGACTCCTAAGAGGTAGGACATTTATCTAAGAAATGTCCTAAGAGGGACACTCCATTAGCAACACATGCTCAACTAACAGCATCGGTAGGACCACCAACAAAGAAACCTCATGTGGCAGGATATGTTTATGTAGTGATAGCTGAGGAGGCAGAGGATGCTCCAAGAATGGTGCAAGGTATGCTGTTATTTATAGCCTTTAATTTCAAGGTCATAGTAGTGGCATGCTTAGGTTAGTAATTGTTTGAATTGATCATAGGTACTCTTTCTATTTCTGGGTTTCCTGCTAGAGTTCTTATAAACTCAGGACCTGCACATTCTCTTATATCTCCTAAACTAGTTGACCTGTTAGGCATCCTTGTCAAATATCTTCCTTTCATATTATTGGTTTCTACACCATTAGGCACTAGTATGAATTCTACTCGTGTACTTCAATCTTGCTTGATTTTTGTCGGATGATGTGATCTAGATAGTGACCTCTTTGTGCTTGGGATATCTAAATTTGATTGTATATCAGGCATGGATTGGCTACAATAGCACCATGCTGTGGTAGATTGCTACCAGAAGCTAATTGCCTTCTCTTTACCTGATGGGTCAGAAGCATGGTTTGTTAAGGATAGAAAAAGCTCTACTTTGATCTTAATCTCTTGTTTGCAAGCTAACAACTATATTTGTCATGGTTGTGTTGGCTATTTAGCTTATGTTAGTACAGAGTTAGAGAAGCCTGAACCAGTAGCTAGTATTCCCATTGTGGAAGAATTTTCAGAAGTGTTTTCGGAGGAGTTGCTTGGAATGCCACCTAGCCAAGATATTGATTTCATCATCAATTTATTGCCAAGAATGGCCACTTAGCCAAGATATTGATTTCACCATTAATTTATTGTTAGGAATGGCTCCTATCTCTCAAGAACCTTATCATATGGCTCCATCAGAAATGGTGGAAGTAAAAAATCAATTACAGGAGCTGCTTAAAAAGGGGTTCATACATCCAAGTGCTTCACCTTAGAGTGCTCCTATTTTATTTGTGAAGAAGAAAGATGACAGCTTGAGGATGTGTATTGATTATTGATAGCTTAATCTGCTGACGATAAAGAACAGGTACCTTTTATCTCGGATTGATGATCTGTTTGATCAGTTGAGGGGAGCATTAGTGTTCTCGAAGATCGATTTGAGGTTAGGGTACTATCAACTGAAAATCAAAGAGGAAGATGTGTCAAAGACGACATTCAGGACTCGTTATGGGCATTATGAGTTTTTAGTGATGTCCTTTGGGTTAACGAATATACCTGTATCTTTCATGGGCCTAATAAATAGGGTGTTCGAACCATTCCTAGATCTATTTGTCATTATTTTCATAGATGATATTCTAATTTACTCACTAGATGCTGAAAGCCATAGAGAACATTTGAGGATTGCACTTTAGACGTTGAAGAAACATAAGCTGTATGCAAAGCTGAACAAGTGTGAGTTTTGGTTGGACAATGTCACCTTTTTGGGCCATGTGTTAACTAAGGAAGGAATTTTAGTGGATCTTAGCAAGGTTGAGGTGGTGCTGAACTAGCACCAACTGAAGACCGCGTTTGAGACTCGGAGTTTCTTGGGCTTGGCTAGTTAATATAGACGTTTTGTAGAGGGTTATTCAAAGCTGACATACCCCTTGACCCAATTGACTAAGAAGGATTAGCCATTCAAGTGGACCAAGCAGTGTGAAAATAGTTTCCAATAGTTGAAAAAGCAGTTACTCTCTGCACTTGTTCTTACTCTTCCTGATAGGCGAAGTCACTTTATAGTTTATGTAGATACATCACATCAAGGGCTTGGCTATGTATTGATGTAGGCGGGGAAGGTGATTGCTTATGGATCTAGGCAATTGGAGCCTAATGAGCTAAATTACCTAACTCATAATCTGGAGTTGGCAGTTGTCATACATGCGTTGAAGCTTTCGTGACATTATTTGTATGGAGAAGAGTTTAAGGTCTTCACTAACCATAAAAGCTGACAGTATCTATTGTAATAGAGGGAATTCAATAATCAACAACATCATTCGGTTAAATATCTCTCTGATTGTAATTGCACTATTCAATATCACCCAAGTAAGGCTAACTTGGTGGCTGATGCTTTGAGTAGAAAAGCGGGTGCTAAACTGAATGTTATGGCGATTTTTGAGTAGAAACTATTGGAGGAGTTTAGTCATATGAGGTTCGGGATACAAGTAAGAGGACCTCGAGTTTTCATGGATAGTTTGCGTATGGAGCCTGCACTTGTGGCAAGGGTTAAAGAGGCTTAAAATGAGGATCAACAATGCTAGAAACGGTCAGTTCTAGGGTAGAAAGGATTCAGTGTAGATGTGGATGGTACCTTAAAGTTTTAAATCCCATTAGTTGTTCCTCAAGGAAGTGAGGTGAAGTATAATGTTTTATCTATGGCACATGCATCTTGATTTACAATGCACCCGGGAGCACTAAGATGTACCATAATTTGAATAAAAGCTTTTGGTGGAATGGCATGAAGAAAAATATTGCAGAGTTTGTAGCTAGATGTCTAACTTGTCAAAAGGTCAAAGTAGAACACCAAAGACCTAGAGGTTTGCTACAACCATTGAAAATTGCTCAATGGGAGTGGGTTGACATTGGAATGGATTTCATAGTCGGGGCACCTATTACTCGCTGTTGACATGATACAATTTGGGTGGTAGTTGATCGGTTAACCAAGTTAGCCCACTTTTTGGCAATCTAAAGGACTTGGCCGGTAGCCAGACTAGCTGAATTATACATATTTGAGATAGTTTGACTTCATGGAGTATTGAGGAGCATTGTTTCCGATAGGGACCCACAATTCACATAATAGTTTTAGCAGGTTTTATAAGAACAATTGGCTACTGTGACATTAATGAGCATCGTTTATCATCTATAGACAAATGGGCAATCCTAAAGAACTATGGGAACTATTAAGGATATGTTTAGAGCTTGTGCACTAGATTACAAGAACTATTGGGATAATGACATGCTTTTATTGGAACTCACTTATAATAATAGTTATCACTCTAGCATTTATATGGCCCTATATGAGGCTTTGTTTGGTCCTAGTTGTCGTACTCCAGTGTGTTGTTAAGAAGTGGGCAACAGGCCTTTATTGGGATCAGATTTGGTACAACGAACTTCAGATAAGGTCAAAATAATCAAACAACGATTGGTAGTAGCTAAAGATAGGCAACGAATTTATACAAACCGGACGCGTCGTCCTTTGGAGTTTCCTGTTGGTGATCATGTGTTTCCAAAAGTGTCAATGACCAAGGGAGTTCAACGCTTTATAGTGAAAGGGAAGCTAGCCTCGCACTTTGTTGGACCTTTTGAGGTATTAGAGTAGGTTGGATAAGTGGTGTATCGAGTCGCTTTACCACTTAATATGGTTGGAATTCATAACGTGTTTCATGTGAGTAATATTCACAAGTATCAACAAAACCAATGCATGTTATATAGTTATGCGAGGATTTGACTTATGTTGAGGAGCCTTTGGCCATTGTGGATCATAAAGAAAAGGTTCTGCGCAACAAAGTCATTCAACTGTTAAATGTTATTTGGAATAATCATGGAGAGCAAGAAGCAACATGGGAAGTTGATGATGAGCTTCGGAAGAAGTATCAACAGATTTGGGATACTTCTTAATACTTTCTTTCAAACTTGAGGACAAATTTCTTTTAAGGGAAATAGGCTGTATTAACACCCAGAAATTAAGAAAAATAATATTTTCAAATTACCCTAAAAGTGAAAATTATCATTTTACCATCAAGGTTATTTTCATAATTTTTCCTATCAATTTAGGAAATCAATGTCAAAAGCAAGAATCTTTATCCTTAGATAATGCCCTTAGCATTCACTAACTCAAATTCTAAGCTGGAAGCTCGAACTGATCTTCTTTAGGCTAACGGTATTTTTGTCCTTTTCGAACTGAGCATCCAATGGAAAATCTGATAGCACCATTGGATTCTTCTTGTGAAACTGAATCAAAAGAAATTTAGCTCAGTCAATTCTGAATTTGTTTGCTTACATTTTGAAAAATTTAGCCTACGCATGTGCACAGTTTGAACCAGGTTCGTGTTTTTGTTGCATGGAATAATTTTCCAACTAATCCTAATCTTAAATTTACAAGACTTTCAGCCACATGCCTCCTTGGAATTTTTATTTTTATAAAAAAATGATTTAATTTACCTAATTATCTATATTTTCCTTATTTTAGACACCTTTATTATTATCCTAATATAACTATAACCCTTTCTTTTAATTTATTAGTCTTTTCCTGTATCTCTCCTAGGTTAAGAACCCAAGTTGGCTCTAAATTAAAAACTAAGCCTACTACCACCTTTTCTTATTTTCTTCTTCAACAACTCAACACCACAAGAAAAAAAAAATTGGATTTTGAGAAGAAGGCGGTCTATAATCATTTGGTCCACTTCACGCTGGTTATTTGTCTTCACTTATTCCTCAATCAAACCAAGTAAGTCTAGCCCTTCATGCTCTGATTCTTGGTTATTCTAAGGTATTGTAATATTAATTTAATTCTATATTCTTGCCTAGGTTCATTAGGTTCAAGAGAAATACCATCCGGACATCGGAAACCTTCCTACGTGCACCGACAATTCCGTATTTGTTTGTGTGAGTCTAAATCATTTGGCACCACTATTTTATTTTTTTAAGCACCTAAATTCATTAAAATTGTGATATATTTCAATGGTAGGTTCTTTCCTATTCAACATTCTAGGCCTATGCACTTGTTCTTGGTACAATCGTACCTTTACTTGCACCCGATCCTTGGTAAGCCACTATAGTCTCTTTGGAATTATTTTGGCTACTGATTTTGAACCTTACAGCCATGTTAAGTCTTTTCTCTTCACTGTCCATGTTGTTACAAAGGTCTAGAAACTCTTTACTGAAAGGTTTAGAGCTTCTCTGGACTCCCTGAGTGCCAGAGATCACAAAAATACATTGGTAATCAAAATAAAAGTTTGCCCTTCCAAGTTCCATTTTGACAACCATTAATTGATCATATCACTCATTGTATTAGCTGCTGTAATTTTAGAATCAATATCAAGAAGGCTCCCGACACAATCCCAAATAGCCATGAGGCCACCGGAGACACCACGAGGCCCTTTTTCCCACTAGGTAAAATTTGGCCTTGCTGTCAAGAATGTGAACCTTCCAAATACCATTTATGAAATTTCCAAAGTTTAGCGTATTTTCTAATTTTTTACCTTAGTAATATTTTGTAGGACTGTTATAGGAAACCGCCCCATTTCATCGTGTTATTTCGTACTAGGTAAAAGGGAAGAACGAGTTAGTTCTCGTAGGCCCCTCTTAAGCCTGAAATAATCATCAATTCAAATAATAAATTCTAAGTAAAAAATTAAGCTAAATAAAATCTTTAATTGCATGGGTGACATGGGAAGGGTAATTAATTAGTTTTTCTAGAGTTTTATTTTATTTTATTTTAGTTCTCTTCTATTAAGATGTGATTTTGATTGGTTGGTTGCATGGTTGTAATGATGTGATATATGATGTATGTTTAGCACTAGTATCATGCGAGGGGCCGTTTACAACAATAATTAAGTTAGAAGTATGTTAAGACTGTGTGAATAAACCCACTAGTACCATGTTTAAGGCTAGTAAGACAAACACCATTAGTCCCATGTTTGGGGTCAACAAGCTCATTAGCAGCATGATGAGGTTGAAAGCAACCATTAACGTCATGCTATGGCCATAATAAACTACTATAAGCCGATAGATAAATCCCCTATATCTCACATGGGTGAATTGTGCGAAACTTTATATGAATATATAGCTTATGTGGTATGGGCAGGTGCTCCATTTATCGGTTTTAGACTTAGGTCATTACAGATGGTATCAAAGCCAGGTTTGATTCAAAGTATGTGGTTGTGTCTGCTTGTATGGGATGTGGAAACTTCTTTATATCAAGAGTCCATTCCTAAGTACTTAGTGCATATCCTTTATCTATCCGCTTATAGTAGTTTATTACAGCCATAGCATGCAACTAACGGCTGCTTTCGACCTTATCATGTTGCTAATGAGCTTGTCGACCCTAAACATGGGACCAACAAATCAAAATTATATCTTAATAGAAGAGAACTAAAATAAAATAAAATTCTAGAAAAACTAATTAATTACCCTACCCATTTTGCCCATGCTTTTAAAGATTTTATTTAGTCCAATTGTTTACTTAGAATTTATTATTTGAATTGGTGCTTATTTTGGGCCTAAGAGGGGCATGAGAAGTAACCCCGCTCTTCCCCCTTATCTAGTATGGAATGACATGGTGAAATGGGGCAGTTTCGTAGAACGGTCCTATAAAATATTAGCATGGTAGAAAATTATATGATATGCTAAAATTTGGAAATTTTTTAAATGGTACTTTCAAGGTTCATATTCTTGACTAAGCCGAAATTTAACCTAGTGGGCAAAAAGGGCCTAAGGGTATTTTTGGTGGCCTTATGCTTATTCAGAATCATGTCAGGAGCTTTCTTGATATTGATCCTAAAATTATAGCGGCCAACACAATGAGTTATATGCTCAATTAATGGCTCTAAAAACTAAACTTGGAAGGGCAAAATTTTACTTCGATTACCGATGTGTTTACAGGATCTCTGGTGCCCCAGGAGTCCAGAGAAGCACTAAACCTTTTAGTAAGGATATCCTAGGCCTTTGTAACAACATGGATAGCAAAGAGACTCAGATGCAAAATAATTCCAAAGAGACTATGGTGGCTTATTGGGAATCGGATGCAAGTAGGGGTATGATTCTACTAGAAACAAGTGCACAAGCCTAGAATTTTGAATAGGGAATAACCTACAAACAAAATATCACAAATTTAATCAATTTAGGCACTGGAAACAAAATGAAAAAAAAATGATACCAGATGTTTACACTCACACAAACAAATTTGGAATCGTCGGCGCATGTAAGAGGTTTTTGATCTTCGGATGGGATTTCTCTTCAACCTAATGAGCCTAGGCAAGAATATAGAGTTAAATTAATGTTTCATTACTCTAGAATAACCAAGGATCAAAGCACAAAAGGCTAGACTTACATAGTTTGATAGAGGAATAAGCAAAGACAAATCACCGGCGCAAAATGGACCAATGGATTGTGGATGGCCTTTTTCCCAAAATCCAATTTTTGTTTTCTTGTGGTGATGAGTTGTTGAAGCAGAAAAGAAGAAGAGGCGGCAATAGGCTATAGGCTTCAATTTAGAGCCCACTTGGATTCTTGACCTAGGAGATAAACGGGAAAATAATAATAAACTAAAAGAAAGAGTTGTAGTTATATTTGGATAATAATGAAAGTGTCTAAAATAAGAAAAATATAGATAAGTTGGTAAATTAAATTAAATTGCTTTTTTTTTATAAAAACAAAATTCTAATGAGACATGCAGCTGAAAGTCTTGTAAATTTAAGATAAAGGTTAGTTGGGAAATTATTCTATGCAATAAAAGCACAAACCCGGTTTAAACCGCACACACACGTAAGCTAAATTTTTGGAAACATAAGTAAACGAATTCAGAATTAAGTGAGGCAATTTTTTTGACTCATTTTTGCAAGAAGAATCAAATGGTTCTCTCAAATTTTCCATTTGATGCTTCATTGGAAAAGGACAAAAATGCCCTTAGTCTAAATAGGATTAGTTCGAGCTTCCGGCTTGGAATTTGACTTAGTGGATGCTAAAGGAATTATCTAAGGATCAAGATTCTTGGTTTGATATTAATTTTCTAAATTGATAGGTAAAATTATGAAAATACCATTAAGGGCAAAATGGTAATTTTTACATTTAGGTTAATCTGGAAAATTTCTTTTTCTTAATTTCTAAGGTTATTACAGCGATCTTTGGAAAGAATTACCCCGGAGTACTTACGGCTGAAGGCATTGGCCTTATTTGCCTCATGTTTAGGTCCTTTTGAGTAAACAAGTACTTGAGCCACCTTTTCTGGCTCATGTTCAAGTCCTTTTCAGTAACAAATACTTCAGACTTTTATGGTCTGCAAAGATTTAAAGGACCTTCCCATAAGGTAGTGTCTTTAGAGCTTTAAGGGAAACACAATGACTGCCAACTCAAGATCATGCACCGGGTAGTTCATTTCATTAGGTCTTAACTACATAGACCTATATGCAATCACTTGCTTATCTTCCATCAATACACCCTGTCCTAGATGCGTCAGTGTATACCACAAAAGTTTTATACAGATCTGGTAGGATCAAGATGGGAGCAGAAGTTAACCTTTTCTTAAGCTCCTAGAAACTTTTTTCACACTTAGAAGTCTAGATGAACTTTTGTGCCTTCTTTGTCAAAGCACTCAATGACGAAGCTATCATAGAGAATTTCTCAATGAACCTTCTATAATAGCCTGGTAATCCTAAGAAATGTAAGATTTCACTTACAGTGGTTGGGCATTTCCACTCCACCGCTACCTTTACCTTTTCTGGGTCAACACTTAGTCCTTGAGCATTTATGATATGCCTGAGGATTGAAATTTCACTTGTTCAGAATTTACACTTAAATAGTTTTGTATAATATTGGTTATCTTTAAGCATTTGCAAAGCTACCCTTAAATGTTCCTTACATTTTTGGGGAGTCTTAGAGTACACCAGAATATTATCAATAAACATCTCAACAAACTAATCTAGGTAGAGCCTAAAAATCCAATTCATGGCATCCATGAAAACTGCTGGAGCATTAGTCACTCCAAAAGGCATAACTGCGTACTCATAATGCTCATAGTTTTGAATGCAGTTTTTAAGATATTTTCTTCCGTTACTCTTACCTGAAAGTATTTAGACCTTAGGTCTGTTTTAGAAAAGACCTTTGCCCTTATTAACCTACGAAATAAGTCATTGATCCTAGGCAATGGATATTTGTTTTTGGCAGTTATTGCATTCAGTTTCTTGTAGTCTATACAAAAACATAAGGTTCCATTTTTCTTTTTCACAAACAATACTGGGGCACTCTCACGAAGAAACACTTGGCCTTATAAAAGCCGTTCTCAAGCAGCTCTTCTAAGTGCCTTTTCATCTCATCCATTTCATGTGCTGCCATTTGATATGAGGGTATGTAAATCGATTCTGCCCCATGCTGTGAGCGTGTGAAGAATTCAATCTCCCTATTTGGAGGTAACCCTGGAAGGTCTACAAGAAAAACTTCTAAAAATAGATTGGCTATTAGGATTTCCTTAAGTTGCTCCTCGACTGCCACCCAATTAAGTGAATAATATCCTTCTTCGTTCATAATAGGAAAGAACTCTATCAACTTGAGTTGCAATCTCTTGGCACTACATGCCAAACTATTCGTGTAAGTCACACTTACCCTTGAGGCATCCTTAAGGGTGACCTTACAACCTGCATAGTCGATTTGAGCCTTACACCTTTTTAACCAATCCATTCTAAAGATAACATCATATGGGATTGAGGCTAAAACCCAAAGGTCACACAAAAACCTATAACCCCTAAGCTCCAAAGGATATGCCTTAACCATTTCATTGGTGAAGATAATGTTTCTCCAATAGTTTCAATAAATCTCATCTCATCCATCAAAGTTCTTTGCAATCCTAACTTGACAACCATGCTCAAAGAAATGATAGAAATTGTAGTACCAGTATCAAACAAAATCTTAATACTACTATCCTGAACATTGAAGTTACCTTGCACAGCTGTCGACTTTTTGTTAGTGTTGTGCCCAAAAGCCAGTCATGAGATGATTGTATTTTTGCACATTGAGTCATGATATTTTATTAAGGCATTAATCCAGCAATTATGTTTGTTGTTTTGTTCCTGCGTAACTTAACAAACATAATTGTAACCCTAGAATAATGATATTCTTAAAAGTCCCTGGTCTAGTATTATTGTGGAGCGAGTTGCAATAATACATAACGACTAGCATATGTGGAGACTAATATGAGATATGTAGTCTACATATGGGTACAAGTTGGAGAACTTGTGTACTGGACCGACCCACCATGAGAACACTACATGGATCGTTATATGAGTGTCATAAGTGATTCCCATAATGATCAGGGTATATGTAGTCCTTCGACCTAAGATCATCAAGGTTCCCTACATGTGAGTCATATACTTTGATACTTTCCTTTGTTACTTGTAATTGAGTGAACTTGAAGGAGGTCATTAGGTATGTCACATATCATGCGGAGGGATTTGTATGATCAAGATGAGATTTGTCCCTCCTATGTAACAGGAGTGATATTTTCGGGCCCCTTGATAGAGTGAGACTTAGAAAATGCATGGCCATGCTCGGATGAGTTGATATATGATATCAATGTCATCAGTTTAAGTTCGTCTACTCGATAATCAAGAAACCAAATATTGGGCTATACGAGAGTGACACATTCCATCTCTCGTGCTTAGTCTTGATATCTTGGACAAAGGGACACTGGCATATATCGGTGATGATCATAAAGGTTTAGTCGATTCACCGACAATCTTGTCACTTGGGTAGCAATGATGTGTTGCCAGATACTGCTCATTGCTTATGATCATAAATGTGATTTATGATCATTGCCAACATGGCAAGAGCCTATTGGGTTGCACATATAGAGCTATTTGGATCATTAGAGTGGATGGGCTAATTATTTGGGTTATGGTTTCACTTTCATTTCGTATTAATAATGGGCCCAAGAGTTGATCAATTATTAAGCTCGAAATTCAATCCTAATTGGATTAGGGCTTTGAAATCCATTAGGCCTGGAAGTTGAGTCTCACTATAAATACAACTTTTAAGTGAGAAATTCGCAGGTCTCCTTACCCTAGCCTCCCAAAAAGGACAGTCACACTCTTCTCTTGCAATTCCTTGGAGGATGCAAACTAGCACTGCGAACGCAAGAGAAACGCATCTGCCGGGACGTAGTGGAAGCATGGTGATCTCGAGAGGCTCGTGTGGATACCATAGAGAGCCTAAACACGTCAACTGTTCAGGTTTTGTGATTCGACTCTACAGTTGAGTGAGAGATCTCAACCGAAAATTAGGTATGAAAATTTTCGAACACTCGGTTTACCCCGTTTCACTTGGATCCTGAAGGGTTTCGGTTAAATTCCGCTGCGCTGTTTGGCTACCAAAACCCAACACAGAGGTGCGAAATGGAGAGGAAACAGAAGGCAATTGTTAGTGAACGAAGACTTAGGTAATTGGCACACGGTCAACAGCAGAGAGAAATAGGTGTGTTAAAATCCAATACGCATAGCGATGGTAAACCGTCGCTTAAGACTAGCGACTAACCACCCTCGCTACTTCTTAACATATATTATCTTAATCCATAATTAAATGATAAAATATAATTAAATGGTTAAACATAACGTCACAATAAACCATTGGTCTATGAATTTAATTTTCATTAAATATATATTTTATTTAATTACTAAAAATTTTATTAAGACATTTGCATGCTAAATTAATCACATTCAAATTTAATTATAAGTATACAAATAAACAATTGATATATAAAATGAGAACAGGTTTTAAGGTACACATCTCAACTTCAATACATATATTTTAAAAAAATTATTTATGTTACGATAGATGACAATTTAGTATAAAAAATAATTATTACATGAGAACTATTAATATTTTTGGGTTTTTTTCATTTTAGCGACGGTTAACCATAAAACAAATGAAAAATTAGTGAAGGAGAATGAATAATCTTGTAACCATAAAACAAAATTTAGTCTTGATGCCCGGTGGCATCTTCATCATGTGTCATTGTGACTTCGGGAGGGACTTCCTGAGAGGGAGAACGTCTGATGCACAGGTTTCCCAGAGGAGCGTGCCTGAAATGCTCAAAAAAAGAGGGTTAGGAGGTCCCCGGAGTGTTTTTCCGGGGAGGAGCCTCCGACGCACAAGTCAGTGCCCTGAGGGGAGATAGAGGAGGAACACTAGGAGGTTAGATGGCCTTGCCTGTGTGTGTTTTTCAGGGAGAGAGAGAGTCCCCTGCCAAGTCCTATTTCCTGGTATTTATAGAGGTGCCCTGCCCGTTCAGATCGTGACACGTGTTCGGTCAGATGCGATCCGTATTTCCGGGCGTAGGGGACAGGTAGCCGTTTTGTAGGCTCATCGGGTTTGAGGCCGAGACAAGCCGCGATAGGACTTGGACGACGTCGGCGCGTCAGACCGCCGTTCCAGGCGGCGTGTAGCACCTGTGGGCGACATGTCAGAGGCTCCTTAAATGCTCCTGCCGTACTCCCAAAGTCCTCTGGGCGAGGTCGTCCTTTGGTATGGACGTCCTGGTTCGGGGAGTTCCCTAGTTCGGGGGTTCCACCTTCGGGGGGATTCTTCTCCGGCTTGGGATAGCTGGCCCTTCGCCTCCGGAGGCGATCCGTTTAGTCCCCCGAGGGAGCCGGTAGTCGTCCTTGAATTCCCAAGTTCGAGGTGCCTTGACTTCGCTCCTCCCGAGGTCAGTGACAGTGCCTCTTTCGGGTGACATCAGGCTCTCCGGCTATATTTTTGGCAGAAGGTGTGTGGATAGAGGGACGGTAGCCCTTCGGCTATCACAAGCCCCCCCCTCGGGTGTCGTCTTTCAGAGGGTGACCTCCGGGTCCTTGGGTGTAATACCTGTGCCAAAGATGCGCCTTTTGCCTGAAGACACAGGCAGTTTGACCATAGCTTGGTTGTTGGCATCTTCGAGGTCACCCACTTCTTTCTTTCTTTTTCTTTTTTTTCTGCAGGCCTGTGACACGTCACGTCAGCCTAGAGCGCCACGCCTGGGATTTAAGGGTGTCAGAAGGCGTGCTCCTCGGTTGTCGCATTGGCTGACACGCGGCACGCCGTCATTGGCGTGAGCTCATCGGTCATGGCAGTTACGCCTTTTGAGGCGTAGAGGGCAGTTATGGCGACTGTTCGCCTTCGCGGAGCACTTATGGCGTCAGTTCACCTAACCCACCTCGGCCTATATATACCCTACTCTGTCATAGTCTTTTTTTTGCTTCTGCTTTTGCTCTCAACCGCTTTTGTGTTTTCTCTCGTTTGTTGCGGCGGTGCTTTTGACGGAGTATTTTTCCGGCAGCTTTTTCGCGACGGCGATTTCAAACTCAGATTTCGGCAAAACATTTGGTGGGTTTTGATTCCCTTTCTGTGCTTTTTAAAGCTTTTCCGAATTCATTTCTTTGTTCCCCGAAGTCTCTGTTTTCTTTGAAAATGTCTTCGCCAACTCTTCTTTCACCTGCTTCCCCCGTGCCCGAGAGCTGGCAACCTCTTATTCAGCATCCTTGCTGTTCTACTCCAGAAAAATTGGAGAAGTGGACCACAAAATTTTTTCTCCCTTCTTATGCCACCACCAGACTTCCTGGCCCCCAAACACTCTGCTTTATGAATGCCGAGAACCAGGTTACCGTTTTTCGCGCCCAACTGAAGGCCGGACTTCGGTATCCTTCTTCGAAGGTGATTTGCGACTTCTGTAAATTTCATGGCATTGCCGTAAATCAACTTCCTCCAAAATCGTACTGCTACTTCAACGCCTTCCTTTGTATGTGCGGCGTTTTCAAAATAGAACCGCACTTCATCCTTTTTATGCGGTACTACAAGCTCTATTCGGTCTCGAAGGGTGGCTTTTACTTTATGCTACCTCGGGGATCAGGGAGCAAAAAATTCATGTTCACCTTCACTACCAAGGACAGCTGGCGAGGGTGGCAAAGAAAAATTTTCTTTCTGAAGATGGAGGAGGCCTGGTCGTACGTTCCGACCAAGTGGGCGCAGGGAAAGCTGGAGACTGATGTCGTAGACCCAAAGAAACTGCTGACTCCTGGGTTGGTGGCCAGATTCACGGACTTCGACAAACGGATCCGGGCTGTTTCTGACTGGGATTCCGAGGTCCCCTCGCGCTCCCTCTACCTCTTCCCCATCATATGGAGGCTTATGACCGAAGAGGTCCTTCGGGAGCTAGGGGTGGTGAAGGAGCACAAGATGGACCTCGAGATGCCAGCTCCTGACATCGAAAGGAAGGATTCCTGGCTTGTAAAACTCCTTCGGGAGGAGGTCACTTACGAGACCTTTTGTGAGCGTAAGTTCCTACAAAGTTCTTTTTGTTAAAGGCACGACTTAGACTCACACTGATGTTTTCCTTTTGTTTCAGAGATGGCCGAGGATTCTGCTGCTTACTACAAGTCCCTCTTTGCTGGTCAAGCCGAGAAGGGGGAGCAGACAAAGAAGGCTGCTTCTCGAAGGCACAAAATGACTGCTAGCGGGCCATCCTCTGTCAAACGGGCGAAGAAGGACGGGCTTCCTCCTCTTCCGGAAATTCTCGAGGAGGTGCGCGAGGAGCCTGTAGTTCACGCCGCCCAGCAGACCGAGGTTCCTTCCCGGAGTCCTACTTCCTCGGCGGCTCTCCTTGATGCCTTGGCGGTGGTCTCTTCTACCGTGGAGCTTGAGGAGCGCCGTAAGGGCAAAGGCAAAGAGATTTCTGCCGATGAGGCTCAGGACCGCGATGACGATGTCGTCGAGGTGCCTCCAGGTTGGTTTTTTCGGGTGCTATCTTTCTTCCATATTTTTTTTTTTTTTTGTAGTTTTGAGGATTATTTGTGCTGATCAGTTCTCTTATTTTTGCCGTGTAGAGGAGATACCACCTCCGGCATGGGTAGCCGAGCACGCCCGAAAATGGGCCATTCGAGATTCCCATATTCCGAAAGGGAAAATCCCGAGGGAGCCTTTCTGGTCCTTTACGAAGGACATGGACATGTACTCCGGTGACTGCCCCCGAATGGCCAACCAGATTTCGAAGGGGGTCCTTACCGAGGCCTTCTTCAAGTCCATTTCTGAGGCGTGCCCGGACGATGAGTCCCTTGCCGCTAAAGTTTCCGAGCACAGTACCCAGGTATGTCTCAGGTCTTTGCCTTTCCTTTCTAATTTTTTCTAAGTACTTGGCCTGTTTTTTGCCTTTTTGACTTTGTTTTTACTCCTTTGCAGCTGCTGGGGTATACTGGTTTCCTCCGGGTTTGGGTAGCGAAGCAAGTAGCTTTTCGAGCCTGGGCTATGGAAAAGATAGAAAAAACCCAGGTCATGTGTACTGACCTGGTTGCCAAGAACGCGGAGATGGCCCGAGCTGCAGAGAAGGAGGTTGCTACCGTCCGGGAGGAGTTAACGAAGGAGAAAGAAGAAATCTTGAAGGACTCCTCCCAAAAGATTTCCGACCTCGGTTCCAAGGTGGCGGAGCTGACTTCGGCAAACGAAGCATTTCAAAAGGAGAAGTCAGAGTCCGAGGCTCTCTTGGCGAAGGTACTCGCTGAGAAGGCCG
Source organism: Aquilaria sinensis (assembly GCA_005392925.1). NCBI lineage: Eukaryota > Viridiplantae > Streptophyta > Magnoliopsida > Malvales > Thymelaeaceae > Aquilaria > Aquilaria sinensis. The sequence goes on from SMDT01001659.1 coordinate 70,271, forward strand.
CCCTCCAGGCCGAGGTCGAGTCTTTAAAGAAGGAGCCAAAGAAGAAGAAGACGAAGGCATTGAAAAAGGAGATCGCAGATCTAGAGAAGGAACTTGACGACCTAGGGGTCGAGAAGGATAAAGCTGACAAGATGACCAAGGTCGGTTTTCAAGACGGCTTTTGTCTTGCTCGGCATCAAGTCCTTCAAAGGTTCCCAGATCTGGACCTCTCCTTTATGGCGGCCTTGAACATTCCCGAGGGGCCTCGGTGAACCTGGTCCAAAATTGAGCACCTCAACTTGCCCTTCTCTCCTCCGGCGCCGCAGGTGGCTGACAAGGACGCAGGAGTTGGTGGCTCTCAAGATGCCGAGGCTCTTTAGCTTTAGGGCCCTTTGCCTTCTTTTTTGCCTTTTTTTGTACTTCTTCTTTTGGCGAACTTCCTCATTTGTAATCGGATTCCGTCTTCGATAATAAAGATTAATTCTTTCTTTTTGGGATATTTTCAGCTAAGTGTTTTGCAAAAGTTTTCATTTCTCATGGTCCCAAACACGTTCGCTCAAGGGATTTCGGAAAATGGTACTTAGCCCTCGCGAAACTCCTTCTGAGTAAACTTCTATCTTCAGAGAAGGTGGATAGCCTTTGTGAGTGAATTCTCTTAAGCCGTGCTCGGTGACAACTGTTTTGGTGAAAAGAATCCTTTTGTACTTAGAAAAATTTTCTAACTTGTACAATTTTCTCACCAAAATCCTAAGCATAGAATTTTTTCAAGGCATCCGAGTGCCATGTATTCTTTAATTCTACGCCTTCGGTGTCACCGAGCTTGTAAACTCCTTTTTGCACTTTGGCAAGCACCAGATAAGGTCCTTCCCAATTTGTGTGAAGTACCCCATGGGATGACCTTCGAGGTCCAAACTCAGCCTTTCGGAGAACAAGGTCTCCTTTTTTTATTCCCTTTGGCCTGGCGCGTAAGTTTATAGCCGCGGCCACTCTTTGCTGAAAAGTTTTTCTTCTCAGCTCAGCTATTTCTCTGTGTTCGCCAACGAGGTCGAGCTTGGTTCTCAAGCCAAGGTCATTGCCCCTTTCGTCAAAGACTTGCACTTGCACTGATGGTTACACTATCTCAATTGGGATGATGGCCTCTGTACCGAAAACAAGTGAAAAAGGTGTTTCCCCTGTGGCTCTTCGGGGTGTTGTTCGGTAGCTCCATAACACGCTTGGGAGCTCTCCTGGCCATTTCCCTTTCGCTTCCCCCAACCTCTTTTTCAGACCATTTTTTATGGTCCTGTTGGATACTTCTACTTGCCCATTGCTTTGGGGGTGAGCTACTGGAGCAAAGTGCATCTGTATTCCGAGGTCTTTGACAAATTCTTGGAACCCCTTGTCTATAAACTGGGACCCATTGTCGACTACTAGTACCCTCGGTATGCCAAATCTGCATATGATGTTCTTCCATACGAACTTCTGCACATCTTTTGCCGAGATCGTCGCCAAGGGTTCTGCCTCGACCCATTTAGAGAAATAGTCTACTGCGACCACGCAGAACTTCACGCCTCCAGGCGCTATCGAGAGCGGCCCAATGAGGTCTATGCCCCAAACTACGAAGGGCCAAGGATAGTCAGCCGAAGTCGCCATTTCTGAGGGTGTCCTTTGGATATTCGCGTGCCTTTGGCAATTACCACATTTCTGGACGAACTGCCTAGCGTCCTTTCTGAGGGTAGGCCAAAAATATCCTTGGCGAAGTATCACTGCGGCCAGGGCATCAGTTCCAATGTGTGAACCACAAGCGCCTTCGTGCACTTCTTCGAGGATCATTTCAGTATCCTCTTCGCCAACACACCTCTGCAATGGATTTGCATATCCCTACCTATACAGTTCTTCCCCGATCAAGAAGAATCGTCCTACACGCCTACGCACTTTTGCCGCCTGGTTGCGGTCTTCGGAGAGCTCGCCGCTTGCGAGATATCTTTTGACAGGATCTTTCCAGCCTTCTCCCGAGGTTGATACGCTCAGTACCTCTATGCTCGGGTGATCCATCACTTCGGTGCATGTTTTTGACTTTGCTAGGCCATCTGCCTCGGCATTGTCCCGGCGAGGCACGTTTTCAATTCGTACAGTATCGAACTTTTGAATAAGTTTCGTTACCAGCTCATGATATTTTGCCAAGGTCGGGTCCTTCGCCCCATAGTCCCCTGCCGTTTGTCGAACTACCAGCTGGGAGTCGCTGTGGGCTTTCAAATTTCTTACACCAATTTTTCTGGCTAGGCGTAGCCTTGCTATGAGAGCTTCGTACTCGGCCATATTGTTGGTGACATTGAAGCTGAATTTGATAGACTTCGTCACTTGTAGACCTTCGGGCCCTCTGATAATTACTCCAGCCCCCTGGTGTTCGGACCCTGAGGCTCCGTCTACATGCAAGGTCCATTCTAGCTCAGTTTCGCTAGAATCAGAATGGCTGTCCTCGGTAATGGGTACTTTGGCAATGAAGTCTGCCAGAGCTTGAGCTTTGATGGCTTTCCGAGGTTCATAAGTAATGTCATGCTCCCCAAGCTCTATGCACCATTTGGAAAGTCTTCCCGAATGATCAACTTTCCTCATGACGTCCCGTAGAGGTAGACTACTTCGGACGATGATCGGGTGAGCTTGAAAATATAGCCGTAGTCTTCTTCCTGCCAGCACCAAGGCATATATAGCTTTTTGTAGCAAGGGATATCTGACTTTGGCACCGTGCAGGGACTTGCTTACATAATAAATCGGCCATTGTTTCGGCCCTTCTTCTTTCACAAGGACCGAGCTCACTGTTTTTTCTGTAACGGCAAGGTACAGCACGAGGGGCTCTCCCTCGCGAGGTTGCCGAAGAGTGGGCAGACGGGCTAGGTAGGTTTTGAGTTCTTCCCAAGCCCTTTGGCAGTCCTCATTCCAAGGATGATCATCACATCCGACGTTGCCCTCCTTTTTTGCTGCCTTGGTGAGTACTTTGAAGAATTCTCGACACCGGTCTCCATACTTGGAAATAAACCTGCTAAGAGAGGTTATCCTTCCGGTGAGTCTTTGCACATCTTTTACTGTGGCGGGAGTTCGGAATTCAAGCAAGGCCTTAATTTTTTCTGGGTTGGCATCAATGCCCCTTTCTGATACCATGTACCCAAGAAACTTTCCCGAAGTTACGCTGAAGATGCACTTCTCGGGATTAAGGCGGATCTCGAAGATTCTGAGCTGGTGAAAAGTTTCCCTCAGATCTGCGACGTGGTCTTTCGGCATCTGGCTTTTGACTATCATGTTGTCGACATAAACTTCCATGTTCCTCCCTATTTGGTCATTGAAGACCTTGTTCATCAACCTCTGATAGGTAGCTCCTGCATTTTTTAGTCCGAAGGGCATTCTGATGCAACAATACGTTCCGCCCTCGGTGATGAAAGCTGTCTTTTCCTCGTCTTCGGGATCCATCCTTATTTGATGATACCCACTGAAGGCGTCTAGGAAACTTAGGAGCCCGTATTCGGCAGTTGAATCCACCAACTGGTCTATTGGTGGAAGAGGGTATGAATCTTTTGGGCAAGCATCGTTCAAGTTTCTGAAGTCGATGCACATTCGGAGCTTATTGCTCCCTTCTTTTGTGGCAATAACCACATTGCTTAACCATTCGGGATACTTGACCTCCCTGATTATATCTGCGTCCAATAAACGCTGTACTTCGGTTTTGACGAAGTTATTTTTATGGACTGAGATGCCCCGTTTCTTTTGCCGGACAGGTTTTGCTTCCGGACTTATTTTAAGGCTATGTTGTATTATGCGAGGGTCCACTCCTGGCATATCATTCGGCGAGTAGGCAAACAAGTCTTTATTCATTAGTAGAAAGGATACAAGTGTTTTCTTGTCACCTTCGGCCAAGTTTTTCCCTATTCGGGTATTTCGGCCTGGGACAAGTTCCACTTCTTCCATTTCCATTTCTACCTTCGCGGGGTCTTCTGCCCCTCCCTCTTTTGGCTTTCCGTCTGGGAAAGCCTCTGCCTCTACGGTTTGTGCGGAGTTGGTTGCTGGAGCTTTTCGCGCCTTGACGAACACCTTCCTTACTTCGCCCTGATCGATGAAGATTTCTGCATCTCCATCCTTGGTAGCAAAAGTGACAATTAAGTACTTTACATCAGGGCGAATGTGCATATTTCCTTGTGTTTGTCTTCCAAGGATGGCGTTGTATGATGAAGGAACATCCATGACGATGAACCTTGCCATTGCGGAGGCAAACAGTTCATCTGCCCCATCAATTGAGGTCCCTTTCATCATCAGGGGGAGGTCAATCCATCCGAGGACCGGCAGTTCGGATGGTCCTACCCCGAAAGTGGGCGAAGTGACAGGCTTGAGATCGGTGGTGGATATGCCCAAGCTCGGCAGCAGATGCGAGAACAGGACGTCGGCGTTTGATCCATCGTCAAGCAACACTCTCTTGACGTCCCAGTTTCTTATCCTCGCCATGACCAACAGCGGATCATCATGAGGGAAAATGATGGTGGAACCATCTTTGCGGGTCAGCTTCTTCGACGGACTTTGATATTCCATCACTGCTATTTCTCTGGCCTTCCTCTTTCTTTCCGAGGAAGGGAGTCCTGTCGTGATTGTTTGTATTATTCCCGCCGGAGGTGGAGGATACCTTTTTGGACTTCGGTTCCTCCGTCTGTCGGAGTCAAAGTCCTCGTCTTCGGCCTTTCCTTCTTCCTCCCTCCTTTCTTTCGGAAAAGGCATTCGCAGATAGCGCCGAAGTTGGCCTTGCTTTATCAACGACTCTATATATTTTTTCAATTGGAAGCAGTCTTCCGTGTCATGGCCATGGTCGCGGTGGAACTGGCAGAACTTTTTCATGTTCTTTTTATTTTCAGTGGTCATAGCCCTCGGCCGCTGAATCTGGGTCCCCTGTTTCTCCATCGTCATGAGGATGTTGGTCCTCGTGGTATTCAGGGGTGTGAAGGCTGAGGATTTCCTTTCTTTAAATCTTCGGGGTCGTCCTGCCTGTTCGGCCGGATACCTCGTTTGTCGGCTAGACCCTTCAGTACGGATGTGCTCAGGCTTCAGTCTGCCCATTCTCAGCTCCTCGGCTGTCATATGCTGTTCAGCCCTTTGGTAGAATTCTCCCAGCATGTCCAGGGGATCCTTGGAGAACTCGTAGAAGAGCTGTGAGTCCCGCCGAAGGCCCCGCGTCATGGCAAGGATGCGTATTTCGGGCTGAAAGTCTGGGACACTTAGGGCCTCTCTGTTGAACCTTTCGACATAGTCGCGAATAGTTTCTCCATTCCTCTGAGCTATGTCGAACATCTGGACGGGCATCTTCGCCGTCGGCCTGCTTCCAATGAATTGTTGAGTGAAGGCGGTGGATAGTTCTTGAAACTCCCTGATGATTACGGGAAACAATGAGTTGTACCACGCTGTTGCTGGCCCTGTGACGGTGACCTCAAAGCACTTGCATAGGGTGGTATCATCAGCATCATGTAACACCATGCTGCGTTTGTACTTCGTCAGATGGGCCTGGGGGTCAGTTCGGCCATCATAAGTTTCTAGCCGAGGTACCCGGAAGTCATTCGGCATGGCCGCTTCGACCACCATCCGGGTGAACGGCGATTCATACCCAGCAAAAGTGTCAGATAGCCTAGTCCAGACTGGCTTCCGAGCTACCTGTTTCTCTACTTTCTCCAACCTTGTCAAGAATTTCTCCATGAGGAGCATGGCACTAGGCCCTTCGTCCTGGTGCTCTGGGAAGGGTGACTGTCGGTGCCTCTTTGTTGACTGGCTTCGGACCCGGGGGATGGCGACCTCGCCTCGGGTGACGAGCTCCTTTGGCGAGGAGTCTTTGGCCGCTCGTACCCCCTTTGCCTCGCAGGCCGTGCCCCGAGGGGTATATTTTCTGTCGAGGATTCATCGCGCGGGTCCCCACTCCCCGAACTGCGATAGATTGACTTCGGGCTTTTCTCCCGAGGGCGCACTGGCGAGGGGGGCCTTTGGGCCTGAGTTGGTTGTGGCCACCTTCGGTCTATTTGCTGTGTCACCTCAGCTACAATAGAACGCTGGAAGTCGCGTAGAAAGCTCATGGTTACGACTAGAGGACGCTCTTCCTCAGGCGAGGAAGTCCCTGGTAGGGTTTGCTCAGTGGCCGTTTGGACTTCAGGCGCGGACGGGGACTTCGGAAGTCCCTTGTCCTTAGAACGCCGAGTCTCCACAATGGCGACCTGAGGGTGGTTTCCCACAGACGGCGCCAAATGATGCCCAGCAGCATCTTCGTCATGTGACATTGTGACTTCGGGAGGGACTTCCTGAGAGGCAGAACGTCTGGTGCAAAGGTTTCCCAGAGGAGCGTGCCTGAAATGCTCAGAAAAGAGGGTTAGGAGGTCCCCGAAGTGTTTTTCCGGGGAGAAGCCTCCAACGCCCAAGTCAGTGCCCTGAGAAGAGATAGAGGAGGAACACTAGGAGGTTAGATGGCCTTGCCTGTGTGTGTTTTCTCAGGGAAAGAGGGTCCGATCCTTTGCCAAG
>SMDT01001660.1:0-77375 GCA_005392925.1 Aquilaria sinensis
ACTTCCATGTTCCTCCCTATTTGGGAGCTAAAGACCCTGTTCATTAGCCTGTGGTATGTGGCTCCTGCATTCTTAAGCCTGAAGGGCATTCTGATGTAACAGTATGTACCAACTTCAGTGATGAAGGCAGTTTTTTCTTCATCTTCGGGGTTCATCCTGATTTGGTGATACCCACTGAAAGCGTACAGGAAACTTAGGAGGCCATACTCGGCAGTTGAATCCACCAACTCGTCTATTGGCGGTAGTGGGTATGAATCTTTAGGGCAAGCATCGTTTAAATTTCGGAAGTCGATGCACATTCGGAGTTTGTCACTCTCTTCCTTTGTGGCGACAACTACATTACTGAGCCATTCGGGATATCTGACTTCCCTTATTACGCCGGCCTCCACTAACCGTTGGACTTCGGATTTTACGAAGCTATTCTTATGTGCCGAAAAGCTTCTTTTCTTTTGGCGAGCGGGCTTCACGTCGGGGCGTATCTTAAGATTATGCTGAACTATACGAGGGTTTACCCCAGGCATGTCCTTCGGCGAGTAGGCGAACAGATCTTTGTTCATTAACAGAAAAGATACAAGTTTTTCCTTATCTCCTTCGGCTATTATTTTCCTATTTGGGTATTTCGGCCTAGGACAAGCTCTATATCTTTTGTTTCTATTTTCTCGGGGTCTTCTGTTTCTTCTCTTTTTGCCTCTCCTGTGAGTACGGCCTTCGCTCCCGCAGTCCGTGCGTAGCTTTTTGCTGGGGTCTTTCTTGCTTTGACAAACACCTTTCTCACTTCCCCTTGGTCGATGAAGATCTCAGCATCTCCTTCCTTTGTGGCGAAGGTAAAGTCAGGTATTTCACATCTGAACGAATGTGAAGATTTCCTTGCGTCTATCTTCCAAGGATTGCATTATACGACGAAAGGACATCTATGACGATGAACCTTGTCATTGTGGAGGCAAAGAACTCATCCTTGTTCTGTAGTGACATTCTTTTTAACATCACGAGAAGGTCAATCCACCCGAGGATAGGGAGTTCGGACAGACCTACTCCGAAAGTATGAGAAGTGACGGGTTTAAGATCGCCTTTCGGGATACCCAAGCTCGGCAGCAGATGGGAGAACAAGACGTCAGCATTAGAACCGTTGTCCAGGAGTATTATCTTGATGTCCCAACTCCCTGTCCTTGCTACGACCAGCAGAAGGTCGTTATGAGGGAATATTATGGTAGATCCATCCTTCCGAATAAGCTTTTTTTATGGGTTACCGTATTCCATCATCGAGATCTTCCTGGCTTTTCTTTTCCTTTTTACCGAGGGTAGTCCCGTGGTGATCATCTATATTATTCCCGCCGGAGGTGGTGGATGTCTCCTGGGGCTTCAGTTCCGGAGTCTGCCAAAGTCATATTCCTTGTCATCTCCTTTCCTCTCTTCTTCCCTCCTCCCCTTTGGGGAGGGCATTCGCAGGTAACGTCGGAGTTAGCCCTGCTTTATCAAGGACTCTATGTACTTCCTCAGCTGGAGGCAATCCTCGATATCATGCCCATGATCCCGATAGAACTGGCAAAACTTTTTCATGTTCTTCTTGTTGTCCGAAGTCATGGCCTTCGGGCGCTGAATTTGGGTTCTCTGCCTTTCCATGGCCATGAGAATGTTCGTTCTTGTGGTGTTTAAGGGGGTAAAAGTCAACGGCTTCTTCCCCCATCAGTTTCCGAGGTCAACCCCCTGGTTCAGTTGGGTAGCGAGCTTGCTAGCTCGGCCCCTCGGTACAGACGTGGTCCGACTTTGGGCCTTCCATCCTCAGCTCTTCAGCTGTCATATGCTGCTCCGCCCTTCAGTAAAACTTGCCAAGAGTGTCTAGAGGGTCCTTCGAGAACTCATAAAACAATTGTGAGTCTCTCCGCAGTCCCCATATCATGGTGAGGATACGTATCTCTGGCCTAAAGTCTAGCACGTTTAGGGCTTCCCGATTGAACCTCTCAACATAGTCACGGATAGTTTCTCCATTATTCTGTGCAATGTCGAACATCTGTACTGGCATCTTCGCCGTAGGACGACTTCCAATAAACTGCTGGGTGAAGGCAGTGGACAGCTCCTGGAACTCTCTGATGGTTCCTGGGGCCAGAGAGTTGTACCATGCTGTAGCAGGGCCGGCAAGGGTGACCTCGAAACATTTGCATAGGGTGGCATCGTCAGCCCCGTGCAACACCATGCTCCGTTTGTACTTCGTCAGATGGGCCTGTGGATCTGTTCGGCCATCGTACGTTTCTAGCCGAGGTACCCGGAAGTCACTGGGCATGGCTGCCTCGACTATTGTTCGGGTGAACGGTGACTCATCGCCACAGAAAGTTTCAGATAGTCTGGCCCAGACAGGTTTGCGGGCTACCTGTTTTTCCACCCTTTCCAACCTCGCCAGCATTTTCTCCATGAGGACCACAGCACTAGGTTCTTTTTCTTGGTGCTTGTAGGTTCTTGGTGAGGGAGATCGTCGATGTCTTTTCGGGGACGGACTTCGTCGCCGAGGAGACGGTGATTTCGCCTCAGGCGACAGGCTCCTTCGGTGTGGGGTCTTAAGTCGTTTAAGTCCCACTGGCCCCTTAGACCGTTCCCCGAAGGGCATGTTCTCTGTCGAAGACTCCTCACGTGGATCTCCGGTTTCCCAACTCCGGTGGGGGGATCTAGGACTTTTCCCCCGGGGAGGTGCTGGCGAGGAAGCCTTCTGGGCCTGGGCCGGTTGCGGCCATCTTTGGTCTATTTGTTGTGTCACTTCGGCCACAATGGACCGTTGTAAGTCGCGCAGAAAACTCATGGTTACGACCAGAGGACGTTCTTCCTCCGGCAGAGAAGTCCCTGGAAGGGGTAGCTCGGCAGCTGGTTGGACTTCGGGCGCGGACGAGGACTTCGGAAGTGCCTTGTCCTTAGAACGCCTAGTCTCAACGACAGCCACCTGAGGGTGGGTTCCCACAGACGGCGCCAAATGATGCCCTGAAGCATCTTTGTCTAATGACATGGTGAGTTCCGAGGGAGCTTCCGAGGAGGGAGAACGTCTGACGGAGAGGTTCCCCAGGTGGGAAGGTACCTGAAAGGCTCAGAAAAAAGCGTTAGGAGGTCCCCGGGATGTTTTTCCGGGGAGGAGCCTCCGACGCCCAAGTTAGTGTCCTGATAGTGAGTAAAGTAGGAACCCTAAATGGATATAGGATCTGGCCTGTATATGTTTTCTGCTGTGCGAGAGTGCCGATGGAGAGAGATCCCTTGCCAAGTCCTGTTTCCCAGTATTTATAGAAGTACCTGGCCCGTTCGGATCCTGACACGTGTTCGGTCGGATTCTTTCTGTGCTTTTTGGGCGTAGGGAACAGGTAGCCGTTTGTAGGCTCCTGGTTTTGTGGCTGAGACGGGACTTGGATGACGTCAGCGTGTCAGGCCGCCGTTTCAGGCAGCGTGTGGGCGATCTGTCAGAGGCTCCTTAAATGCTCATTAAATGCTCATGCCGTACTCCCGAGGTCCTTTGGGCGAGGTCGCCCTTTGGTACGGACGCCCTTCTTCGGGAATCACGCTGGTGGCTCGGGGAGTTCTCTAGCTCGGGAGTTCCGCCTTCGGGGAGAATCTCTCCTGCTTTCAGTAGCTGGTTCTTTTCTCCCGAAGGCGATATGTTCGGTTCCCTGAGGGAGTCAGCAACACATTTAGATAACCTGGCATTTCAGCCGAAGTACTTACTTCGTTGTGCTTGACTTCGCTTCTGCCGAGGTCGATGGCAATGCTTCTTTCCGAGCTACGTTAGGCTCCCCGAACAAACCTTCGGGGAAGTATATACTAGAAGAGGCGAGAGCCCTTCGGCTATCATCCCCGTCCACTGAGACCATTTTTTCTTTTGCCGAGGTCTGTACTTGGATCTTTGCTGGGCTTTGCCTGGCCCTTGTGAAGACCTTTCTGACTTCGGCTTGGTCAATGAAGATCTCTGTGTCTCCATCTTTGGTGGCGAAGGTGACCGTTAGGTACTTTATGTTTGGGCGAATGTGGAGGTTGCCCTGGGTCTGCCTTCCGAGGATAGCATTGTAAGTCGATGGCACATCAATGACAATAAATCTTGTTTTGACAGAAGCCATTAACTCCTCTTGGCTATGGGGGGAAACCCCTTTTAGCATAAAAGGTAGGTCGACGTACCCAAGGACTAAAAGTTCGGAGGGTCCGATGCCGAAGGTAGGAGAGCTGACTGGGCTGAGGTCACCCCTTGGAATGCCTAACTTGGGCAGCAGATGGGAAAAGATGACATCGGTATTTGAGCCGTCATCGAGGAGTACCCTTTTGACATCCCAGTTTCCTATCCTTGCCATGACAAGGAGTGGATCGTCGTGGGGGAACTTTACTGTAGACCCATCTCTACGAGTGAGTATACTTGGGGAGTTTCTGTACTCCATTACGGAAATTTCTCTTATCTTCTTCTTCCTCTCAGCCGAGGGTATCCCAGTGGTGATGGTTTGGATAACCCCTGCTGATGGTGGTAGATTCTTTTAAGGGCTTCTATCTCGACGTCTGTCCGAGTCATATTCTTCGTCGTCCCCTCTTCTCTGCTCTTCTTTCATTCCTTTTGGGGAAGGCATCCGCAAGTACCGACGAAGTTGACCCTGTTTGATCAGGGACTCAATATATTTCTTCAGCTGGAAACAATCTTCGGTGTCATGGCCATGGTCTCGGTGGAACTGGCAAAATTTCTTCATGTTTCTCTTGTTTTCCGAGCTCATGGCCTTTGGTCTTGGGACTGTGGTCCCTTTCCTTTCTAGTGCCATAAGGATGCTAGCTCTTGAGGTGTTCAAGGAGGTGAATGCCATGGGCCTTTTCCCCCTCTGCTTTCGGGGCCTTTCTCATTTGTTCTGATGTCGGGCTGATGGCTGGTCCATTCGGCGTGGGGGTGTTCTCCTTTGGGCCTTCCCATCCTGAGCTCTTCGGCCGTCATATGTTGTTCGGCCTTTTTATAAAACTCCCCAAGAGTTTCTGGGGGGTCTTTGGAAAACTCATAGAACAGTTGGGAGTCCCTCCGAAAGTCCTTTGATCATTGCGAGGATGCGAATTTCTGGGTGGAAGTCGGGCACGCTCAGCACTTCTCGGTTAAACCTCTCAACGTAATCGCGAATGGTCTCCCCTCCTCGCTAAGCTATGTCGAACATTTGTACTGGCATTTTGGCCATTGGCCTGCTGCCAATGAACAGCTGAGTGAAGGCAGTGGATAGCTCTTGGAAACTTAGCAAGTTTTCGTGTGCCAGAGAGTTATACCACGCCATTGCTGGTCCCGAAAGTGTTACTTCAAAGCATTTACAGAGCATAGCGTTGTTCGCGCCATGGAGTACCATGCTTCGTTTGTACTTCGTCAGGTGCGCCTGAGGGTCACTTCGTCCGTCATACATTTCTAGGCGAGGTACCCTGAAATCGCTGGGCATGGGTGCCTCCACCACCTCGCATACGAAAGGTGACTCTTCTCCGGTGTAAGAGTCAGACAATCTGGACCAGACTGGTTTTTGGGAGATTTGTCTCTCGACCTTCTCCAGTCTTCCCAGGATTCTTTCCATAAGGACAGCCGTGTTGTCTTCTCCCTACTATCGCGTGTTCGCCGGTAATGGCGAATTCCTCCTTCTCCTTGGGGAGCGACTTCGGCGGGGAGGAGACGGGGACCTCCGGTAGGGGGATGCACTCCGTTGGTAGGAGGCCCTAGTCTCCTTTGGGGCTCCCTTCCTCGTGGGTCATACCTCAACGGGTTCATTTTCTGTTGAGGAGGCATCAAATGAGTCTCTACTCCCTGAACTTCGGTGGGTGGACCTCGAACTCCTTTCCCGACGAGCATTCGGGGGCGAGGCCTTTCAGACCAAATGAGGTTGGGGCAACCTATGATCAAGTTGTTGAGTCATTTTGGCGACGATAGAGCGCTGGAAGTCTCGTAGGAAGCCCATCATCACCATTACAGGGCGGTAATCCTCCAGCACAGAAGTCTCTGGCACAGGCGGAGTGGTCGCCGGCTGGGCCTCGGGCGCAGGGGGGATCTTGGAATCCCTTTGTCCTTTGAGCGCTCAGTCTCTACGACGGCGACATGGGAAAGAGTTCCCACAGACGGCGCCAAATGGTGGTCGATGCCAGTTTCGTCATATGACATGATAGGAACAAGGGGGACTTCCGGTGAAGGAGAGAGCTTCAGAAGGAGGTTTCCCAAGGGAGGGTGCTTGAAATGTCTAGAAAACAGAGGTTAAGAGGTCCCCGGAGTATGTTTTTTAGGAGGAGCCTCCGACGCCCAAATCAGTATTTAGGAGATAAAGAGGTGATAAATAGTGGAGAAGTATGGTCTCTGGTATTCAAAAGACCTCTCCTACTTGGGGTGTTTTCCGAGTATTTATATAGGAGCGAACAGTAGTAGTCATCTTCATGTGGCAGGCCCAGATCGTGACACGTGTTTGGTGGGATGCGGTCCACGTCTTCAGGGAATAGGGGGTCACTCAGCCGATCATAGGCCGCCGGGCTAGTAACCTATGTGACCCGAGAGTGGCGTGCAAGAGTATCCCTGCAAGTGGAGTGTCAGAACGTGTCTGGGAGTGGCGTGTCAGGGATGTGTCAGAGGCTCCTTAATTGCTCATGTCGTACTGCTGAGGTCCCTTTTGATGGAAGAGACCTTTTCGGAGAAGGACTCATCTTCCGAGGTTTCTTTAGTATCGCAGAAGTATATTTCCTGAGGGTGATCTTCCTCAGGGACACCCCTACTTCCGAGGATGGCTTAATCGTCCCCCGAGGCTGGTACTGTCGTTTCATGGAAGGGAGAATTGCCGAGGTCGGATTTGGGAGGTCGAACATCCTTCTTTTTGTGGTGGGTGGTTTCTCCTCCGAGGTTGGTGCTTTGTCCGAACCTATGGGTTCGGAGGGTGATGGGCACCTCGACTATCAGGGTGAATTCAAGAATTTGATAAAGGGACGTCCATTTACAATAGAAACACTAAATAATAACATCTATAATAAAGTTTGTAAATTCTTATATAGAAAATAATGATAAAAGTTGATCTTTGCACAAATTTCGTATGTACTTTTCTTTTCTTGGTCAAATAGCTTCAGCAGGAGTCATAAAATTTTATATGAATTATGGAGTAAATTTCATGAATGATCCATAACCTTTAGTCATTATTTTTTTTAGTCTCTAATATATGGAATATTCTGTTTTAGTCTTAAACCTATTAAAACATTTTATTTTAATCCTAAATCTAATGAGAACGTTTCATTTTGGTCCCAATTTGATACAATTTGTTAACTCAAAACATTTTTCTAATAACAACATTTTAGATCTGATGGCGTCGTGTATGCCATCGTTTGTGTTCCCGCCGTGGCTCCACGACGGGGGTAACAGGGACCTCCTGAGGAATGTCATGGGTGGCCGTCCGGTGATGGATGGTGGTGGCCGAGAAGGGTTTCCGGTGCTGGAGAGAGCCTGAAAAGGGGATGCCCCCAAGTAGTCCGGCCTGAAACATACAGAAAACAGGGGTTAGGAGGTCTCCGGTGTGTATTCCCGGGGAGGAGCCTCCGACGCCCAAGTTAGTGCCTCTAAATGACAAAGAACGAGCATAAAATAGACTTGCGGGGGGTATTTCTCCGGCATGCACATAAGGGGAAGAATCTCGCCGGAGGCGCTTTTCTGGCATGTTTAGAGAGTAAAGAGAAGGCTAGAACTCTGGAGCACTCCAAAAGGTCTCATCTTTTTTCTCTCTCAAGAGCCTTTCCTGCTGTAAATAGGGGAAAATGAGCCCCTTTGATTGTGACACGTGTATGGACGGATGCCATCCGTACCTCTAAGCAGAAAAAGGGGCCAGCCGTATGCAGGCTTTCTTGGGCAGTGATTTGTCGAGAATCGTGTCTCAGTGTGCCAGAGCACGGACTGCAGTGGCCTGTCAAAATGCTTGAGGTCAACGTCTAGTGCGTACAGGCGAACATGTCAGAGACTCATTTGCGTCACCCATCGCTCCTCCGAGGTCCCTTCGGCCGACATTACTTTTCAGGGGGACGAACAGGGACCTCTCCCCGGGGTGATACCGTCTCTCCGGGGTTACCCACTCTTCCGAAGTCGGTTCGTTCGTCCTCTGATGGAGAGGCGATATGGCAATTTTCCGAGGTCGGTACGATGGGGCTTCCGAGGTCATATATGTCAGGCGTGTGGCCCCCTCCTCCGAAGTCAGTGGTCAGGGCGATAGCACTTCGGCTATCACATGCCCTCCTTCGGAAAGCTGAAGTGTGACTTCGGCTTGTAGCCCTTTCGGGAGCACTTTCAGAGGATCCAGCTTATATCATTTGCAAGGAAGGTACTTCGCAATTTTAAGGGCGTAGTTTGCTCGGGCGGATGTCGCATACCTGTCTTTCGGTGTTGTCGAGATTTCCAATCTTGTCTTTTCTGTCTCAGATCAGTGGACTATCATGCCTTGAAACTGGGCGTGTCAATCTGGGGATGCACCCAAATCTTTGGGATGTCAGAAAACATGCCCTAGTTTCTCATGATGCTCGACACGTGGCAAGCGTCAATTGGTATGGCACGTCTTTTTGCGCGGGAGGGGTAATTATGGTGACGTTTCGCTCCCACGCAGTAGTTATGACGCCTTTTCAATTGCCCTTCCCTGCTCTATATAAGCTTCCCCTTGCCATTCTTCTCATTTGTTTTCTCTTCACTCTCACTCTTGCTCTCGCTTTCTCTCGCCTTTTTCATCTCTTTGAGCGACGGTCTACACGGCGGAGCGATTTTCGGTGATTTTTTACGACGGCATCTCTTTCAGCGACGGTCTGCACGGCGGAGCGATTTCCGGCCATTATTTATGACGGCATCCAGGAATCCTGATTTTGGCAAGGCTTTTCGTGAGTGCCTTCCTCGGGAATCGTTCGACTTCTGCTAACTTCTCAGCCTCCCGAAGTCGTATTTTTTCAGTTTTTGCTGACGTTTTCCTTTCTTCCCGGAAGCTCCTTTTTTGGCTAACCGTTTTTGGACTCACATCTTCAGCTTCAGTGCCCCTTTTTGGACTCATACTGATGCTTTTCCCCTTTTTCCAGAGATGGCTGACGATTCTGCCGCCTACTACAAGAGTCTCTTCCTTGGTCAGGTAGAGAAGGGAGAACAAGCAAAGAAAAGTGGCTCCAAAAGACGTAAGTCTACTGGGAGCGGACCGTCTTCGGCCAAGAAGTCAAAGAAGAGAGCCCTTACTCCACCTTCGGAAGATGTGGTGGAGGTCGATGAAGTTATTGCTACCTCCACCAAGGTTGATATCTCAACCGATGCGATAGCCACTTCCACCGACGCGATTGCAACCTTCGCCATGGTTGATGTCACTCCGATATCCACCAGGGTTGCTGCCCCCTCCGAAGTAGCTGCAACATCTTCTCAGGCTGTTACTGCTGCAGCCGAGGTGCCCGCCGGAGTAGTCACCCTTTTCACTCCGTCGAGTCCTACCTCGTCGGTGGAGCTTTTAGGCTCTTTGCCCGAGAGTCCTACTGTTAAAAAGCTGGAGAGACGTCGCAAGGACAAAGGCAAGCACATTCCGGCCTTTGTGGAGGAGGCTACCGGGGTTGCGCCAGGTTTGTGTCCGATTCTTTTTTGACACCTCCTCCCTCATAACTTGTGCTTTCAGGGAGCCCTTCCTGACTTGCGCCCCTCCATTTTACAGAGGACCGAGCGGCCCCAGTATGGATGGTTGACCATGCCCGAAGACGGGCTCTCCGGGACTCCCTTCTCCCGAAAGACAAGGTTCCGAGGGAGCCGTTTTGGTCTTTCACGGAGGACATGAACTTGTTCTCCAGGGATTGTCAAGAGATGGCTCCCCAGATGGCGAGGGGTGTTCTTACCGAGGCTTCTTCTAAGGCAGTTGCCGAGGAGTGTGCTTCTGGGGATATCCTCGCCGCTAGAGTTTCTGAGCGCGCCGCTCAGGTGATCTTTTTGGCCTCCTCTTTTTTGCCCAAGTGTTTTGCCTTTCCTTATGCTGCTTTTACTGAGGATTTTTCTCCTTCTTCTTCGTAGCTTTTGGGGTACAGTGAGCACCTCCGAGTTTGGGCGGCCGAGCAGTCTTCTGCCCGAGCTCGGGCTGAAAGTGAACTAGAGAAGGCCAGGCTCTTCTGTATTAACTCGGACATAGCTAATGTCGAGTTGAGGCGCATAGCCAGGGAGGAGGTGGTCCAGCTCCGGGATGAGTTCCTGATAGGCCAATCGGACCTCCTGAAGGACTTTTCCCGCAAAATACGGGACCTTGGCGAGGAGGTTGTGCGTTTGACTTCGGCCAATGAGGTTATTCAGAAGGAGAAAGAAGAAGAAGCTGCCCTTCTGAAGAAAACTCTTGCCGAAAAAGCGGCTCTTCAAGCCAGGGTCTATTTTCTGAGGAGGAGTGTGATGAAGAGAAGGAACGTAAAGGGATTGGTGAGGAGGATTGCCGATCTTAAGGAGGAGATCCTGGGTCTCGAGAAAGAGGTTGCTGGTCTTGAGAATGAGGCGGACTTGCTAGACGTAGAAAGGGACAAAGCCGTCCAAATGTCGAAGGTGTCCTTTCAGGACGGCTTCTGTCTAGCTCGTCATCAATTTCTGCAACGATACCCGGACCTCGAGACCTCCTTTCTTGCGGCCTTGGATATTCCCGAGGGTCCTCGGTGGACTTGGTCGAAAGTTGATCACCTCAACCTGCCACCTGTTCCTCTACTTGCGCCGAAGGCGACGGCTAGAGACACGGGAGCCAGAACTTCTCGCGTCGCTGGGGATCCTTAGACATCCTAGGGTTTTTCGTTTTCGTGCTTCTCTTGTACTCCTCTTGTACCAAAGACCTTCTTTAATGGATTTTTCTTCATTTATTTGCTTTGTCTGGCTTGAGCAATTTTTGTTTTCCAGTTGCCCTGGCTACTTTCGGCTAGGGGATTTCGGAAAGTCATTCCTTGCCCTTTCTGCTGGCCGATCTCGCTTTCTCGACTATCAAAGACTTTTCAGGCGAACACTAGTCTGTCCTCGTTGATTGCCTTTGATGGACGCCGTGCCGACCTTCTTTTTAGAGAAGGGAAACGTAGCCTTTGAGCATGCGTGCTTCAGCCTTGTTCGGCGGGTAACCTGTGCAGGAGAAAAGAGAAATTTCTCTAAGTACCGCCTGTTTTCCTAAAAATTCTAAGTATAGAACGAAATTCTAAGTATAGAACTCTTCTAGGATATTTCTCAATTTTCTCCCTTTGATGCTGCCAAGCTGATAATGCTCTCTTTCGGACCTTGCCCTGAATCAAGCGAGGTCCTTTTTCTTGGTGGCCGAAGTTCTCCCCTGAGATAGTCCTCGGGGTTCTGTTTTGGCCCTTCGGAGAATGAGATCTCCTTTTGGCGTTCAGCGCACTTTTGCGCCTACGGCCACCTTTTACGGAGAAAAACACTTCTCCAGAGCTCGTTTACGCTTCAGGGAGTGGCTCGAGTTTGGTTCCCCATTTCGAGGCTATTTCTTTCTTCGCCGGGTATTCCTCCCGAGCTTGTTCTCTTTTTGGTGGTCGATTTCAGTCGTCAAACCGGGAAGCGAGGTCCTCTTTCTTAGCGGCCGAAGTTCTCGGGGTTCGGTTCTTCGCCTTTCGGAGAACGAGATCTGCTTTTGGCGTTTGGCGCAATTTTGCACCCACGGCCGCCTTTTTCGGAAAAGGCACCTCTCCTGAGCTCGTTCATGCTCCAGGGAGTGCCTCGAGCTTGTTCCCCTAATTCGAGTGATATAGAATCTTTTGCCAAGCATTCCTTCCGAGCTCGTTCTTCTTTCGGTGTTTGGCTAATCGGTCGAGTTCAGTTGTCAAACTGAGGTTATTTCCTCTTTCCGCCGAATCACTCGCGCTTCTCTTGGTAGTTGTATTGCTCCAAGTGGGCATTGGTCTTTGTAGGCGAGTAAGGAAGGTTTTTTCTCCTTGGTTTTTCGGGAAGTTTGTCTGATAATTCCCAATTTTATCAAGGAATTTTCTCGGCCATTCTGGGTCTTCTCCCCTCTGTTTCTCCCAACCTTTCCATAGTCCCTTGTGCATACCTCTATTCGGGGGCTCCACTTCGGGGTTTCCACTTGCTTGTTGCCTTAGAACTAAGCTGGTGAACCGAAATTTCATTTCACTCCGAAGTTTAATGGCGAACTTTTTTGGCCCCCTTTGTCTAAAGACTGAAGCCGTTATGCTGCCGGCAATAATATGCCATCTTCGTGCATCATGTTCCTTTAAGCAGGCTTTTGTATGCCTTTTGCCTGTTTGGTCAGTAGGGGTTTTGTCTTGTCTCGCCAAACGAGATGGTTTACTGTTTTCTCGTAGCATTTTGCTTCAGGCGTTGTTGGCAGTGAACCGTATTTGCCGAGGGCTAAGGGCAGTCTCTCGGGGTTACCCACTCCGACGGGAGTCTTTCGGGTATTTTATTCCGAAGGCAGTCTTTCGGGTGCTGGTGCGTTTTTTCTTTTTGGCCATTCTCGTCCTTTTTGGACGCATTTGTTCGCACCTCTTTTTGCACGTTGTTCTGCACCTCTTTCTGCCGATGCCTTTCTATAATGGGCCTGAGCTTCCCTTCCGACGTTGTTCCTCTTCAATCAAGGAAGACTATCCGGAACATTTTCTGTACTTTTTGCCATTTCATCAGGATCTTTGGAAGATGCCTCTTTGTGGGGCATTTTTCCTTCCCTTGTCCCAGGTTTTTGTTCCCAGCCATGCCGGGCTTGGGTGATTCAACACTTTGTTAACCGAATATGCTAACTCAGGTGACTTCCCCATCCTCGGGCCTCCGAGGTACCGTTCCAGTGTCGCAGTGTTTTTGCGCCTGGGATTCCTTCGGCCGGGAGTTCTTTCTTTTGGCTTTCGCCTATACTCGGTCTTCGTTGGATTTCCCTTTTTCTGTTTCTGGACTTTCGGCAATAGTCTGCTGACGCCTGGGGTTATATTGCCCCTCTAGACTTGTGCGCGATGCAGTATCTTTGGAGTTCGGCGCACTTGCCCGTTTACTCTATTCCCTCTGACGTCGCGCGGGGGTGACTCCTTTTTGGACGATGGTAGTGTGTCCGTTGGAGTAGGATCATAGCCTTTTGCCTGTTTAATATCAACGCGTAGGCGTCTTTTCAGGGTAGTGGGCTTGGTGTTGCTGTCTGAGGAACAACAACCTTTCTTTGGCCCGAACTCTTTTGACCGGGGGGGTCTGGACGGCACCGAATCTACCTTTCCTGTCCATCATGTTTCGAAGGAAAGCAGGTATTCATCCCACTACTCTTTGTTTCCCCCTGAGCTCTTGGGTCCTTTGTCCTTTAGGTATTCATCCCACTACTCTTTGTTTCCCCCTGAGCTCTTGGGTCACCCCTACTCCCCTCGTCGAAAGGATTGAGAGAGGAGACTTCGGCTCGATATTTGCACACGAACATCTTTGGCCTATCCGCTGCAGTATTTCGACCACGGCGACGCGTGGGAAATTATGCAGGAAAGCCACGGCGATATCCGGAGGATGATCATCCCCGGGATGGGAAGTCCCTGTTCCTTAATTGTTCGGCCGCCGGGCGAGTCTCCGGCGCGGACGGGGGCCTCAGGGAGCCTTTTGTCCTTAGAATGCTGAGTTTTTGACCACGGCTGCCTGGAAAATTTCCCACAGACGGCGCCAAATGATGGCGTCGGGTTGGCCATCGTTTGTGTTCCCGCCGTGGCTCCACGACGGGGGTAACAGGGACCTCCTGAGGAATGTCGTGCGTGGCCGTCCGATGGTGGATAGCGGTGGTCGAGAAGGGTTTCCGGTGCTGGAGAGAGCCTGAAAAGGGGATGCCCCCAAGTAGTCCGGCCTGAAACATACAGAAAACAGGGGTTAGGAGGTCCCCGGAGTGGTTTTCCGGGGAGGAGCCTCCGACGCCCAAGTCAGTGCCTCTAAATGACAAAGAGTAAGCACAAAATAGACTTGCGGGGGGTATTTCTCCGGCATGCACATAAGGGGAAGAATCTCGCCGGAGGCACTTTTCTGGCATGTTTAGAGAGAAAAGAGAAGGCTAGAACTCTGGAGCCCTCCAAAAGGTCCTGTTCTCTCCTGTTCTCTCCCTTTTTTTCTCAAGAGCCTTTCCTGCTGTAAATAGGGGAAAATGAGCCCCTCTGATTGTGACACGTGTATGGACGGATGCCATCCGTACCTCTAAGCAGAAAAAGGGGCCAGCCGTATGCAGGCTTTCTTGGGCAGTGATTTGTCGAGAATCGTGTCTCAGTGTGCCAGAGCACGGACTACAGTGGCCTGTCAGAATGCTTGAGGTCAACGTCTAGTGCGTACGGGCAAACATGTCAGAGACTCCTTTGCGTCACCCATCGCTCCTCTGAGGTCCCTTCGGCCGACGCTACTTTTCAGGGGGACGAACAGGGACCTCTCCCCGGGGTGATACCGTCTTTCCGGGGTTACCCACTTTTCCGAGGTTGGTTCGTTCGTCCTCTGATGGAGAGGCGATATGGCAATTTTCTGAGGTCGGTACGATGGGGCTTCCGAGGTCATATATGTCAAGCGTATGGCCCCCTCCTCCGAAGTCAGTGGTTAGGGTGATAGCACTTCGGCTATCAAGATCATAATTTAAATTATCTGGTAACTATCTTATAATAAATTTAATATATAAAATAATTTTTTATAGTTAGTAAAAAATTTAAGTCACTTTTTTTGTGCTCTCTATAAATTGAACTTATTTCATTCAAGAAGAAAAAACTATTAATTTAAATTGTCTATTTACTGTTAAAAAATATTAAACTGTTTACATTTACTGGAAGACAGTTACCGAATATTTAAATTAGTATTTCAAAAGTTTCTATCAGATAATTATTCTGAGTTATTGAATTTCATCTAGTAAGGGACCAAAATGAAACAATTTTAATAAATTTAGGACCAAAACAGAACATTTGATAGGTTAGGGACTAAAAGGAAACAATAAAAAAATTTTAAGGACCATTTGTGCAATTTACTCATGAATTATGTATATAGATGGATGAAATGTGTATTCTATATAGAATATAAAAGATAAAAGTATACATTTACCTTTCAAACTTATATGTTTCTTTCCTACTTGCCCAGTGACTTTATCTTGTGCTTACTAGCTTCTTAATTTCTTTATTTGAGAGAAAAGAGTAGTGATGAAAATGTTTAAGGTCTATGTGTGAAAATACATAAATGTCTATGACAAGTAAATGACTTCTAACTTTGGGAATTTGTTTGTAGAGAGATGAGATTGACCAAATTTTTTGAGTTTTTTTGAAGTAAGACAAACTCAGTTTTTCGCTCAATGGAATATTATAAAAATTATGAGGGTCTACTAAAAAAATTAAAGAGGATCCAAGTACTAAATTATGTATCTATTACTAACAATTTATATACATGGAGATCCATGGTCTCCCCCCCTCCCACCAGCCATACACGCACACACACACACACACACATACATATGTATGTATGTATGTATGTATGTATGTATGTATGTATGTATGTATGTATGTATGTATATATGCATGACCTATGGCAAATAAGCCCATACCATGAGGACTAGAGATAAGACGTAGAAGAGCCTAGCTTTAATCGGGTCAAATAGGAAACTCAATAAGGATGGAAATAGAATCCTAAAATCACAAGATAATTTCTATCTAGGAATGATCTTCTTGGATCCTCTCACGGCTATATAAGCAGATCACTCTCACCAATCCCGAGTATAAGATTTTCACCTAGCGGTACATCATTTCAACTTCCTCAATCGGAAACTGACTTAATCATTGGAGGGTTTTCCTTAGAAAAAATATCCCAGAGCCCCTGACATCTTCTTTTGTTATAGGATCTTTAGTTCACTATTCACAAAATTTCCACGGCTTAGCCCATATGACCTTACATTGACTATCAATTTAGTGTCATCTATGGGAAACCATGGTGAAAATTCAAAGATCTAACATGGATAACCAAGACCAACCAGGAAACAAGCACAAAAGCCAATGTAAAGAATAGACCAATCGCCCAGAGGGTCTATAGGGCCCCATGATGAAGGGACCACCCATGGAATTGGAGAAGAAAAGTTCCAGTTTTTGCTTAAAGGTCCTCGAAAAGGGAAGGGACCCATTCCTTTAAATGATGACAAATTTCAAGCTCTTCAATATGCCCTTTTTCGAACAATTGAAAATGACTGTTAAGTAGGAAATCCAAAGAGCACTGCCAAAGGTGCCCAAGGAGGTTGCAAAAAGCCATCTAATGCCTAAAAAACCCCATCGAGCCCCACTTTAGGATCCACCCCTGAGGGGCCACATGGGTGAGTGACAATCCCATTTGCAATGATATAAGTGATATTATACAAAGGCTAAACCAGATAAAGCAACGAATGAAGGTGCCCAAGCACCCCCATAATAAGTTTTAGCTCTACCATCGATATTGAGTATATGTTGATTTAGCCATTCAGAAATGAGATAATCAATGCCCTAACTACCGATGACTTTAGAAAGTAAAAAATTGACTTATATGATGGCCTCTTATATTCTATTAATCATCTATAAAGATATATCACCTCTATGAGGCTTGAGAGGGCCTCGAATGCCATCATGTGTAGGGCATTCAGCTCTACATTGACAAGGGTGACGGTCCCCTAGTTTGGAACCAATAGGGGACATCACTTCCATTCCTTTAAAGACCTCTCCCAAACGTTCATTCACAATTTCTTAGGGAGCAAGGTGACCTCTAAAATAGTAGTTCATTTGTTGAAAATACGGCAGAGTTGGGATAAGTCTCTAAGGGATTATGTTTGAAGGCTTAATGCTGAAGCAATACAAGTACAAGTTTTGTCCCCAGAATTACACCTAGTAGCCATATCCTAAGGACTGTTAAGGCACTTTAGATTGGCTTGGGATTTATATGAGAACCCCATCAGGAGTATAGAAAAGTTTCTTAACCACACTACTTGGTATATGCATGTAGAAAAGCTTAACTGACTTGTGATCCAAAAGGAATAGCCAAAAGCTAGAGAGGGTAGACTCGCCCCTAGAAAAAGGAGTGAAGGTATAAAGTTGTCCTGGCCAGATCCAGCTCTGCCACGATTGAAAGAGACAAGAACAAATATTCTATATGCCTGAGATAGGAGAAACTAGGTGCCCAAGTAGCCCCCGCCAATGAAACCTTTGAACAGAAAAGATTTGAAGCAGTACTGTCAGTGTCATAAGGACAGGGGCCACAACATGAAAGATTGCTTACAAGTGAAGATGCTTATTGAAAAGATAATCCAAGCAGGGAAACTGAAAGAATTCTTGGTCAGGCCATTCTCCCATTGCTTGAGGCAAAAAAAGAAGCCTTCAAAAGGAAATAACGAGGACCATCACGATCGGGGATAATGGAGGAGAGGCTACAATCACCCCTAAGAGATCATAGGAATCTGAGACCCCTTACAGAGGTCATGCACATGATTACCAAAGAAGAATATTCCACCATTTAGAAGCGGTAAGAACGCAGGATTGCCTAGGTAGAAATGGCTAATGCCGGCAATGTCCTTACGAAGCCTAATGGTCCCGTATTTTCATCCCTCATGTGGATCCATTTTTCATTACTACAAGGATTAACAACTTCAATGTTGAAAGAGATTATTTAGATATGAGAGCCAACTCCAATATCATTTGCGTTGATTTGCTGGAGAAAATTATAATCAGAAGATCTTTATAAATTCCTGTCTTGAAGTTCAGATTTAAAGTTGGGAGAAATGAGGTTCTGATGCTTGTGACTATTAAGCTGCCCCTTATGTTGATAGGTACCAACATGGATGGGAAGATTATCTGTGACTCCTATACATTCGAGTTTCTGATTTTAGATGTATCATCACCAAACACTAGAATCAGGAGGCCAGTGTAAGCATACTTCCATATTAGATTAGACATTAAGTGTCTAATGATGGTTTTTGAAACTTTTATTGGAGACGCCACTGTTTACATAGACCAGGCTTCGATATGAATAAGTCACATGGCCAACCTAAAAGGACCAAAGAATGACAAGCCAATCTCAACTGATCAAAAAAAAAAAATGAGGGAGCAATGCCATGACAACAAGCCCAGTGTGTCCTTATCCAAGGATGACGGAGAAATGGACTTAGCACCCTAGCAAAACACATGAAGATCGGCAAAGATCTCTCTTATAAGGTAAAACAATCATTTATTGAATTTTTGTTGGCTAATATGGGTGTTTTTACATGGTCTCTTAGTGGCATGCCAGGAATAGATCCCAAAATTATCACTCATAAGCTGCAAGTTAGCCCCTCCACTCAACCAGTTCAACAAAAAAATGTGAAGCATGATACTTGAAAGAAGAGACTTCATTAGGGAAGAAATTAGAAGACTACTAAAAGCATACATCATTCAGGAAATACGATACTATGAGTGGCTTGCTGATGTGGTCTTGGTGAAAAAAGAGAACGAAGAATGGTGCATGTGCATTGACTAAACAAACCTAAATGATGCCTGCCCCAAGTATCCTTACCTGTTGTTGTCCATAGACTAATTGGTTAACTCCACTCCAAAATTTAAAATTTTATCCATTATGGATGCCTTTAGTGGTTATCATCAGATTCGGATGGACCTGGAGGATGAAGAAAAGACAGCCTTCACCATAGGAAAAGCCGTGTATTACTATCAAATGAGGTTCTTGAGCAAGATGTTCTCGAAGCAACTTGGCCAAAATATGGAGGTCTACGTAGGTGACATGATTGTTAAAAGAAGGGCGATAGACTATCATTTTGATGGTTTATGGGAGACCTTATAAAGAATTAGGCAATTTAATATGAAAGTAAATCCTTGAAAATGTACTTTACGGGTAGAGCTGGGAAATTTTTAGGTTACATGGTTTTTGAAAGAGGGATCAACATTAACTTAATTTAGGCAATCATGATGATACTCAACCCTTAAAACTAGAAAGATGTTTAAAAGCTAATAGGCAGGTTAATTGTCCTATGATGGTTTATGTCACAATTTGAAGGTAGTTGTTGACCCTTCTTTTGAATACTTAAGAAAAAAGTGGTGTTTGAATAGACAGAGGAATGTTGTGAGGCCTTTGAACAAATTAAAAAGTACCTGTGATGCCTCCTGATGTTGAAATAGCCAAAGTGCGATGAACCTTTTGTCCTATACCTAGTTGTAATAGAAGGATTAATCATTGTTGTCCTCGTAATGGATCAACAGCTTGAGCAATAGCCTATTTACTACATCAGTTGAACCCTCCAAGGCATCAAAGCGATATCCTATCCTTCAGAAGGTTGTCTTTGCCCTCGTAGTAACATCTAGAAAGTTAAGGCCTTACTTCCAAATACACAAGATCATTGTCCAAATAGAGATGTTCCTCCAAAGTATCCTTAAAAAACTTGACCAATTCAGAAGGCTAGCAAAGTGGTGTATCGAGGTGTGGCAGTTTGGCATCTAGTACGAACCCTAAAGGGTGATAAAAGCTCAAGTGTTGGCTGATTTCATTGTAGAGATGACACCTACAAAGACAACCGAAGGGAAGTGCCCAAAAGATACCCTACCTTAGGAAACGTATGTGGAAGGTAAATAGCACCAATGCTCTCAAATCTTTAATTTCCATTGCAAATTGGTCCATAACATTCATTTTATTGTAAATTGGTCCCAAAATTTTATAATTCATTGCACATGGGCCCCAGCCTTAGGTATGCACAGAAACTCAATTTATGGAGTGGAAAAACTAATAGTTTAAATTATCCATTAACTATAAGAAAATTATGACACAATTTGAATTTGTTAAAAAAAATAAATATTGAACAATTTAAATTTGTTAACTCTCATGAATTAGCTGACATTAAATTTTTAAATTATAATTTAAATAGTTTGGTAATTATTTTTTCATAAATTCAAATTGTGCCTCAATTTTCTAACATTTAATGAAGAATATAAACTGTCAGTTTTTTTTTTTGTAAATTGAGTTTATATGTATGTCTAGGGTCAGAGACCAATACGTAACGAATTATAAAGGTTTAGTACTAATTTACAATAAAATGAAGGTTGTGGACTTAATTGCAATGAGAATTAAAGATTTGAGACCAATAATGCTTTTTGCCCGAACATGGATGGAGCCTTCAAACCTGAATACCAAGATGCTCAGGTCATACTATGAGGCCACTTCAGATTGGAGGTGATGCTTAGAATAAAATTCAAGTTCCCAGTTATGAACAATATGGCTGAATACAAAGGCCTTCTAGTAGGGCTATGGATGACTAGTCAAGTAGGGGTATGACACCCATAAATATATAGTGATTCCTAGTTGATAGTGAATCAAGTCAGAGGAGCAATAGGAGTGAAAGATCTTTCCCTTTGTAAGTATTTGAACATGACAAATAATTTAATGCAAATGTTTAACCTTATGCATCTCCAGAAGATTCTGAAGGCCTATAATGCAATGGTGGATGCCTTATTAAAAGGCCAAAAAGAGGCCTTGACAGAAGAACTTGTGGAACCCTTAATCCACTTATTAGACTATCAGGTCCATGAGGATGATTGAAGACAACCAATATGGCCTTACATCCAGACTGGAGCCTTAAGTGGGATAGTCGAAGAAAAAAGAAGAACCAAAATTTGATCAGGAAGGTTCATCATTATTAGGGAAGAGTTCTATAAAAAAGGCTTTGCCTCACCCCTATAGCAATGTTTAGCTCCCCAAAAGGGGCAAGAGGTTCTCTAATAAATCCATCAAGGAGAATGTAGAACGCACATTGGCGCTAATTCCGTAGCTCACAAGATGTTGCGAAAAGGGAACTTCTTGCTGACAATTTGAATTGGCACTGGGAAATTTGTCTAATGATGCCACTCTAGCTAGTTTAACCCTCGAATATAAAGGTTGCCATCCTCTAGCACTTTACTTACGGCTGAGCCCTAGCTTTTTGCTGTATGGGGTCTTGACTTGATCAAAGTACTCCCTTGTCCCTACAGCCCTCGGACAAGTGAGGTATTGCATCGTGACTATGGATTACTTCACCAAGTGGGTGGAAGAGGAGCCCTTGGCATCGATCATAGTCCCCCAAATCATAAAAGTTTTATGGAAGAGTATAATTTTTCAATTTGGGTGCCCTAGAGCCATCATCGCAAACAATGGTAGGTAGTTTGATAACTAGCAAGTGCGTCGATTTGTAGAGATGAAGGGTATCTACCTTTATTTCACACCTATAGCCCATCCACAGTTAAACAGACAAGTTGATATTACCAATTGAACCATAAAGGAAAGATTAGAAAAGAGGTTGGGTGAGGCCAAGGGGAAATGAGCGGAAGAGTTACCTAGTGTCTTATGGGATTACAAAATGACGCCACAAAGGTTGAATGGTGAAAACCATTTCACCATAGTTTATGGAACAGATGCACTCATACTCAGGAAAACTGTGCATCCCACCTTATGAGTCCAAGCATTCAATGTGGAACAAAACAACAAATCATTAAAAGTTAGATTGGACATGTTGGAAGAACTAAGGGAAAATACTTAAGTCCACTTGAGAACAATGAATTGCTCTGACCTACGATAGGAAGGTTAAGAAGAAAGCTATCTAGATAGGTGGAATAACCTTTGTCAAAGTAGAATTGATAGGAAGGAATTCGAGATAAGGGACGCTGAGACCTAATTGGGATGGACCTTTCTTATTTAAGAATAGAATTAAGGACGAAGTCTTCGAATTAGTGAATTTCAAGGGTAAAACAATGCCAGATGATCTATTACCTTACTTTGTGCAGTGATGATCTATTATCCTACTTTATGTGAAGTAAAATAATGAAGGCATTCATGCTACTAGATTTGCTTTTCGATGAATCAACATATGAGGCCATTAAGCCCCCGAGAAAAGAAAGAGGTCAATAAAATGAGACCTCAGAAGAACCTTCAAAAACTAAAACACAAAATAATGATTAAGGGCTAGCTAGCGAAGAATGATCCTTAAGACTTATTTGAGGCTAAGCTTAAATAAGTGGCTATCAACAAGGCTAGTTTTGAGTTGCAACCTGGCATTAAGGTTGAACAAAAGAAATAAAACAGAAACACATATGGAATAAACATTCCATTAATATAACCATCATAATTCTGTACAATAGTATTTTGATTTACATAAATTCCTTGAAAGGCTGAACCTAGGGACCATATAGCTGATGGTATAGCACAACCACTATGAAGTTAAAGGATTTCAAGGGGTGACTGGTGGAGAAGCATGAATCATATGAGAGCCTCATTGCGAAGAATAAAGAGCAAGCGATGCCTATTCACACAAGTGCGAAACTACTTCTTACTGGTATCTTTCAAATGGTTGTGGAAATATTGCTTGCAAGTCTAGGAAAAAGCCAGTCAAACGAAGGCCCAAAGATGAAACCACTCAGAACTTGTCTTCAATAGGAGCTTCCTCACAATGAGCTCTTATTGTAAGGTGCCTTTCCAGTCTTTCTATCCTTTGACAACACATTGAAGTCTGAACCCGACTTTACATAAGTAGATAAGAATGACAGGTCTAGGTTCTGATATGCCTACTTGACCTAGAAGCGGTAGGAAAGAAAGTCGTCTTTAAATTTTTCAACGATTTCCTTGCCAAGCCCCATCTCCTATGCTCAGATGATCAATATGAGCTCATTGATGCAGATGTTAGGCTTAGCACGGAGCCGCCTATATGCTTCATATGCCCTTTGTCCAACCTAACCAACTTTCATGATCCACTAAATATCAACGGCCGAGCAGGCTTTCCTCGATGCCTCCTACTGTATTTTCAGTGACCTCCAGTAGAGAACTAAGCCGTTGGGCTTCAAAGATGGCCTGAACTTCTTTCTTTTCGACCTCACAGAAAACTTCCAATAATTTTTACTCCTTTCACTCTAGGTCGTTGGAAAGCCTTTCCCACTCCCAGAGATTCTTCACCAAGGCTTCTCTGGCGATGCATTCTTTCACCAGCTCTTTTTTTAGCCCATCGTTTCAAGACTTGAGGTTGTTGACCTACATCGCCAATGTTTGCATCATCTTATCAAGGGCAGCGTACTTCTCCCCAA
The DNA here is from genome assembly GCA_005392925.1 of Aquilaria sinensis. Taxonomy (NCBI): domain Eukaryota; kingdom Viridiplantae; phylum Streptophyta; class Magnoliopsida; order Malvales; family Thymelaeaceae; genus Aquilaria; species Aquilaria sinensis. Next base: position 22,969 of record SMDT01001660.1, read on the forward strand.
TAGAGTAAGTGATGATGGTCTCTTGTAGCCAAGATTGGTTAGTACTTAGCATGGACATGCTTATCATGAGAAACAACAGTGAGCATACCTGAAAGAGGCCACAAGCGATGCTCATCAGTTGGGCACCATCCCTCTAGGGAGGATGGGTGAGACGATGTAAATCTCTGGGCTCTTCAAGCCCTCCAGCATGTAATGGATGATGTCTATCCAATCTTACAAGACTAACTCGCCAAAACCCACCACCCACTAGAGGTTAAACACTTGGTCTAGCAGGATCCCTTCAAGCACTATACCACATTTTTGTGCCAATAAGGGTTAAACACCTGATCTAGCAGGATCCCTTCAAGCACTATACCACATTTTTGTGCCATTAAGGGTTAAACACCTGGTCTAGCACTATCCCCTCAAGCACTAGACCACATTTTTGTGCCTAGACCCATTAAGGCACCAAATTGTAGGGCTTGAGAAGCTCCTCAACATCACCAAGTAAAGGGGGCCCTTAACAAATGGTCTTGGAAGCCCTCTCGAATGGCGTCTCTACTAAGGCTTTTTTCGGGATTGCTCCCGTAGGGATCATGCAGGGGAAGAAGGGATAAAGCCAGTGGCCTTCTATAATGAAGCCTCTGGTGCCTTCGGGTTCGTAGTAAAGGAGGGCTTGCTCTCATTGGGACGCTTTACGGGAGAAGCTGGATGAAAATACCTATAATCAGCACAAAACAACATCAAATAAATGCTAGGGAAGGGAAAATTGTTAAAACGATGGATCATACCATCACTTTTGCCCTATGGGACTTTTGTCCTCTGGGAAGAGTGTAGTTTCTTCTGGACCAATTGAGGCGCCTTCGGAGGGACTCCTCTATATGCACTATATGGGGCGCAAACTTGGAGGATTTGTAGGCCACATCCCTCAGAGTATGGTCCACCTGGACTGGTAGAATTTGAAGCATGTGAGCATCGACTAGCTTGTTAGCTATGCTCTTACACTACTTCGTCAACTCATTGGTTCGGCTACCCATATCAGCAAAAAAGCTAAGTTTAGTCATTCACTCCAATAAATGAAAAATGATAGAAAATGCGTAAAATGACTTGTCCCCTCCATGGTTGATGAGGGCAGTGTGGAAGAACGACGAGTCTTTCTTCAAATCCAACATGTAAAACTGGAGAAAAACTTCCAGCAAGCACATAGCCATCTTGCGTCAAAGGACGAAGGCATTTATGTAGGTAAAGGATTTTGGGGTTAGCTGTAAATGCAGCAACAAAACTGCTTCACCAATGGATGGAGAGGGAACCAAAGCCGTGCTTGTAGTTGGCCTATAAAAATGGTGAGGACATTGGCCCTCGAGTCACCTCTAGTAAGGTTCCCATTTTTCAATGCCTACCTCTTACTAAAGGCGGCCATCTTCGCACCATTTAACACCTCAGGATTAAGGACAAATGGCTCCCTTAAGGCCTCTGCTTTACTTGCCCAACTAGGGGACATTAGAGCACAATTAGCAACAACCTTTACCGATAGTGATTTTGTAGACACCATCTGGAAAAATTGGCAGAGAGATGGTAAGGGCTGTTACCAGCATGTGACGGATGAAGGAAGAACAAGAAAAAAACCAAATGGCACAACACACAAAGTTTAGTCCAAAATATAAAAGCTGCAACATGCTAATAAAACAAATAAGATGAGAGCAAGTGAGGAAAGCTAGAATTCATTACCTGAATCAAATTGCTTGCAGGGGAATGAACGAAGAAACTGGGAGAAAGAACCAAGCAAATGCTGGAAAAGAACTTTGGGTGAAAATAGTAGAAAAATATAAAAGGATGAGAGCAACAGTAAAATGGTGAAAGATAGAGGTAAAAACCTACCCTATATATAAAAGAGACCACGATTCTCGAATAACCCCTTAGAAATCGCCATCATCATTATGGCGAATATTTGGGCCACTAAGAGTAGGACTTGTGGCAGGAAACAACTGCAAAAAAGTCACGCCAAGTCACTTTTCTAATGCAGCATTAAATAAGCATCACTTTATCTCCTAAGCAAATGGTTGAAACTGCCATGTCCACTGAAAAAAAAAAAAGAAATAATGTAAACCTCCCATGAACCGGCAATGTTCAACTCCTTCATCTAGAATTTGTTGGATGAAGCATTCTATCCCATTGAATATGATGACGTATAAGAAGTGTGGAAATAACATAGATGGGGATTGTACCTTAGCCATGAATTATCAGAATGCTTGAGTAAAAAATCTTGGAGAAATACGGTAGCGTTTTGACCCCTCATTGAAAATGTAGGACCCAGACCTAAATTTTCTTAGAAGGAGGGGGAGTTATTGGTAGTATGAAGGACCATGCATGGCCCATAGTGAATAAGCCCATACAAAGAGGATTAGAAATAAGGCATGGAGAAGCCCAGCTACAACCAATTCAAAGAAGAAACCTAATAAAGATGGAAATAGAATCCCAAAATCATGGGATAATTCCTATCTAGTAACGATATTCTTGGATCCTCTCATGGTTAAATAAGCAGATCACTTTCACCAATCCTAAGATATGAGATTTTCACCTATCATTATATCATTTTCACTTCTTCAGCCGAAAACTAACTTGATCGTCAGAGGGTTTCCCCTGAAAAAAATATCTAGGGGCCTTGACATCTTCTTTGGTTGTAGGATCTCCAATTCACTATTTACAAAGTTCCTAGGCTTGGCCCATAAAACCCCACATTGACTATCAACAGCTACCCATCAGTTTGACAAATTATAAAACTGACCTTTTAATGATTAAATGGGTTTTGAAAGGTTGTAACTTGCAAGCTATGCAACATTTGTGAACGGACTTTGACAGGGAGGCACACGTGAATGCATGGAAGAATAGCATAAAGGTACATTGTCACAAGGATTTAATGGATAGATGCAATATAGATGAAGTATAATCCCTCTTCAAATGACCTATACTTGAAATAATAGAGAAGGCCATGAACAAAGACAACAATGAGATGACCTGAATCCCTTCAAAAAGGTAAATCTAGGAGAACTTTGATTCATTTACCAACCTCAAATGACTTTTGGAACATCTGTGTTTATGAAAATAACCAAGAAAGAAGTCTTCTACAAAAGTGTGGTGGATGGATACCAGATTGTGAGATTTTTGGGATTGGCTAAGTAGAACCGTAAATAATTATGTCCATAGAGTTAAAATTGGAGGACTTTATTAGGAAAAATAATGTAAATACTTTGGAGCAATCATAAGTTCTAAAAATAAAGAATAAGAAGTTAAAGAGTATGTAATATTAATTAATCAAAGATTGAGTAATAGTACCATATATGAAATGTGGAATTTAAATTAAGACAACAAAATATTGAAATGAAATATTGAGTATATAAATGAAAAATAAAACAATTTTTCATAAAATTTCAGTAATTTACAAAAAAAGTTAGAACTAGAAAAAAAATAAATACAATATAAAATATAATACCAAATATTTTCTTAAAGTATTGAAAATAATTATTAGTTATATGAAAAGACAAACAGCTGGGATTTTTACAATTAATGAACACGGACAGACCATACATAACTAGGGGATATGGAACATATAAAATTTTTTAAATTTCTTTAGAAAATGTTAAATAATTTTAGATGGACGTCACTGAAATTCATGCACTAATCTCATTAATATAAGAAAATAAAAAAAAATAGAAAAATTAATACTTAAAATTATTTTTTCTAGAAATATATTAAAATTAAATTACAATTTCATTGTTTTTATAAGTATGTTGTATATAAAAAATTAATTATATATGGACCCTGTAGAAAAAGAATTTCTAGGTCCGTCTCTATTAATAAAACCGTACATGTTGAAGGCTTAACTTAATTATAAGTTTTTAAAATGATGAAAGCCAAATGAAAACAATAAAAGAGGAGAAACAGAATGAAAATGAAAACATAAAAAATTCAATCAGAATCTGGCTGGAATCCACCACACTAATGTAGTTATGTATCCATCTTTACTGTTTATTATTATGGGGCCCAATTATTATGTTCTCGTTGAAGCCTAACCTCAATTAGGTACATAAATAATAGTTAATCCTAGTAATTCCAAATATAACAAAGAAGCAAGGGAACGTAAAGTTTGAAGCCTCGAAGTCATATTAACCTAGCGTTAGTTTTTTAGGCCATCTAATTTTTTAATTAGTATACTTTTTAAAGGCTTTCAAATTATCAATTCAAATTTTTAAAGTTTGGTTAATTACAGTTCTTGCAAGTAAAGGAAAGTGGCATTTCAAGTGGCTTGTTCATCTCGGCTCTACCCTCTGACTTATTTTGGTTGGGCAGAAATTAGTCTGCATTTAGAAATGCAACATTCCACGTCCAATTAATTATAGCAAGATGAGATGTCATTATCCAACAAATCATTTCATCACCGGAATTTCAAGCAAGATATATTTAGTCTCTTTTCAATACGCTGCACCCACTTTGCCAGACTTGGGGACGTAATAACCTACGGACTATGTTTCAATCACCGGCACTTTTCATCATTGATGGAGCTTGGAGGCAATCCCGGGGGCTAGGATTGCCGGCTTGGATTTGGCAAGGAGCTAGTGGACATCCTATAGTACACTGCGAACTTCGACTTTCGTGCTGCTCGTCAGTACTAGAAGCTGGACTCCAAGCCTTTATGGAAGCAACAAAAGCAATGGGTACTTCACTAATGCTACCATTCTCTCTGATTGCACCCAGGTCTTGCGTGTGCTTTGAGGAGCTATTTCCCTGGCGCCTTGCATGGAACATATGGTCCTATATATGATATCTCATTTTGTAGCTTTAACCCGGTGCTCAGTGGTGATCGTTCCTAGAGAGAAAGTTGTTGTAGCTTATTGTATCGTAGCTTTTGTTCTTTCTTAATCTTTTTTGAGTTTTTAGTTCTTATTTGGCTTTTTATTAAAAAAATTGTAAAATTTGATAATTGTATTCTAATTTTTTTATAAAATCATAATTCATCATTTATATATGTATTAATTAGTTTCCGTCATTATGGTTGAATAATTCTTTTTCTTCAACTGGTATGACATTTATAAACACCAGTAACCTTAAACGTCAATAAGTAAAAACATCTCTAATAGTTTTTTCATTTTATAGATTTTATCTGTTTTAAGGAATATGAAGCCTTTTTTCACTCTAATAATTTCGTTAACTCATTCTTTCAAATAGAGAATGAGATGAAAGAGAAGAATCAATTCTTTATATCTACAAAAACTCTAAAATTTATTGTTCTCTCTCTTCTTTCCTTTCAATTTACTTTTCATCTTTTTTGCCGTTCACTTTTTGACTTTTCTCACTTGCCATCAATATTATTGTTTTAGATATAAAATATTTAATTATTGTAATAACTAAAATAACCATTAATTTGAATTTGTTTTAAATGGATAATATTTAATTATTGTATAATAAATGTAAGATTCTACAAAATAGGAAAACTATTAGAGTTGGAATAGAAAATTTATGGAGATTTTGATTTTTTGGTTCTCTATTCCATAAAAATTATAGGGAAGATGTTAGAGATGCTATATATAGAATATAGGTAGCTGAAATTCATTTCAAGTTAAACTATGTAATACAATTTCTTTATTAATGTCATACAAAGTGTGTATATTTTAAAATTATTAATTTATTCAAACCATACTCATTAAGAAAATAAAAATGTTATTTAATGAATTTTTTTTGTAAAAGAAATTTTCTAATTTAACTTCACATTTTTAGTGTGGATAAGCTAAAAAAATTCATGAAAAATGATTTTTCAAAAAAAAAACCTTAAAATAAAATATAATCTAAGAATTTTTAAAATACCCTAAAATCGATGTCTGCCTACCGCTTGCTTCCTCTTTCCCCTTTTCTCTCTATGCATATATTATCTCACAAGAAGTGCTTTCTCTCAATCTGACGCTACTTGTTTTTGCTTTTCATGGTGGTGCCTTCTCACAAATGAATTTTCCAGCGGTGTTACCAATAATATGAATTTCCGGTGGCCTAACATTGCTTGCATAAATTTGTCTGCTGTAGCGTTGCTATAAATGTTTTCCCCAGATTTTAAAATTTTTAGGCATTCAATTTCTCTTTTGTCCTCCTTAGGCTTTTCTAAATATATCTCTTAAAAAATAAGGCATTTTTTTTTTGTAGATTAGGCTTGAAAACTTTAGGACAACATTATCTTTTCTCTGAAATTTGATTTGCTTACATTTTCTTGACCCTTTTGGTCTCCTATTTAAGTTATTTTAAAGGCATGTTGGTAAAATCATGACAATTTCTCCTTAATCGAAGTTTAAAAACTTTTAAACTCTATTTTTTTCATTGGGGTGGTTTTCTAGGTTGGTTGTAGCCCTCTCCCTTGATGAACAAGTTGTTTATGGTTATGTATACTGATTTGGCATGAAACTTGCTGTTGGAAGTTTCTACCAAAAAGGTTAAGTGGGTTGGTTAAGAGTCCAATGGTGAATTTAGAGTATTGGTGAGTTTGGGGGACCAAAGTATGTAAATGTAAAGAATTAAGTGTGAAGATTGGGTCCTTGGGTTAGAATGATGTGGTGGAAGAGTAACTCAGGGACCTGATTGTGTATTCTAAGAAATACATAGTTCAGAGGGATGAGTATAAAGATGGGAATACATGGACGACTCAACTTTTGAATTGAGAAAACTTGAGGTTAGATAGGGTAAAAGTTGAAAGAAATTATAGAAGAGTTCTTAGGAGCTATTTGGTATTTGGTTAAAAGTCAGGTATTGAATTCAAACACATAAAAAAATGAGGGGTTAGAACCCAATAGCTCATATTGATCATATTCTTCATCCTAACCTCTAGGTTAGGTAAAACACAAGAAATTACATTGCTTTTGAGAGGGAGCACAAGATCTTGCTACAAATTTGGCCTTAGGATGGAAGAAATTGGGATTTCTTGCAAAAGAACAACAATGACTTACATCCCACTGCAAGTCACTTATAGTGTCAAATTCCCAATTTCATTGTTCGAATTCCGAAATATTATTGTTTCTTTCAATGTGGAATTAAGGATGCCACAATGAAGTGGCACTAATTGCATTGTTACCATCTAAGAAAAAAAGAGATCACTCCCTAATTGTAAGCGATATAAATTTTTGTTTATCTTTCACGAACGTGTTGGTACTAGTGAGTAATTTATATTTTATATAAGGGAACACCTTACATTTTAACACAATATTTTACCTATTTCATGCCCAATAGGTGATTTAGATTGATTTAAAAAAAATAGTGGTTATTTGAGGAAAAATTAACAATAGCTGTAGTGTTTGACGGAGCCACAAATATGAACAAACTATTTATGATTTTACATGTCATTTACTTCATATATCACATATTGTTTGAAACAATTGCATTTGCTATGAATATTAAGAAAGAAAGAAAATTTTTCCTCTATTTTTACCCTTTTATTTTTGACAAACAAATTAAAAAAGATAGAAAAAGTCAATATTGAAAATGATAGTTTTAGATAGTTTTGGAAGTAACATGGTATAGTGACTTATCAAATATAGAAATGGTGAAAAGATTTAAGATTACCTAAAATAATAAATAATTCAAAGAATATTTGACAGATGAAATCCTTAAAAGGGAATAGAGATAGGTTTTTAGAAAGAGTATCTATAAGATGCGACTGGTGTGTCACATTATTTACAAAAATGTCATTGTGTTTGCAAAGTACATCCTATGAAATGAATAATGCTTCTTATGGAATGGAATATCATATTATAGAACAATACAATTATTTGAATGGAATAACACTTCTTACTTAATGGAACATCATTATTTACGAACAACATATCTTATAAAACAAATAACGTATTTGTATAAAAGGAATAATATTTTTTTACTGAAAGAAATAACATATTTACAAATAGCGCATCCTATGAAATGAACATTTTACAAAATACCACATTTGTATGAATTGAACAACACTTCTTATTGAAAGAAATAACATCATTTATAAACAATACGTCCCATGAATTGAACAATATATCACAAAACAAAAGATTATATGAATGAAACAACACTTTTCATTGAAAAGAACAATATTATTTACGGAACATCATTTCTTACATATATTTTAACAAACAAATTCTAAAGAAATTTGAATAGAAAATTTAGAACTTTAATCCATTGATTCTTTATTTGTAGAGTTCAAATTTTTTAGCAGAAAAAAAGGGACCTTGCATATTTTAGCAAGAGTCACTATACTGAGAATAATTTTGAAGATCTCAGTTTGAGAAATTGGCAGATAGGGGCCTAGAACAAACATGAAGACCTAAACTAGAATTGGCAAATTTGAGGGATAGGGTAAAGAGACCGTGATAGGCCTCTTTGAAAAACCTAGATTTAGACGAATTTTACAAGCAAATAAACAAACACATTGTGGGGAAAATTCTTCAAGCAAAAATTTAAGGGAAAAAAATTCTCAATTCAGAATTGGATACTCACAATTGGAACAACAAAGTGAGAATGGTTGGAGATGAATGGATTGCCCGTAGTCTTTGAGGATTTCTTCGATGGTGCAAGGACTAGAAGAAATCGTAGCCATGGATTGCTAGCTTGAGCTTTGAATCTAAGAAATGATGATAGATGAAAAGCTTCAAATCAGAGCATGTCACCAATGACAGTCTTTATAGCATATCACACTTTTGAGGAAAATGAAGAAAAGGCCGCACTGGGGAGAAGAGCAGGTCCCCAAGAAAACTCCACCATAGGTAGACATCAAGGAGTTTTTCATGGCACTAGAGAAGTACAAGCAGAAATGATTTGCCACCTCTCTCTTTTTGGGATTAGTTGGAGTAAAATGACTGAAAGGAGGGGGAGCCAATTTCACGGAGAAAAGGCAGGCAATTGGGCGTGTGGCATAAAAGTTAAATAAACCCAAACTAAAGGAGTATACCCTATGTCAGGCGTACAATATGCTTTGTCTTTCAGGAAAAGGTGGAAGCTAAGTCACACAAAGTGTCCCAAAAGCGGGAGTAGAGGGAGGGAACAAGAGTGATAAAGTGCCACTTTTTAAAATTTAAGTAAATAAAAGCGTTGTAAACATGAGAGCGAGAGCAGTAGTTGAGACTGGGAGCAAGAGTGTGAAAGTAAAAGCGATGGCTCAAAATAAAAAGATTACATGACTTAGGGTGGAAGAAAGTGACATTTTTAACTAAATAATATAAATTTTCTATCTCCCTAGTTTAATTATATTTCAATCTTCACTAGATGACAGTCTGTAAGTGCTTTTTGGTATCACTAACATGTTTGGCGCATTTAGATGGGTGAGATCAACTTGGGATTTAAAAACCCCTATTATGATGATCAAAGTGGTCATTGAAAAAGTTGTCATTACTTTTTAAAATTTTTGTATCGTCAACTGCTCATTTTCATTTTCCTATATTTATATATACATTTATCTCTAGTATCGTATGCGACTACAAGTTTGTAGAGCCGTAAGTACTTGGCAGGAAATGATGAAATGGTTGCCTTTTGGTAAGAAACACAAAAATAGAAGATGGAAAAGGAGAAGTAGATTGGACCTTTTTCATTCCAAGTCCAAAAGTTAGATGAGATTCACTGTACCATCTAATAATATACATGTAATTAAATACCGCGGTATATCACATAAGTGGTACTCCCTCCATCCCATATTCTTTGCACCATTCATTTTTCAGTAATTAATTTATGATTTTTTTGTTTCAACATTTTAGTATATAAATGAAGAACTTTTATACAAGAATGATAAATCAAGATATATAGTTTCTAAATATATTTTTTAAAATTTTTTTTAATAAATATTAATATAAATAAATTCAAGTCAAATTATATAAAAAAGTCAAATGGTGCAAAGAATATGGGACGGAGGGAATATATTGTATAAATATTTTTACACTTTGTCATTTTATCGCATAATATATCACAGTATACTGAGGAATTTTGCATACTGTTTACATTTTATGAACATTTTGGCCAAAAATTGTACTATACCATAAATACCGCGAGGTATATATCGTGGTATTTTATTTTTTACAGATATGTGTGAGATACTTTTTTTTCCATTTTATATCAAAATATCATAAATATATAAAATATTAAAATATAATTAATACATATACTGTAAAATAAATATTTATTTTTATTCTTTTTTTGTTACTTTTCTTAGTTAATATAAAAATTTAATGGTTACTTTGAGCCACCTAGAAACTCAATGTGGTATTAGAAAATGTATTGTTATTATTAAAGTATTATTATTTTTTTCTCTTATATCAATAAATTAATTTATTTTTTAGTATTATTTATTTTCTCTAAATATAAAATTTTTTATTGAAAAAAATATCTTCTATCATATGCATTTTATTTATATTTGAAAAAGTACAATGAGAAAATTAGAATACATATAAAATGTGAAAAAAAGCTTATTGAATTTATGTCATCTTAAAATAATATTCTAACATTTATTTATTTATTTTGTGAAAATAGTAATGATATGTTGCACAGTATACCTTAAAAATTTGAGCTACAGTATTTAACACCTTGATAATATATACTCCCTCCGTCCCAGGTTTTTTGCTCCATTTGCCATTTTGGGTCGTCTCATATTCTCTGCACTATTTCCTTTTTGAGTAAGTTTTATCATACTTAATGACCATATTACCCTCTTTTTATTCTTTAAAAAAACAAAAGTAAAGAGTTAAAGCAAATCCATCGATGGTTGTCGGCAATTAGATGCGGAGTTGGTTGGCCGACGTAGCTGACGACAGAGCTGGTCAGCCGATGTCGTTGACAGCAGCCAGGTCGAGGTGGAGAGAGATCGTCGAATCGAGGAAAAGGCCTGGGCAAAGGTAGGCGACAAGGTGAAGAGATCGGAGGCGATAGACGAGGAGACCGGAGGTAAGAGATAAGGGTAGGCAACAAGATCAGAGGTGAGAGGCAAGGGTAGGCGACGAGATCGGAGGCGATAGGCGAGGAGATCGAAGGTGAGAGGCGGAGGTAGGTGACGAGATTGGAGGCAATAGGCGAGGAGATTGGAGGCTAGAGGTGGAGGTAGGTGACGAGATCGGAGGTGAGAGGCGAGGAGATCGGAGGCAAGAGGCGAAGGTAGGTGACGAGGCGAGGAGACTAGAGGCGAGAGGCGGGGAGATCGGAGGTAAGAGGCGGGAAGATCGGAGGCAAGAGGCGGGGAGATCAGAGGCGAAAGGCGAGATTCAATAAGGTAGGAGATTAGAGGTAATGCCCGGCAACATCCTCGTTGTGTGACATGGTGCAGCTACAAGCAGGACTTCCAGTGTGAAGGTGTCTGGGAAGGGGACCTCCGGTGTGAAGATGCCTTGGAGAGGGACTTCTGGCAGGAAGGTGGCTGCAAGATTCAGTAAAACAGAGGTTAGAGACTCACCGAAGTATGATTCCGGGGTAGGAGCCTCCGACGCTCAAGTCAGTATTTTAGAGAATGAAGGTAAGAAAGAAGGAATGGAGAGCAGAAGATAGCTAGGGTTTTCTGTCTCTTGTGTCATTACCAAGGTTCCCCATAGGTATTTATAGGAGGTCATGAGGAGAAGGCCTCCCGCTACAGTTCGTCTCAGATTATGACACGTGGTCAGCCGGATTTGATCCGTACGTTCGGGAACTAGCGCCCCTAGCTGGCTGTAGCCGTTCTGATTGGAGGTCACGGGCGTATGGGAGGGCTGTGTGTCAGAGGCTCCTAACCGTCTTTGTCTCATCTGGGTGAGAACTCCTCCGGTGATGGGCCCTATTCGGGGAGTAAGACCCCTTAGGCAGATAGGTCTCATTCGGTCCGATTTTTGCTCTCGATGGTCGTAGGGGGAGGCTACTTGACTGAGGATGGTGCGGTATGTCCCTCCGAGGGTGGTAGTGTCACTGGCCGAGGGTGGTGACTACTTGCAGAGGGTGGTGAGGATCCATCTTCCGAGGTTGGTCAGATGTACCTCCGAGGGTGGTACTTGTCAGTCATCCTTAGAAGCTATCCAAGTGTAAGCCATTTGGCTATCAGGAGGTAAGAGGCGATGAGGTGAGGAGGTGAGGAGATTGGAGAACAAAATCGGAGACGAGGTGAGAAATAGTAGCAGATTCCACGTCTGGCGTATAGCAGTGTCGGAAAGGAGAAATATTAAATTGAGGGTAAAAGTGAAAAATGATATATATTTTTATCATTTCTTAATCTCCGTGCCATACACAAATGGAGTAGAAAACTTGGGACGGATGGAGTAATAGCTAGAGTAATATTTATGCTTGAATTTAGAAGAAAGCAGCAGAACCATCATTCTCACATATGCTTGGCCCACCTTTCTTGAGAAAGGGATCGTTGGTGTTTGTCGTTACTCCCAAGCTACAACTTCGGCCGAACAAGAATTTCTTTTATGGCCAACCCAACACAAATAATTGTGTATGTAGTTTATATACAAAATTTTGTATGCAAAAAGCCTCTTCTTTTCTTTCCTTTATATACAAAATTAATGATTTTGAGACTTAATTTGAAATGATAATTCATCAATAGAAGAGTAGCCCTTACATTTGTTGGATGAACGTCACAATATCCACAGTAAACTAACTAAATCAATATTCATCAGTTCCCGTTCAAATCTTTGCTTAAGTCTCATTTACGCCCTACATTACGTGCGCTCTATGGGCGAAATTATATTTTTACTCTGATTAAAATTATTTAATACCTATTGCGTCCCTCATGAACTCCCTTGCTATCATCCTTATCCCGGAATCTAAACAACCTCGATCGCCTCCTACCTTCGAAACCCCTGTCCAATTATCGATGAAGCATTTGCAGCCAGATTTTCTGAGGTCGACGATAGCCAGAAGATGGAGAAGACTACCAAAAAGGGGAGCAGTTCTGAGGATCCACGATTTTGACAAGAACTGGCCATGTCGGCTTGCTTGAGCAGCTCTGGTAGAAGAAAACCTAGGCATTAGGCCAACATCGGCCGCAGGATCGAACAGCTTAGATCTATGGTCCTTTGCTTCGCGGCTTCCGACGGCTTCACTTGCTCCACTTTTTCTTCTTCCGTTTTGATTTCAATCTTTCTTCTATTCCGATTTCAAGTTTGTTGAATATGAGAAAAAGGACAGATATTTTAAGAAAAAAATGAATGATGATTTTTTTATCAGTGTTGTTGTAAAAGGCCAAGGCTAGACGATATTCGAATTCTTTATTGGTAGAGATAAAAGTTACTTAGTTTTTCAACTTCTTACAAATATTCTAAGTTGTAATCAGATCTTCAAATTTATGTTTCCTAAACTTAGAAGCAAATGGAAATTTAGAAAGTCCTTCTTTAAGAGTCAGCGTGCGTTTGCTTTCAAATTTGATATTTATATAAACCTGTCTTGATCCTAGGTTTTGAGTCTGGTTAGTCAACTCAGTGGGACTCTGATCAAATATTTGGTGTACCCTTGAGAACTTATCAGTAGCATGTGCTCCTAGTGTTCTTTTTTATTAGTTGAATTTGTAGGTTTATTAAGGCTTAGTTGCATGCTTTTTGAGTTGTATCATGTACAGGTCTATAAACTTGGCTATATAATAAACCCTATTTGATTATCTTAGTCGTAATTTGGGAATTAATCTTTAATGTTCCTATTTTTTTTTTCATTTTTGCCTTAACTTTTATAATAAGTTGATTGATATGTAAGAGTCAATTCATTTTAATTTAAGTTAATTGATTTATTTTTACTTTTATATTTTTTTTTCTGAAACTAATTTCATTTGGAAGCCAATATTATGTAAATGTAATAATCCATTTAAAAGTAAATTTTTATGATGTTGTTAAATTTGTATGAATTTTTATTTTTTAATGCTTTAAACTAGAAAAATTCATAAAACAATTTAGTAAGATTAAAAAAATTATATTTTCAATAGATTATTGTAGCTACATAATATTGTATTTTAATTAAAATTATTTCCAGGTAAAAAATACATAAGAATAAAAATAGGCCATGTTGGAGTTAATTGACTTAAGTTAAAACAAACTGAGTGTAAGAGTCAATTCGTTTTAATTTAAGTTAACTTAATCCAAAATTACTTATTTTCAATTTTACATCTTTTTTTCCCTGAAGCCGATTTCATTTGAAATCTAATATTATATAGGTGTAATAATCCATTTAAAATATAATTTTTATAGTCTTATTAAATTTTTATTAATTTTTCCTTTTTTTGGTCCTAAAAAAGAAAATTTAATAAAAATTTAATGACATCATAAAATTTAATTTCAAATCGATTATTTCTTCTACATAATATTAACTTTTAAATGAAATTGGTTTCAGAAAAAAATATGTAAAAATAAAAATAATTCATTTTGGGTTAAGTTAACTTAAGTTAAAATGAAGTAGCTCTAAATTTCAAAATTTTCATCCATGAGATTTATACAAAAAATCATGTAAGTAAATACATATAAAAATGTACAAATACATTTACACATGCGTGATTGCTCTCATGTAAAAATGAATACACATAAGTTTAGCACTTATTTCATTGCTAATATACACATATTTATTCTTATAATTATCGGTTCGGGACATACATTCAAGGGAAACTTACAATTATCTCCCTGAGGTATACTTTAACCTATAGTTTGCCCTCTCTATTTTTTGAAAACTACACTTTGCCCGTTGTATTTTTTTTTTACTATCTGATAACAGGTTCTAAAACTGTATTTAAACTATATGATAGTCATCTTTCAATAATTTTAATGTCTGTGATATTTTTTTATAGTTAATAAACATTTTAAATTATCAGTTTTTTCTTTCTATAAATGTATTTTTCTCAGTCTAAATACATATCAGTATTTTTTAAAGGTCGGTTGGCTATGAAAAAAATATAAAAAATCTTGAAATTATTGGAACATTATTATTAGATAGTTTAAATTAGGGTTTTAGAAGTTGTAATCAGATACTGTAAAATAAACATGGGGTAAATAGTAGATTTTTTAAAATAGAAGGGATAAAATGTAGGTTAGATAAAACCACATGGAGTTTTTATAATTTTCCCTATATTTTCAATTGAATGTACATATGAGGCCAAGCTTTAAGCCATAAGAAATTGATAATTATACCCAAATGATAACAATTGGTTTCAGACATATAGCTACATGCATGCCATCTCTCTATATATACATATTTCATTCTTATATGTATTGAATTTATACATACAATTGAATATATTTGTAATAACTCATAATATCATTTGTACATATGTTACATGATTTGCACATATATTTCATTATTTTTGTACATCAAATTTTTACATATCTTTTATCCGATTTTTACATATATCTAATTACATGAAAGATATGTTTGAATGTATTCACACCTATTTTTTTCCCGTAGTATGGAAGAGGTAATTTAAGAATCTCTTTATATACTCTCTCATGTGTAATTATAAATAAGTTTTGGTATAAAACTTAAGTGATTGAACTCCTACATATAATTAAATGTATCAGTGACAAGTTGTAATTTTATTTGTATATATATTTCACATTATTTGTACATATCTCTTATCTTTATTGTACCTCAACTTTATGCATATTTTTTTCATATTATCTAGACATATCTTTGACTTTAACAAAAGTGTGTTTTGATATGTTCGCACATATTTTTTTTTTTTTTGTTATTTTTCCTTATCTTATTGCATGGATGGTAATTTTGGAATGTAAATATATGGATATGTAAAGGGTAAAGTGCATACTATGGGCATATAAGACATATTATATGCATAACTTATGAAATAATGCATAAGAAAATATTTAAGGGATTTGAGTTATACATATAATTGAATATATTAACATTAATTTTTAAGATTTCATTTGTGCATAGGTCTCCAAGATTTGCACATATCCTTTTTTTTTTTTTGTTTTTTTGGTGGAATAGGAAGTTCAAAGACAACAACTACATAACATTCTTAGCCTTACAAGATGAGCTAGAAATAGAAACATGAGTCTGAACACATCTCTCATAGACCAAATCTAGAACGAGACAACTAGAGTTAAAATCAACCTAAGACACAAAGGGAGCAATATCTATATGCATACAGTCTTTCAGATGATCCAGATAGGAATAAAAAAAAAAGGCTCTCATATATCTACTCCTAACTTTCCAAAACTATCAGTTGTTTAGTTGGCTAATCTCGGTAGATGGGATAGCTAGCAATTCCTTATGTTGCCCATCAAGGACATGCACTCTAACACAACATTATGTAAGCAATGAGAAGTGGAATTATCAGAAAGGATCAAGTCATAAATTGTTTATAATTAGTTTTAATAAGCAAAGAAATATATCCTATACAGTTTTCCATTCTAAGCCCTTCATGAAATCCCTAGATTTTAGCTTGGAGGGGTGACACTCAATCTAACTTCTTTGTCAAACCAATGACAAAGTTCCCTTTATGGTCATGGATTAAACTCCCAACTCTTACATTTCTTGTGTTATAATTGATAGCAACTCCCAACTCCTGGCTTTCTTGTGTTAGAACTGATAGTAACTCCCAACTCCTACCTTTCTTGTGTTAGAATTAACAGCCCAATCAAAATTAAATTTGATGGTTCCTTCAGATAGAGGTGCCCAAATGGGCTTCTTGTGCCTAACCTTAAAACCCTTGCATAAAGAACTATTGGCCTTCAAAGCAAACAACACAACTGCTTGTTCTTTGATTCTACTTACATAGGAGGGAAGGGTCAGAATGTTTGTTTTTGAAAATCAGAAGGTTTCGCTCTTTCCAAATATTCCATAAGATAATAAGAAACAAAAGGCACAAAGAATAGTGAAACACATTGACTTTTTAGAACTCAAACGCATAGATTTACAGAAAGGCTTCCAAGCAAGATAAGAGATGCTAATGCAATCAAATATGCCTAAGGATATCCAAATATCTCTACTAAACCAGCAATCAACCAATATATACTCAAGAGTTTCAAAGACCTGTTGGCATCTAAGGCAAATGGAAGGCTGAGATAAACCAATGTAAGAAAGATAAGTATTAACAAGTAGATTGTCATGCATCAGTTTCCAGAAAAGAACATTTAACTCTAGGATAACACTTGATTTTCCAAATCTAGTCTCACCTTAATTCACCAATGCCTTCAATGGATTTACTAAGTTTACAAGTATAATTCTCAGTAAGACTAAACTTACTTCCACTAGCAAATCTGCAAAATAGCTTATCAGGAAGATCATAGCGAGGTTTAATAAACACACTATAAAGAGACTACAGAATAAAGTCAAGTAAGACATATCTTTCTCTCTAGCAAAACACTAGGCCATAGTTATGTCTTCCTCACCTTAAAAAAAGGACAAAAAATCATATTCCTTAGACATCTATCATCACACTATATATCATGCCAAAAATTAATACCATTACCATCCCATACTTTGCAATAGAAGTAATCATTTAGCTAGACCCAAGACTTTCTGAAATTCTTGAAAAGATAAGAAGTATTCTTAGCAGAGTGCTTAGGCCCATAGTTACCAACTAAAACATCAATCTAAGGGTGTTTATTATCCAACTTCATTTGACACAGAAGCTTGTCCATAAGGGTTTCATTGAGCACCTTAGCAACAAAGATGCCTAAACCCTCATCACTTTTTGGCTTAATACAACATCCTAACTAATCAAATGAAATTCTCTATGATTCAATGAGGATCCCCAAATGAAATCCCTATAGATTTTGTCAATATAGTTGGTGATTGAAGTAGGAAGTAAGCCTAATCGCATATAATAACTCGGTATAGTAGAAAGCACAGACTTGGTTAGCATCACTTTCCCTGTAATAGATAAACAGTCTTTCTTCCATCCATTTAACCTTTTGCACATTTCATCCAAGATAATTTCCTAAGTCCTCAGTCTTGCTGAAATTCAAAATGCTGCAAATGATTCCCACGCAAACTAGCAAGTGTATTATCAGAAAAGAAAACTTTTGATTTATTTGAGCTGTAGATTTGGCCTAAGGCACCACAAAATTTGAAAGGACTCTAGAAATGGTGTGAGCTGATTTTTTGGAGGCCATAGATAGGAGAATGATGTCATCCACAAGAAAGAGATGAAAAATGGCCACCCCACCTTTACCAATATGAAAAAGCTCTCAATTCCCATTTTCACATTCCAAGAAAATTTTGAAATCTAGGAATTCAAGACAAATAATAAAAATATACAAGGAAAGGGGGTCATCCTGCCTAATCCCCCTAGTGGGCACAATATCTTGGGTAATTTGCCCATTGACCAGAATAGACATAGTGTTTGAAGTAATGCATGACATAATCAAATCAATGGCATCATTGGGAAACTAAAAAATAATAAGAGCTTGTGTAATAAAATGTCATTCAAGTCTATCATAGCTTTATCCAAATCAAGTTTTAAAAACAACCAAGGCTTTTTACCCTTTATGGAATGGAAAGAGTACAAAACCTCCAAGATTATTATAACATTATCAACAGATTTTCTACCAAGGATAAAAGTAATCTACCAAGGCCCTATTAACCTAGAAATGTCATCTCTAGGTCTATGAACCAAAATTTTTGAAATGATCTTGTATTGAGTGTTGCATAAACTAATAGGTCTAAATTGCTTAATAGTCTTAGGATTGTCTACCTTAGGAATAAGAGAAATAAGACATTTATTCCAATCCACAGGAAAAGATTTCAGAGAGAAATATCAATAATATCCTTGAATAGGGAATCCCTGATGATGTTCTAGTATTTTTGAAAAAAACATGGGGTGAAAACCATCTGGGCCGGGGGCTTTAAGAGGCTTAATGTCCCAAATGACAGATTTTACTTCCTCAATGGAAGGGATTCTAGCTAAGGAGCTAAAATTTCTTGGAGGATTTTTCAAGTTGGCTTTGACCAACCAATAAGGAAACCAAGACACAACTTGATGGGATGCAGTAAAGAAATCCGAAAAGTGCCTAATTATATGGTGGACAACCTCCCTAAGGGATTCTAGCCAATTTCCCATGACATTCCTAAGTTTCACAATCTTGGATCTCTTTCTTTTGACAAGTGTAGAGGTTTGAAAAAATCTTATATTTCTATCCTCATCCATAACCTACTGAACTCTAGATTTCAGTTTTCACAAATCTTCTTCTTGCTTCAAGAGGGAATTGAAAGACTGAATAAGTTCACCCTTCAAGTTACTCAGAAAAGGGCTTGGATGGTCCTTTAAAGCCCTCCAGACACCCCGAAGTTTATATAAAACCCTTATCTTATTTTTAAAAATGTTACTAAACACATTGGAGTTCCATTCTTTAAAGACCTCCAAAAGGTTGTTCAAGTTAAGACTTGTAGTCACTTCCTTCACCTAACAGTTTGAGATAATAAAGACAAGGTCTGGGTGGTGGGTCTAACAGTGTTCGAATTTAAAAGGTCTCACACCAAACCTAGGCTACTGGAAGACAATATCAACTAACAGAGGGTAATGGTCAGAGTTAATATAAGACAAATGAAACACAATAGAATCAGGGAACAAAATTTTCCACTTAGAATTTGCAAGGCAATGATTGAGCCTCTCTCTAATGACCTCTGACCCTTTTTTGAGAATTTGTCCAAGTAAAATTGCTACCCTTAAACCCTAGATCAAAAGGATCATAGTCATCAACACAATTCTTAAAGTAAGAAGCATGAAAAGTATACACTTTATTACCCCTAAGTTTTTTAGGATGCCAAGGATAACAGGGCGGTGTCTAACAATGATAACCAGTGCAGTTGATTTGAATGAGCTCTTAGTAGCTCCCTTACAATTCCATATGATTATCTTCAAATCAAAATTTGAAGGAGTTTTTCCATCAAACCACCACTTTGCTAGCTCTTCCATTGGAATAGGTGTGTATTTATCTTCATCCCATAGTAAAATTTTGGCCTTCATATGTTAGTGAGGGAGAAACACCACCTTGTTCCATTTTTCTCTAATGTCACTTTCTTCATTTTCATCAAGTGTATAGACATTTTCTTCAATTCCCTATTTGCCTAGAATAGCCGATGAAAGTGTAGTTTCTCCTTGATTTACAGAAAAATTGCATGGGAAATTTTGGTGACTGGGGTCATCCTATTCAATTGGATTGTATTCCTTAATGGCTCGATCAAATGAAGTAAATTAAGCTCCTTTTTTTTTCTGTACCCATATCTTATTTTTCAAACACCGTAGAGCTCTCCACTCCTCTACTGGGATTGACATCTATAGGCCTAGGTTAAGAATGCTCTTGAATTCTGAGGGAAGCCTCCCTTTTAGAATTATCACTATCTGGTTTCAGCTCACCTTAAGCATTTCTTTCAATCATATGATGACTTTCTTCAGATCCATGCACATCGATACCTCTATTGCCTCCATAATGTGGAGATAGTCCTCCCCCAGCTGAAAATAGGCATCTAAATCTAGATCTCCTAATAGCACCATCCATTATTTTTGATATCCTCATCTCACATAATGCTATTACCAGTAAGGATTCTCTTTTCACTAGTCATAGGAACCAGATATTATTTAAGGGATGGTTTACGGTTCTTGACTCTAATTGCATTCTTTTATCTTGTGCTAAATTTCTTCACCTTCAGGTTAGTCCTTTAGGTTAGTGGATCCTTTTGCTTTGGAAGATTGACCCTTAGGCTTAGGCCCATTTCCTTTATTAAAATTAATCAGGCCTGACAAGTTGGACCTCCACTTGACTCTGTTGGATTTTGACTGACCATTTTGTTGATCATACCCATTGACCCTATTCTTTCCATTAATAAGAATGGATGTGTAACCATTAGATGTATGGATGGGGTGAGCTAAAGTGGCTTGTTAGTTGGATTTTGGATTATCGCATCCCAAATTCTTGGTCATTATTGACGACTTATTTAACAGTGGGAGGGTCATCTTATTGGTTTAACTTCAAGCTTTGGACCATATTTTGCCTCATCATTAACTGTTTCTTCCTTCTCCATCGCCAGACCCTTATGATCTGCAATAATATGAGGTTTTAGGTGGATAATGAGGCTACCTCTGACCGTTTCTTTTTTATAAAAGCACCATCTTTCACCAGGTGGCCTATGTTACAACATTTAAAACATAGAGCGAAAACCCCCTTACATAGGACCTGTTGTAACATCAAGCACACATAAATTGCGATAACTAGGGGTTTGTTCAATTTCCACTCCAACACAAAGACGGGCATACTATCCCCTGGTTTTGCTCTCGATGTTAACATCAATTTGGAGCAATTTACCAATTTGGTTACCCACCTCTTAGAGGATTTCTTTCTCGTTGTAATCCACAGGGAATTTAGGCAACCAAGCCCAGACTATAGTGGTGGTAAGTTCTACTTGTTCTATTTTAAAATCTAATTCCCAAGGTCTCATGCTATGTAGGGAAGGCTGATGAACTAAGACCATCAAACAAAGCCTTCTTATAATCCTTATAGTTCATGAACTTAAACAAGAAGTCACCCACTAACTCAATACAATTCATCTTACCTTTAGGCTTCCATTGGTTTTTCAATCTAGGGTAAAGGAAATTATAACTAACTTTCCTTCCAAAAAACCTTAATGATAACAAATTTTTGCCATTTCCTACGTATCCTTTGGCACGCTTCTTTTGTAATCCGCATTGTAGGAATTATCCCATCATCAGGCATTTCTATATCCTCCTCATCACCGTCATCAGGCATTGGAAATCAAGGCTCTAACTCTTGATCCATTCTTTATCCATAAGTTTATCCATGTAAGAGAGCTTACCTGTGAGGCTATTTGCCAACAAGTAGAAATTGCCGCCCAGGTCTTCGCTTGCTTCTTGGATTTTCTTAGCGTTCTGCATCTTAAGTTAGGACTTTATGTGACTTGCTATAGAAGTGCTCTCATTAGAAGGAACTTTATTCGTTGACAGCATGATGGCCTTAAGTGGCCTTGGATCATTGCCCTGCCAATCCACTTTGGCAGCAGCTATTGAAACAAAGGAGGTTGAAGAGAAAGAAAATACCAAGGAAAACTTATAGAGAAAGGAGACTTTCTCACTCTAACCTCCACATTTACTGTCAGCTTTTAGATATCCACGTATCCTTCAATGTTTCTTTATTATATCTCTCATTTTCTTTGTAAATTTGATTAATACAAATATGTCATTTGATTTTTACGTATATTTGATTTTGGTAAGAAGGGGATTTTAACATGTTCGCACCTGTTCTTTGTAAAAGGTTGAACTTGTATATATAATTAAATATTTTAGTAATATATATATAATTTAATTTGTGCGTATGTCTCATATGATTCGTACATTTTCCTTATTTTCTTTGTATATCAAGTTCATTCATATTTAATATTTGATATATATATCCAATTTTGATAAGAATAAAGATTTGATGTGTTCATAATTATTTTATATTATAAATGGTAATATTAAAATATAAATATGTATAGATATAAGGGGTATGATGCATGTTAGAGTTACCGGAGATCTTTCGTTTCGGCTTGAGGGAATAGGAGAATTCAATTAAAGGACTGCCAATCTACGAATTACCGCAATTAGACGGAAAGCTCTTATTACTATTGGCCTAGCAACTAGGGGTGAAAGTTCGGGTTGTAGGTTTGGGTTTGGGTTAAAACCCAATTTTTATAGCCTACCCCTAACCCGAATAAGTCTAACCTTAACCCGATCCTATTCTAACCATGACCCAAACCGACTCTAACCCAATTAGGGTCGGATTAGGGACCTTATTTTTTGAAAAATCTAACATCAAAATGGCTTGTGTCTTTTCGGTCAATGCAATGGTGATGATTGGGAAGAGAGTGCAGCGGTGAGGTAAGATGGAGATTGACTGGGAGGACAAGGAGAGGGCCATTCGGCATGGGCCGCATGGTAAAGCATGGCGAACAGAATTATGAAGTGAGGCATTGAGCGGCGGTGGGAGGCATCGAGCTATTGCTGGGAAGCATCGATCGACTCCTAGGAAGCATCACCCCATTGCTCCTGCGCAGCCCTGTCTTCGGCGTCATCGATCGAGCTTTTGACTCCCTCTCCACCAGCCACGCATACACATGATAGATGTGGAATGCGGCAGGAGAAGATGCGCCATCATCTACACATATGCGTGACAGACATGGAGATGCGGCCGGAGGAGATACCCAGATTCAATTTTAATCAGCAGCCTAGAAAGCGAAGAACACTTTCCTCTGAGTAGATCCTAGGTGCCTTAGAGTGACGGAGTTGGCTGGTAATGGTAAGGGGCTCACGGACAAAAGATCAAGGAATGACGATAGAACGAGGTAGGCCGAAGGTTGATGAATTGGCAATAACAAGGGAGGGATGAGGACGATTGGACAAGGTCAACGGCAAGTTCGGGCAAATTAGGAATAGCTGTATAGGAACAAAGGCAAGCAGCAAGCCACTAGGGTTAGGAATTAAGAATTAGGTTGGGATTCGGTTATTGGGCTTAGAAATTAGGTTGTTGGGTTGGACTCACATATAATATAGTGTAAGAGTGGCAAGAGAGGCTAGGCTTATTATATCATACCCAAATCAAAATTTTCAATTTCAAAATAGGGTCGAGTTAGACCAACCCGATTTTATGTTTTCCTATCTTACAACTCGAACTGAACCCGAAAATTAGGATCTGGTTAGGGTTCAGGTTCGGGTTTAGGGTTAGAGCTTACACCACTACTAGCAACACCTTACTTGTATGATGCTGGTAATTCTTCTGGGCCGAACGAAATGGCTAATGGGCCAAGTCCAATTGAAATGTTATAGGGTTAGGTCCATGTCAATCAATACGCCTTAAATTCTGGAAAAATTATTAAAAAATAATTAGTGATGATTATTTAGTTTAAAAAGTTCAAAAATCATTATTTAATAATTTTGTGGGTGTTTCTTAAGCTGGTTAAATGAATTTTTTTAATAAAAATTAGTTACTTTGTGAAAAAATTTGATTCAAGTCATTATTGTGTCATAAAGTACCATTAATTTTTAGATGATATCAATTCTAAATAAAAAGTAAGCAAAATTGAAAGCAAGCGGGTTTTTAAGTGATTTTTTTTTTATTTCCACGAAGAAAGCCTTAATTTAATCTACACCATCCTAAATAATGTTGCAATTAGTTTTTCTTAATAGTTAGATCGCCCTATGAATACTTCAACCAGAAATCCCAATTAAATTTGTTTTACTTTTTCTATCAATATATTTCCATATCACGTTTGATGGTTGTGAAAAATGTGCCTTTTGATACGGACAAGGACATTATATTGGCATCTTTTAACGTTTGAGTATAAATATTTTAAAGGGAAAGTTACAATTACTCTATAAGGTTTATCCTAACCTACAGTTTATCTCTTCTATTTTTAAAAACCTACATTTTGCCCCTAGGTTCTTTTATACTGTTCGATAATAACTTATGAAATTGTAATTTAAATTATACAATAGTCATATTCTACTAATATAGGTCTCTCCAATATTTTTTTTATAGTCAATAAATATTTTAAATTATCAATTTTTTCTTTTTATATATGCATTTTTCTTCTTGTAAATGCATATTAGTAGTTTTTAAAGGTCAAATAGCTATGAAAAAATATAAAAAAATGTTAAAATTATTAAATATGGCTATTAGATAATTTAATTTAGGGTTTCATGAATTCTTGTCGGACACTATAAAAGAAGTAAGGGTAAAGTACAGGTTATTGAAAATGTGGGGTAAAATGTAGATTAAATCAAACCATAGGGGACTTTTGTAATTTACCCATATTTTAAAATATTTCATCTGAAGTCATTAGTCGTTAGTCGTTAGTCTTGCCAAGTGACACGGTTCTGTGGTTGATAGTGTGGTGGCGGCATCGGCGTTGGTGAAATAGAATTGGAATTGGAATTGGAAATAGAAATAATGTTTTTATCCATGTCTTATTTTTGACCTTTTGTTTTTTTTTTCTTATAGATATAAAGACTTCTTATTTTCTACGATCTGGGAAGTATGATAATATCTAATCAAACGGCATTCAAGAATATAAGTTAAATAACTCTCGGTTTAGAAAAAAATGCAGCCTATTTTTTTTGAATATTTTAAACTTCTGTAATATTTTAATATTCAGTGAATTATTTTATCAAATAATTTTCATAATGTTTGGAAATTAAACTACTGCCGTTGATGGTCTCACCTTTGCAAAGGCAAAGCACGGCTAAAACTTGATGAGAACAACAGCTAGAAAACTAATCTACAAATGTTTTCAAAAAGCTTAGCTGTGTGTGTTGTTGTACCTTTGCAAAAAAATGTTGATTTTTTTTTTGTTGAGAACGTGCAAAATTAGCACCAATATTTATTTGATGGAGCAATTTTTTATTAATGTTTTTTTTTGTTGTAAATTTGCCACTTACGTCACCTGCTGAGAGTTATTCTTCCACTAGTTGTTAAATAATAGAGATATTTCATTTGTTTAATAAATATTCTATAACATAACTCTTAAATTAGTTCTCAATTTTTTTCTTAAATCCCTAGCTACCCCAAACCTTCATAACATCCACATGAGTAAGAACTTTATATTTGATCACACACTCTCATTGCTAAGTCTTCTTGTGTCACCCTCATTATGTTGCAACAATTGACTTAGCATTAGGAGAAGCAACTTGTACATTAGCAGCATTATTATCCAGTTAGAGGTATAGCCATGGCTTTAAGTTATGGAGCTAGACTTTATTTTGAAAATGTTAAAAGATTAGGAGGCCATAGTAGAGATAATAAAGTTTCTTAAGCTTTATCTTTACATATATACAAGAGTAATATACATAATGTGCAAGAATTTTGGGGAAACAGCTAGGCACCCCTAGTATCCCCACTCCCTTCACCACTATGTCCAATAACACCTGCCATTTTGTTCATTTGGCTTCACCAAGTTAACCTAGCAAGACCTAAGGTAAAAGTTTGTTTCTAGCAGATTTTAATAACCTTTATAAAGATAATAGCAAAACATTTGGCCTCAAATTCATTTGAACAAGCAATTTCAAACTTTGGTAAAAACTGCTGCTTGTTTAGGAAGCTAAGGAACAAGAATTCATTTTCAATGAGAAATTTTGTAGGCCAGTTGTATTTAAGTTTTAAATCATGAAATATGGGTATTTAAATAAATGAACTACAACTGCTTAGCTTGTAAAATGATAGTCCAGCTTGAGTTAAGGTACATTACTTTTATTGGAAGTCACAGAAAAATAAAAACACAGTTTATTAGAAAACATTCTGCCAAGCAACTATTTGATGCTGAAAAGCACAATAAGCCCTACAGGGAGTAGTTTTACATGCCAAATTCTATATTTGAGTAATTAAAACATACATAACACGTTTGATCTTCCTATTCTAGGATCGAGGGGTCCAAAGATCCTTAGTGCCTGAACTACTTAGACATAAACATACAGATTGCCCACACACCTCTTAGCCTTGGTGCTATGAAGACTCTTTAGATGGGGTACCAATAACTCTACACATACGCCACTTGCTATCCCACCATAGTAACTCTATACACTTAAGCAAATTGAATCAAGAAATCAATTACTAGTGCCAACTCCACACTAATCATAAAACCATACAAAAGCAAAAGGTATAGATGCATAACTGAAATATTCAAGCAAAACCTCGAACACCACCCTGGCCTACTGTTGCTTAAGATCTGTATTACATAAACAAGTAAGAAGAAAGTTTGTTTGAACTTAGTAAGGAAAGCACATTGTGACCTACGTAACATATCATTCCATATACATATACATGCATACATTAACATCAATTATTTTTGTTGAATACACTACAACCATAGATTTAAAAGTACCTAAGCATTTAAAAGGTTCCTAGGTAATATGGCCATACTATAGGGTGTAGAATTCCCCAACCTTCCTATCTATGAGTTTACATAGGGGCTCAATCTTGCTTTCAAACCAATTAAATAGATGTGCAAGTAATCTATCTCATTTACTCAAGTTAGAGAACCAAGTTCACTTTCCTGTCTAGAATCCCTTAGTCTTTTAGCTTCTTTGTACCACACATTGGTAAATACACAAATTAATAACATAATATAAATAAGAATCATGCATCCTTACCATTTACCACTGAAACAAAGGCTAGAAACGTTATGAAGCTTTTGGGTGAACAGTCTTTACTTGATCAAGAAATAAAATTCTTTGCATGCAAGTTTTGACTATTTGTTTCTCTCCTTACTTCAAGAATCAACCTCTTTTGGCTAGAAATGCTCTAGTATGAAGCAGCTAGATGTTGAAGACGATAGTGGGGCTTAAACCTCACCATCATCCTTTAACTTATCCTACATTGCCAATTTAGCGCTTAAACTAAACCCGTGTTACACTTTAGTCACTCAAGCCATCTTTTGCAAATTAATCCATTTTGCAATGAAGTCCCTCTATTTTGTGAAGCTGATTTTCCTTTTCTTAGTCAAAACTTCAACTTTCTAACTTTATTCAATTGAGTGCCTAAGTCCTTAATCTAGCGTCACTAGGTTCATAACCTTGATGTTCCAATTTCTTCTGTAATAACCCGGTTAGCTCTTTACTCTAAATTACATTAAGCATATTTAAATATACCAAAAAATAAATATAAAAACACAATAATATTCAGAAGTAACACCAAATTACTTGCTACCTACTATAACCATCAGTGAGAGGGTTACATTTCCCCTCCACCTACATAAAGTTGGTCCTCAAAATTTGCCATATGCTCAGCATGCTTTTGAGGATAATGATTCTTCATACTTTGTTCAATTTCCCATGTGGCTTATGTCTATGGTTAGACCATTAAACCTTATTTTTAAGTTTCCTTACATCTTTATCTCTTATCTTTACTAGCCTTTCTTTGTAGCTTAAGTCTGGTTTTAAAGGGGCAGTTTCTTAGGGTACCACATGCTTAGGATTCATGATGTATTTATTAAGCATGCTAACATGACACATATTGTGCATATGTTCAAGATGAGAGGGTAGTGCTAGCCTATAAGCCATTTTACCCTCTCTTAAGAATTTCAAATGGCCATATGAACCTAGGTACCAACTTCCTTTCTTCCCAAATCTAACTATACATTTTATTAGTATGGCCTTTAGCAAAAAATTTTCCCTCACATTAAACTCCAAATCTTTTCTCCTGATAATATCATATTTTTCATTTCTATAGTTTGCTACCTTAATCCTTGTTTTGTATTTTTCTTATCTTTTTTGTAGTCTCCTGAATCACCTTAGGCCCAAGTAGCAATCTTTCTGCCATATCTGTCTAATAAAGTGGTGTTATGTACTTTCTACCATAAAGAGCTTTAAAAGGGGCCATTTGGATACTAGATTAGTAGCTGTTATCATGTGAAAACTCTAACAATGGTAGATGTTTATCCCATGTCTCCCCAAAGTTTAGCATACAACCTCTTAACATGCCCTTCAAAATTTGTATCATTTTTTCTATTTGGCCATCAGACTGAGAGTGATAAGTTGTGCTCAAGTTCACTCTAGTTCCTAAAGCATAATGGAAAGCCTTCTAAAACCTAAATGTGAACCTAGGGTTTCTGTTAAAGACTATGCTATCTAGAATTCCATGTAACCTAATTATTTCTTTAATATAAAGCTGTGATAACTTATCCAAGGAGTCAATCATGTTTAGATGAAGGAAGTGAACAAATTTAGTGAGCCTATCTACAATCACCTACACAACATATTGCCTGGCACTTATGTGGGGCATTCTAGTGAGAAAGTCCATAGTTATTGCTCCTCACTTACTTCTTTAGTGGGATAAGCAAAGGTTGCAATATTCTAAAGGGCTTTTGATGCTCCACCTTTACTCTTTGGTAAGTCATATACATTGCCATAAATTTTATTACTTTTATTTTCATGTTAGGCCATGAGAATAGACCTTGAGGTCCTTATACATCTTTTCCCACTAGGATGAATTGACAATTTGCTTATGTATACTTCAGATAGTAGTTGCTCATTCAACTCAGTTTCATTAAGCATATATAGCTTATTACTGAAATACAAGATTCTATCTTTATAAGTGAAATGACCATAGCTCTTTTCCTTGAACTTTCTTGTTATGTCTTAAATATGAGCACCTTTGGCTTAGGCTTAACTCAGTTCATCTATCTAGCCTGATTCAATAGTCACAGTGGTCATCTATTGTTCTTCCCAGTTCTTCCACTTTAGGTAAAAGTCCATGAACCTAGCCTCTTCATGTACTTTCATATCTTTGATTTTATCATTGCTAAATACTTTCTAGTGACTGCATCTGCTACTACATTCCTTTTGGTAAATAGTACAATCAAAAGCTTTGATATACTCTCACCATCTTCTCTGCCTTATATTTTGTTCTTTTTGTGTGAAGAGGTATTTGAGGCTCTTATAGTCTATGTATACCTTAAAACTTCTCCCTAACAAGTAGTGCCTCTATTATTTATGAGCGTATATCATAGTTGCCAGTTCTAAGTCATGCATTGACTACTTTTCCTTATGAGGTCTCAATTGCCTTGAGCCATAGGCCACTAGTTGCCTTTCTTGCATTAACACACAGCCAATCCCTAGACTAAAGGCATCTGTATACCCTATATATGCCTTGTTTACTTGTGGTAGCACTAGAATTAGTGCTCCAATTAACCTGTTTTTCAACTCTAAAAAGCATTTTTCACAAGCTTTGGTCCATTCAAACTTCTTATCCTTTTGGGTTAATTGGGTTAAAGGGTAGTTAATATAGAAAACTTCTCCACAAATCTTTTATAGTACCTAAATAACCCTAGGAAGCTTCTAACTTCCTTTACATTCTTGGGCTTTTCCCAAGCTAATATAGCCATTACCTTTTTATATCTATTGCAAAACCTTATGCATTTATCACATGCCCCAAGAATGTTATCTTAGCCAGCCAAAACTGATATTTAGAAAACTTTTCATACAATCTATGCTCCTTCAAAGTTTCTAAGACTGTAGCTAAGTTTTTTCTATGCTCTTCCTAAATCTTTGAGTAGATCAAAATATTATCAATGAAAACAGCCACAAAGTTATCCAAGTATGGCCTAAAGATTCTATTCATCAAGTCCATAAAGGCTGTTGGAGCATTTGTGAGTCTAAAAGGCATCATAGTGTACTCAAAATGGGGATACTAGCTTTAAATGTTATCTTAGGTATGTCTACCTCTTTACCCCTTAATGCTCTAGATGTTCTTTTAGGTATGTTTACGTCTTTAACCCTACACTGAAAGGATCATAACTTAAGTCAATCTTGGAAAACATTTTGGCTTTTTTCAACTAATCAAACAAGTCCTTCGTTCTAAAAAAATGTTACTTATTCTTGATTGTAATTGTATTGATCTTTCTATAATCAATACACTGCCTTAGTGTCCCATCCTTTTTTCTTAACAAAAAAGACTAGTGCTCCTCATAGACAAACACTAGGCCTAATGAACCCTTTTTGCATGAGTTCATCTAGTCACTTCTTCAATTCTATCATCCCTAGGATAGACATCCTATAGGCTGGAACGCTAATGGGTGTTACCCCAAGGTGAAGCTATATCTTAAACTCTATTTATCTTTTAGAGGTAACCAGGTAGATGATAAGGGAAGACTCAAGATAGTCATTTACTACTAGTGTCTTCCTCAACCATTCAATCATAAACTCATTGTTCAGGCCTATAGCTGCATGAAAAGTATACTTGTTGGATTGAACCATACATAGAGGTGGTAATGTGGAAGCATGTAAATGACATAGGGTAATTTAAATGAAAAGGAAACAAAAGATTATTAATCTATGGAGAAAGGGCCATTTTAGAGCAACTATAATTTTGTGTTGGCCATAAAGTAGCTAGGGATTGGGCTGCTATGCAACTGGGGGTAGAATATAGTCATATAAAAGATCAGTTCCAATATATGACATAACATAAGAAAAGGAAATTTTTGTAAAAAGACTGAAAAAATAATGTGATTAAATATTTAAATTATGAGGACAACAATGAATTGGAAGACCATAAATAAAAAGGTCTTACTATTAGAGTAATTCATGCACTTCATCGTGTTCGATATTGACATAAACTTTTATCCCTATTGTAGCTAGCATCCAAATTATATTTCCCTTTAAATTAATAATAAAAATGAAAATAGGAATGCTATTGGAATATAGAGTAATAACTGAAAATGCAATAATGAGTATAACTTGTGAAATAGCGTACCTAGACAACTTAAAATAAGTAGAATTAAAAACTAGAATGATTTTGTTTGATGAGTTCTTCAATAAGTTGTAATCAAGCAAATATACTTGATCTATCCTAAAAAATTATCTTGATCATCAAGCCACTAAAATATAGATTTTGCATATGAGTAATAACATATTCTAAATGCGAGGTTAAGTAATGGAAAAATATGTCATGCATTACAGATAAATAAATTACTTTAAATTTTGAAGCTCTATGATACGTTTCTTCATTGGTAACCCATCAAATCATGTGGTATCAGTGACTTCACTAATTACAATGAACTTCCTAATAACATTTAGGAAATAAAGATATAAAATTGTAAGTTTGAAAAATATCTTCAGAGTGAAATTGGAAGACATCTATTGTTTGTAGTCATACCATATAGCTGGATATTATCAAGGCAGTACAAAGGAATATAATAAAAAAGAACAAACTCAAATTTGTAGTGCTTGATGGATGGGACAAGAACAGAGACCAAAGTAACTCATGTACCTATATTGAAATGAGTTCTACATTCATCTGTCATCATCAACCCTATCAACATTGAAGTTGGAAATGGTATACACATTTCTTTGTTATAGTAGAAGAATAAATTTTAGAGCAATGAACTTTTAAGTCATTGCATATTTGTGATCATTTTTAGATAAAATAGAGGCAATGGAAAGATATATTAGCAAGGAAATTATGAATTAATGAAATTTTTATTCAATTTGTATGTTCTTGTAGTGTTAGTTCTATGATTTACTGACAGTTCATATAAGCAAACTCACTATCTTATTGTTGCCTGAGTGTTTAATAACTTTGGTGGAAGGAACCAAGAGACAGTAGTAGCATGTAAGCTTGGTCTTCTGAGATTCTGTGAGGAAGGTGTAGCCTCCTAAAGTGTACATGTTTTTTTCTGGCAAGGGGCTTCATGTACCCTAGATCCTGTAATAATCCATAGGAAGTAAGACTTGTATTTGAGTATGTATATAAGTATGATCTTGGAAACTAGTTTCGTTGTATGGATTTCTAACCCTAAAGGCATATTTTCTTTTCTTTTCTTTTCTTTTTTTATTAGTGAATGCAAAGACTATGAAGTATTGGTAATGTAGAGAATGTTTTTGCCTTGTTATGTTTTTTGTATAAATGTGTCCTTTTGTCTAAGGTTTATCTTTGTCTAAGGTTTAACTTTTAAGATTAAGCTATGATTTGAGCAAAACACTTTCTTCACATGTTTTTATTAAGTAATATAAACTTATTGGTAATGTTTTCATGGACTTAGCATGAGCAGCATTGCTCTAGCTTACTAAATAAGGATTCTAGTTTACTTTACTTCCTACATAAGGTATAGTTTTGACTTGAGCATTAACTTGGTGTTTGAAGAGGCTTTGAAGGTTATACCTGTTTTCAGTTGTTTCAAATTGATAATTAAAAATCCATTAAGTTGTTCTTAAATAGATAGAGTTTTGCTGGTGTACCTTAGCCTTGTCAAGTGATGCACAAGCATAAACATGGTC
Source organism: Aquilaria sinensis (assembly GCA_005392925.1). Classification (NCBI taxonomy): domain Eukaryota; kingdom Viridiplantae; phylum Streptophyta; class Magnoliopsida; order Malvales; family Thymelaeaceae; genus Aquilaria; species Aquilaria sinensis. The sequence goes on from SMDT01001660.1 coordinate 55,658, forward strand.
GTGTTGTCTATTATCCTTTAGGGTTTTGTAGTGCTAGCTAATGTAGTAAGTAAATGTATAGACCATTAAGAAGAGGGTGGCAATTACATTATGTACATGTGTGCCCCATTTGTTTTCCATAGTAGGGGAGCCTTGAGAAAGGGTAATAAATATTAGGCCTTAACCATGACCAAGAAACGTTTAGATGAGAGTGCATAAAGGGTTTCCATGAAGGGAAGAGGATGGATAGCCCATACCACTCGAAGTGAATAAGCATAAGTAATGCTGTAACAGTTGGGTTCTCATCCCAAGTAACATCTCATCATTAGAATAACAAAAAGCTTCTAGCACCATCATCATTATCACAAACTCACATTTCTCGATAAACTTAAAAGGCACAATATATGGCTTCTTAATCTGATGGACATGATGATCGCCACACACATCATTATCTCACCTCTTCAAAGAAGCATCCTTATCATAAGTGGGAGGAAGAGAAGTAGGTTTTGGAGTCTAGGGTTAACTGGTTAGTAAAGGTAGGAAGAAGATACCCATTCGCCTAGTCCTCATGAACAACCCCCTAATCTCTGTTTTTCTACATGACTGGGATTTTCATGCATAGTACCAATGTTAAGCAGTTGTTTTGATAACACTTCAACCCTTATCTAGACTAAGATTTTTCAATATTATGATATTGTAAAGGTTTGAAAAGTTCCTCAAGCTTAGGAGGTTGAGGAGAATTCCCCGTCTGGGAGCATGGTCAATCACTAGAAAACTCAGGAAAAGCTTATTCCATTAGCCTTATAGTCTAGTGTTAGTCTGGAAAGGGATTGATGGGTGCTCACTTGCAAATGACCTATATGGGGGAGACCTTTAACATAAGAGAGAAGTTGCAAACCTTTTTAAAAAGATTTTGGATTTGGGCTAGAGTGTCCTCAAGAACAAGCCTTGAGCAATGACCCAACACATGTGAGGGCAAGACAGTTGGACTTTAGGTTTGAATGCATACTGGATGGACTATGAAGGACCATACATAACCTTTAGGAAGCCTAGGTGAACTTTGGTCCTCTTTCAGCATATGTTGACTCTGTACTTAAAGAAGAATGACATCACCCATGCATTTGACTCCCAATATTTAATAAAGACTTTGAGTTCTGCCTACAAAATTTATTAACAATTTTGCTTATTAAAGACCCATTGGACTTGAGGAAGTTCCCTAATTGGCTAAGATCGCATTAAGGCTAAGGTCTCCAGCATTGACGATAAGGCCTCCCACATTAAGACATAAGTCTCCTACATTGAGACTAGGGTCTCTTGCATCAAGGCTGAGGCCTCTCACATCAAGATTAAAGTCTCACACTATGAGAAAATGATGACACGTAAAGTCTCATGATTAGCACGAAACCTATGAGATGGTAGTTCCCACAGGACATTATGAGTAACTTAATTGCTATTACTTGTATGATTTACCCCAAGAAGAGTGCTCGAAAAAAGGGTTCTCCATATAATCTTTAGGGGATGCATTATATATAGTGTTTCTTTTGAGATTTTTGGGACACTACTCGTAAAGTGTGCCTTACAAAAGCACGAAAAATGCATCCTTTTGGGCCTCCTAGAGCCTACAGGCCCTCTAAGGTCATTTACTAATGGCCGCAGTTAAGGGCGGATCTCTAGGCCTTGGCATGAGTTACTCTAGATGAAAAGTGCATTTTTCTGATACAAAATTGTAATTATACTAGAACCTTGCATTCACTAGGTTAGGGGCATTCATAATATAGATTTAGTTATGAAAAGCACTAATGATTTGGATTCCAATTTTAAAAACCAAGGCAAAAGCAAAAATGAGAAATAAATTCAATAAGCTTTGGAAATTTGAATGAGATCCTTTGCGTAAAGTAAAATAAAGTTTTTTGTTAAAAAACCTATGAATTACAAAATTTCTTGTGTCGAGGTCGACCTTAGGTTAAGGGTCACCAAATTGGCAGTAGCATTTGGGAAAAAAAAGAACTAGAAACATGCAAAATGTGCCTGGCTCACAAACAAGGCGACATGAGTCAGAAAGAGCACAAGAGTTTACTAGGCCTGTTTTGATGGTAGGATGGTTCAGATGGGGGGCCATTGCTGTGAATGGGGTTATTCTACTTCTATATCCATGATTTCCACATTGGAAAACAACCCAAGTGGCCTCCGCATTTTCCCTTTGAAGAAGGGCATTTTCTTCCACTATAGTGGGTTTTATAGGAGGCACCTTGCCCTTCTTTGTGGATTTAAAAAAACTCTTAGCTTTTCTGAGGGCTCTAATAACCATTGGGTGCCTCGTAACAGCTTCATGGGAGTACTAATAAAGCTATGATATATATATACACACACATACTGTAGGGTTTCGGGAGCCAAACAAGCTCAGTGGAATATAACCCAAACCCTGTAGGATCCAAGTGAAACGGGGTAAACTGGATGTCCGAAAATTTTCATATCTAATTTCAGTTGAGATCTTTCACCCAACTGTTGAGTCGAATCCCAAAACCTGAATAGTTGACGTGTTTAAGCTCTCTATGGTATCCACACGAGCCTTTCGGGATCACTACGCCTCCATCACATCCCAGTAGATGCGTTTATCTTACGTCTGCAGTGCTAGCTTCTGTCCTCTAAGGAATAGCAAGAGAAGAGTGTGGCTGTCACTTTTGGGAGGTTAGGGCAAAAGCTGCAAATTTCTCACTATATGTTGTATTTATAGTGACACTCAACTTCCAGGCCTAATGAGTTTCAAAGCCCTAATCTAATTAAGCTTTAATTACGGACTTAATAATGGCTCAACTTTTGGGTCAATTATTAATACAAAATTATCATGAAACCATAACCTAAATAAATTAGCCCATGCACTCAAATAATCCAATTGGCTCTATGTGTGCGACCCAATAGGCTTTTACCACGTTGGCAATAATCATAAATCATATTTATGATCATAAGCAATAAGAAGTGTCTAGCAACATATCATTACTACTCAAGTGACAAGATTGTCAATGATTTGACTAAACCTTTATGATCATTATCCGTATATGCCATTGTCCATTTGTCCAAGATATCAAGACTAAGCACGAGACATGAAATGTGTCACTCTTGTATAGCCCAATTTTTGGTTTCTTGATTACCGAGTAGGCTAACTTAAACTGATGACATTGATATCGTATATCAACTCATTTGAGCACGGCCGTGCATTTCTTAGTCTCACTCTATCAAGAAGTTTGAAGATATCACTCCCGTTACATAGGATGGACAAATCCCATCTTCATCATACAAAACCCTCCGCATGATATGTGACATACCCAATCACTTCTTTCAAGTTCACTCAGTTACAAGTAACAAAGGGAAGTATCAAAGTATGTGACTCGCATGTAAGGAACCTTGATAATCTTAGGTTAAATGACTACATATACCATGATCACTGTGAGAATCACTTATGACACTCATATAACGATCCATGTAGCGTTCTCATGGTGGGTCGGTCCAGTACACAAGTTCTCTAGCTTGTACTTATATGTAAACTATATATCTCATATTAGTCTCCACATATGCTAATCGTTATGTATTACTGTAACCCGCTCCACGAAAATACTAGACTAGGGACATTTAAGATTATCATTATTCTAGGGTAATAATTATGTTTATTATGTTACGCAGAAACAAAACAACAAACATAATTATTGGATTAATACCTTAATAAAATATCATGACTCAATGTGCAAAAGACAATCACCTCATGATTGGCTTTTAGGCACAACACTAATATATACATATACATGTGTGTGTGTGTGTGTGTGTGTGTGTGTGTGTGTGTGTGTGTATGCACGCGCGCACAATTCTATTAGTGAAAAGATAGCGGTGCTTAAGAAAACATTATCAAAGTGTAGGAAGCATACTATTTGAATGACACCAAAGTCCAAGTAATTGAGGAGTTCACCATACACCCTGTGGAAGTAGGAAAGTTAGTTAGGCTTGCCTTTACTTAAACAGTTGGCTCCATAAACCCAGAAGGTGATTTTATTTAAGAACTACTAGGCAAATGAGAAAACTCTTTCCTTTATCCTGTCTTTCCTCACTTTTAGTAAATAAGATACGATATTCCTGGTTGTAGTGAAGGCTTCTAACTGTACCTTAAGGGGAAGAGGCTTAATAGTCCTGTGGATGGAGATTTTGATCTATTTGTAGGTGAAGTCCCAATTCTTATCAACAGGGATGAAGAAGAACTTCTCCTTTTAGTCCTTCTAGCTTTTTGGGGTAAGTGAAAGGGAAAGAAAGGTTGCAGCTGAAGGAATTAGGTTAAAGGTTAGAAAAGTAATGAGAGGACTATGTCAGGGTCAAATGATAAAATAAACAGAATGAATCCAAGTAATACTTGACCTTTACCAAGTGGCAAGCCAAGGGGAAAACATTGATGTGCAAGAGGCAATTTGATGCCAAATGGGACTAGGTAAAGTAGAAGTGACTATAAAGTTAGGATACTAAAGGGTGAACAAAGAAGCTAAGACTCACCTGGACCTGGCCAACGTAGACCTTCATTTGCTTATTCTCAGTTGGTTGGCTCTTTCATATTCCTTTGGATTAGAATGGTTCATGGTTGTGAGAATAAAATACTTTTTCCAGAGGCTAGATAGGATGTTGGGGGTCATCATACTCTTCAAGCTATGGACTCCTCAAAATTGAGAGGCTGGAACTCAAGGACCTCACTTGCTTTTATAAAGGTTGACTTCTTTTCCTTGACATTGGACATCTACAAACAAAATAAGTAGAATGCAATGAGAACATAAGAGACCTCTGTTATCGGCAAGGCAATTAATGGTACACCAAAAATAGTGTGAGGGCTTTAAGGCCTATATACGTACCTTGTCATATCAGGGATGAATGACATTTGAGAGTGTTGAATAGAAGGAGTGGCCTTAGCAAACTTGATGAGGCAATGGTAGAAGTATAGGAATTTTGGGGTACTATGGAAACTCTGGATCACTGGGAGTAGAAAATTGAAAATGAGACCAGAGCACGTAACAAGAGTCTTTGAAGATGAAGGGTTTCTTTTGGGAAGAAATACCTCCACCTAATGTGAAACCACTGTTGTGAAAATCAAGAGTTTATCAATTTAACCCTTAAAAACCCGCAAGCGAACGGAATCGTCGTGTACTTAGAAGTGAAGAAGGGTATCGTCCCAAGAGAGTTTAGTGATTCTATCTAGATTCAAAGATCAAATTGCTCAAGCTACTTAACTCTAAAATCATAAGAGAAGTGACTCTAAAGAAGGTGAAAGGTACTGAAGAGAGAACTTAGAATAAAGGCGACTACTTTCTAGGATTCCACTCCTACCCAGTGCTACTCAAGTAAGTTGGTCCTCAAGTGTGATGTTCCATGTGTGGTAGAAAGGATCTCACTTCAAGAACCTCTTTCTCAAGATGGGTCCTTGCTCACCCTCAACTAACTTGGGCTTTACTCAAGCTCCAACTTTAACTTAGAGTGGTTGAAGAACTAAGCCTCTTTTGACTCCTAGTGTTCACCTAGATTATCTCTAATTTAAGTTAACACTATGCCCCTTCCATTTCTCTTTGTCACCCATAAAACCTTTCTCAAGGATTTAATGAACTAGTACATTAGTTATGGTGGCCTACCATTAACCAATCAATAAGCACAATGAAAGGGACAACACAAGAGAACTCATCCATAAACACAAGACAACTTCATTAAGTAACAAGGGAAGGAATGTCACCCTAGAGAGATAAAGTGATCTACTCACAATCCATAGCAAATGTCATCAACAAACCAATAACAACAATATCCACGAAAATTACACAAATAAAAGAGAGAAGAGAGTAAACCCAAGAAACCCCCTAGAAGATTTAACTCCCAAGATGATCAACCCTGCTTCAAGCTTCCAAAAACGCCTTCAAAATGATCAATAGGTTCCAAGATGGGTCAAGATCAAAATTAGCCAAGAAGCCCCCTATGGACTATTTCTTCTCTTCTATTTATACCCCTTCTTCATTCCAACCCTAAAGGGATAAGAATCCCTTCTTCCAAGCCAGCTCATCAGGTGGAAAGAGTGGGGGACCATCAAAAAAATGCGAGCTTTCGGCAAAACAGAGCAGCACTGGCGACGCGTCGTCAGCGTGGGTCGAGTTCTGGCGACGCGTCGCCAGATGAGCAAAATGTATCCAGAATACTGATAATGTTGGCAACGCGTCGCCAACCTTCGCGACTTCTGGCGACGCGTCGCTAGCCTTCATCTTGCACTTCTCCTGCTTCTCTTGTTCAAATGCCGTCCCACTCGAGCTTGCTTCTAATGCCCTGTCCACAACACTTGTCCAAACCTGTAATGAGCCAAAGAAGCAAGAAAAACCAAGAAAAAGAAGGAAAAGTTATCAGAATTTGACGGTCAAAGTTGTCGAAAAGTCAAAACTTTGACCGTGGATTTGTGCACTTAACAAATTCCCCCAAACTTAAACCTAAGCTAGTTCCTAGCAACCTAACCTACAAAACACACAACACCAAAGAAGCTACAATGGTAACCAAATGTTGCATCTAAACTTCAATGATTGACTAAGTTTGACTTCAAAAGAAGAAATGGTGACTAAGGAAAAATTAATTTTGCTACCTAGAGTGAAGCCCTTAGAGGTATGACCCCCTAGATGATTTAAATTTCCATTAAAGGAGTTGTGCCATCTAACTTGAGGCTTGCACTAAGTTCTTTTCCAAACGCTTGCAAAAGGATTCAGCACCCACTACCTTATTCCCCTACGGTCGGTAGCACCAAACTCAAAGCTCAAATGGTTTACTTTCAAAAGATAGCAACAGGTTAAAGGCTTAAAAAGAAAATGGAGGAACCAAAAGATAACTTTCAGAATAGAGTTAGCGAGGCGATAAAAAATAAAACCAAGTGCTTAAAAGAGACAATCAAGTTGAACAAGCATCAATCCACCATTCACCAACCCTTTACACCTATTAACTAACTATTGTTTCCTCTTCATGTATTTAGCCGTTTAGCAAGTGCATAAACGGGAGCTCCGCCTAAGCCCAAGCTACTAACTTAATACAATCCAAGGTGATTTTATTTACAACCATACTCTTATTTCAAGCACCTTTTCGAGCTGTGATCAACTCTTGCCTTAGGAGAAGACCCCAACCTACTTCGATATTAGGAAACAGCGGAGTAGTATATATTTTTTTCTTTTCTTCTTCTTCTTCTTTTTTTTTTGACACAAGAATATAAATCCCCCAAACTTGCCATTATTTCCCACTTAATTCAACTCAATGCAATTTCTTTTAAGCTCAAGAGTTGACCTTTTTCCACCTCAGGTAACTCAAGGGTATAACCACAAGAAAATGAAAGCTCAAAATAAGGGTGATATGAGGGAATGTAGAGGGATTGGTTATTTGGTGGGAAGGTTCCTCCTATGAGACCACATGCTTCAAGTTCATGCACTATTGTGAGTTTGCTAGGTCCTTAGGCAAGTTTTAGAGCAAAACTCAATACAAGGATCTCAAAAGACACAAGTTCATAGCACAACTCCCAAGTTCATTATAACACATCATCAAGGATTCACCCAAAAGTATCAAAACTAATTTTTCCAAATTCATCAAAGCTTCAAGAGAGTCAAACTAGTAACCACATCCATCCATATGAAAAAATGGTCCCCATTGGGTCCTAAAGACACCAAAAACAATAAAGGACTACAAAAAAAAACTTTCAACCTATATGCTTCTATATGCAACCTATCAAACTTCAATAAAGGAAGAAAGGAAAACAGGAAAACAAAATATGCAAGAAACATGCACCCTAAATGAAACAACCACAATTCTTTAAAACTTAGAAAAAAACAACTAAGTCTAAAACAAAGACACGAACACAAACAGAGAGACCAAGTATGATAGTCAAACAACCACTCCCCGAACTTAAAACGAGCATTGTCCTCAATGGAAAGTGAGTGTCAAAGAATCATACCTGGGGGCGTGTGTTCCCGCCCCTACTAATCCTCTCCCATGTCATCGTGGCCAGAAGACCCACCGGCAGGAGGAAAAAAAGAAGGACCTTCAAACGGGTCATGGGGAGGTCCAAAATGTGGGTAAAAGGGAGGTGGGTGGCTTGAGGGGTGGGGCGTGTACCACTGGTATGCGGAGGGGTGGAAGTGAGGTGGAATGGGTGGGAAGGGAGGGTATTCTGGCGGGAGGTCCCGCTGCTGCTGTTGCTGTTAGTGGCCCCAACGGACTTGCCCGGGAAGAGATTCTTGGTTGCCAGCAATAAGTGAGATGCCCTCGCGAATCTCCTTGGCAAAAGAAGTAAAGGAGCCACCAACTGATTCGAACCGAGCTGCTGACTCTTCATGCTGCTCTCGCATCATCAAGTACATCTTGTTGAGTGCTACAGCAAAAAAGGCCGGAGTCACGGTAGCTGGATCGACTAACTGATCAGAAGCCCCCCCAAAGTCCTCCCCTAGATAAGGCTTCTGAAATTGCTCTTGTTCTTCTTCTCTTTCTTCCACTTGCTCTTGCTCTTGGGCGGCATCCTCTTCCTCCTCTTCTGACATTACCTCTTGGATACCTTTCGAAGCACCATTAAGTTTGTCCATAGAGATTGGCTTGATGACCAAAGTTATCTTTGAGAGATCTTCCATGACAACACCGGCCCTCAACATTAAGGTAGTGACCAGCTGACGGAAAGGCAGGTTCCCCTGTTTCGACTTGGCGGCGTGGAGAAGATGCTTCAGGATGAAGTGGCCAACATCGATTCGAAAGTCACAAGCTATGTAATACAAGATCTCCAAGCGATCTGGGGTGACTTCCCGAACATGAGTAGTCGGGACAAGGCGGGAGGAGATGAAGTAGTTCCATGCCTTCATTTCTGGGGGGAGAGCTGAAGAGCTGAAATAGAGCTTCCTATAAGACGGATCCCAGCTCAGTGTCCAATGGACCGGGCGACCGTATACTACTTGAGCCTGCTGCTCAAGGGAAGCCTCTTTGAATTGTCCTCAAATCAATGGGTTGATGTTGAATAGCTCATTGATAATTGTATCCCATAATGCACAGCGTGTTTGCGCACAAAGCAGGCCTTGGCTTGGCTATTCAAGTGGTAAGCTCCCATCAAGTTGGCATAGAATTCCATTATGAGGATCTTGGACACTTCCGCTTGAGAATGAGCGACCCATTGCTGCCATCCACGCCTCTCCACGACTCTTAATATCCCCTCATTTTCCTTCTTTGAGAAGTCGAATCCTCATTCTGGTGTGAGCTTGCGATTCACGAACCCCTCAAAGTAGTTGTTTGCCCGAGAGGACACAAAGCGAAAAGTATCATAGGGAGGTTCTTGCGGCTTTTCTTGACGAATCCTCTTTCCCCTCCCCTTTTCTTTCAAAGAGTGAGTGGGCACTGACTTGCGAGGCATGTTTCCTACAAAATCACAAGATACACTTCAACTCCTTTACATGAAAAATGAAAGAACAAAGGATTAACCTTCACCACCACATTCCCCAATTTCAAGTTGACAATCCATAGTTAAAAAGCTCATGCATAAGAAACAATCCATTATCTTACTTCACGTCCATCCTAGGTGTTCTAAGATATTGCACCAACCATTATAAGACCATGCATATTGGTATTGGACTGCCATACAATACACACTTGCTTTTTAAACAAAACATTCAAGCAAAATCAATGTTAAGGATACTAGTTGTGTGCTTATGAACAAGGTAGCAAGGAAAATCCCATCAAGGTGCATACCAACATGTGGCTCTTGGGACAAATAGAAAACAAGCTTCCTAGTGCAAAGTAATCATTCAATCTTGAACTACGCAACACCTAGATGCATCAAATACAAAGAATTGAGGAAAACCCGCACCACACGAAGCCACATTGTTGTGCAAAATAGCTATGAAGGCAGTCAAATTACACTTTTCCGGAAATCCTCCAACTCAAAAATCAATCAATCCAGAGAAAATTGATAGCAATGCAAGATTGACCCACCCCTATTTCAAGTAGATCTCAAGTTTAGAATCAATCAAACAACAAGAACATGTATAAACAAGAAATTGCCATGAAAATTCGCAGCCCTTGTTATGAGAGAAATTCTAACCTTGGTTTCGAATCCGAATTCATAAACCAATGCACAAAACCCTTTCCATACATACATGTATCCATATCAAATCGAATTTAAGCATGAAATCCATGAGAATCGAGCAAAACAAGTAATTGCCGGAACTTTCACAAACAAGCACCATTCACTCCAAATCTCATCTAAAAAACGCAGAAGGGAGGAAGATGAGAGAAACTTACTTGATGAGAGGCTTGATGAGACGAATCGACACCAAAAAATCAAACCGTGATGCTTACGGAAGGGTAGGGTTTGAAAGTTGAGAGGTTTCTTTGGTGGAAGAGCAAGGTAAAAGTGAGAAAAGTGAAAGCAAGATGAGGTTAAAACGGCAGTTGTAAACTTGGCGACGCGTCGCCAATTCTGGACGCATTCTAGCGACGCGTCGCCAATGTTATAAACAATCTGAGAACATTTGCAAAAATTGGCGACGCGTCGCCAGCGTCTCGAAACCACCCTTCTATTTTTAAAACATTTGCAAAATAACCCATAATCTTTTCATCCTAACTCTTATACCCTTTGAACATTCAATACATGGTACCTCCTTAAGTTGAGAAAATGTGGTCCACTCCCCTCACCTTCCTTCTGATGGGTCTCCCATTCCTAAAAACACACAAGACAATACCAAATAAGCAGAAAATCACAAAGCACTACACAAACTAACTAATGAAAAGGAGAAGAAGAAATAATCGGCATCGGGTTGGCTCCCGACAAGCGCTTGATTTTACGCCTCTAGCTTGGCGCCTTTAAGCTTTTTCAATGGTCAGGTTCGGCTAAGACGGTTTGACTAATGTGCCTAAGTTCATCACCATAGTAAGGCTTGATTCGTTGACCGCTGACTTGAAAGATGCATCCATCTTGTCCTTTAAGTTCCACCGCTCCATACGGTTGCACCCTAACCACCTCAAAAGGACCCGACCATTTGGATTTTAACTTTCCCGGAAAGAGTCTCAACCTTGAGTTGAAGAGTAACACTTTTTGACCCGGTTGAAACTCCTTCTTCACAAGAATCTTATCATGCCACAACTTCGTTCACTCTTTGTATATCCTCGCATTCTCATAAGCATCCATGCGAATTTCCTCCAACTCGTCCAATTGAATAACTTTCTTCTTTTGGGCCCTTTTCAATTCAAAATTGAGCTTCTTAACCACCCAACACAACTTGTGCTCCAACTCCACCGGCAAATGGCAAGCTTTCCCGTACACAAGTCGATATGGTGACATTCCAATAGGTGTCTTGAAAGCCGTCCTATATGCCCAAAGTGCATCACTCAACTTTTGAGACCAATCTTTTCGGTTGATGCCTACCGTCTTCTCCAATATCTTCTTGATCTCCCGGTTCAAAATTTTGGCCTGCCCGTTCATTTGTGGATGATAGGGAAGTGACACCTTATGCCGTACACCATACTTCAATAGAACTTGAGTCAACATCTTGTTAATGAAATGTGACCCCTCGTCGGAGATGATAGCCCTAGGTGTACCAAACCTTGCAAAAATATTCCTTTGAAGGAACTTTACAACCACATTAGCATCACAAGAGGGGTGGCAATAGCTTCCACCCACTTAGACACATAATCAACCACAAGCAAAATATAATGATTGCTACATGAAGGAGGAAAAGGCCCCATAAAATCTATTCCCCACAAATCAAACACTTCCACCTCAAGAATATTTTGTAATGGCATTTCATCCTTCCTAGAAATGTTTCCTAACCTTCGGCATCTATCACATGTTTTCACAAAAGTATATGCATCTTTAAACAAAGTTGGCCAATAATAACCGGTTTGCAATGCCTTACTTGCCATCTTGGAGGCTCCACAGTGTCCGCCACATGGTGAGGAGTGACAATGGTGGAGAACATCCTTCACTTCCTCATTTGAGAGGCATCTTCTTATGATTTGGTCGGCACACTGATGGAAAAGGAAAGGATCATCCCAAAGATAATGCTTGACATTGGCTTGAAATTTCTTCTTTTCTTGGTAAGACAAGTTTTGTGGCAAGACTCCACAAGCTAGGTAATTCACATAGTGCGCATACCATGGTATATTGCCCTCCACCTTGAACAAGCTTTCATCCGGGAAGTGCTCTTGAATAGGTTGCTCCAATGACCTTTCTTGGCCCTCCAATCTAGATAAGTGATCGGCCACAAGGTTTTCACATCCCTTCTTGTCCTTGACCTCTAAGTCAAATTCTTGAAGCAAGAGAATCCATCTTATGAGTCTTGGCTTGGCATCCTTCTTGGTGAACAAATATCTAATTGCCGCGTGATCGGTGTGCACCACAACCTTAGAACCCACAATATAGGATCGAAACTTATCCACTGCATATACCACCGCCAAAAGATACTTCTCCGTTGTGGTATAATTTTGTTGAGCTCCATCTAAAGTCTTGCTAGCATAGTAAATCACTCGAAAAAGCTTGTCCTTCCTTTGCCCCACCACCGCCCCCACGGCGAAATCGCTAGCATCACACATAATTTCAAATGGTTCCTCCTAATTGGGTGGAATCACCACCGGTGCACTCACCAATTTCTCCTTCAAATTCTTAAATGATTCCAAACACTTTTCATCAAAGTAAAACGGCACATCCTTCTCAAGCAAATTGCATAACGGCTTAGCAATATTGAAAAAATCTTTAATAAATCTCCGGTAAAAACCGGCATGCCCTAGAAAACTTCTCACTCCTTTTACATTGGAGGGTGGTGGCAATTTTTCAATAGCTACAATCTTAGCTCTATCCACCTCCATGCCTTCACAAGAAATTTTATGCCCAAGTACTATTCCCGATTTAACCATGAAATGACATTTTTCCCAATTCAAGGCTAAATTAGTTTTTTGACATCTCTTCAAGACAAGGGCTAAATTATCCAAACATGCATTAAAGGAGTCGCCAAAAACAGAAAAATCATCCATAAATACCTCCATGCACTTCTCCACCATATCGGAAAATGTGGCCATCATGCATCGTTGGAAAGTTGCCGGAGCATTGCAAAGTCCAAATGGCATTCTTCGAAAGGCATATGTTCCCCAAGGACTAGTGAAAGTAGTCTTCTCTTGATCTTCCGGTGCTATAGCAATTTGATTGTACCCCAAATAACCATCCAAGAAGCAATAAAACTCATGTCCCGCCAACCTATCCAAAATTTGATCAATAAAAGGGAGGGGAAAATGGTCCTTCCGGGTAGCCTTGTTGAGCTTCCGGTAATCAAAGCACACTCTCCATTTGGTAACCAACCTAGTAGAAATCCATTCATTGTTATTGTTGCCCACCACGGTTGTACCGCTCTTCTTAGGCACCACTTGCACCGGACTCACCCATGGAGAATCCGAAATTGGGTAAATAATGCCGGCATTAAGCAATTTCACAATCTCCTCTTTGACTACTTCCTTCATCTTTGGATTTAACCTTCTTTGAGCTTCAATGGAGGGTTTAAAGTCATCTTCCATAAGAATTTTATGCATGCAAATTTCCGGGCTAATTCCCTTAATGTCGGAAATAGACCAAGCTATTGCCCTTCTATGATCCCTCAAAACACGAATCAACTTTTCTTCCTCCAAAGGGGTCAAAGTAGACGAAATAATCACTAGGAGAGAATCCTCCTTGCCAAGATAAACATACTTAAGATCTTTTGGTAATGACTTCAACTCCAACTTGAGCTCTTCCTTGAAATCACAAGACAAAAGTTGTTCTACCCTTTCTCTTGGAGGTAGCACCCTCCCATAAGAATCAAGAGTTGTTAAAATGCTCAACACATCATGATCTTCCTCACTACACGTATTTTCAAACACTAGTGCTCTTCCAATAGGATCCTCTATAAATAACACATCTCTTTTCTCTTTAATGCAAGAATCAATCACATCAATCATGTAACACTTGGGCACCTCATCATCAATAGATTTCATGGCTTGAGCAAGATTAAAAGTAATTTCTTCATTATTAGCTCTCAAGGTGAGATTACCTTTTTCCACATCAATGATGGCCTTCTCGGTAGCAAGGAATGGTCTCCCAAGTATAATCGGCATGTTCCAGTCTTCCTCCATGTCCAACGCTACAAAGTCTACCGAAAATATAAAATTGCCAACTTTGACCAAGACATCCTCCAAAACACCTTTTGGGAATGTAAATGACCGATCCGCCAATTGGAGGCAAATAGATGAAGGTTTCACCTCTCCAAGGCCAAGACTCCTACAAATGGACAAGGGCATCAAATTAATACTAGCCCCAAGATCGCACAAAGCCTTGTCACAATAGAAAGACCCAATATCAAGGGGTATCGTAAAACTCCCCGGATCCTTGAGTTTTTTAGGCATCTTCCTTTGAATGATGGCGCTTGCTTCCTCTTTCATTAAAATAAGTTCGTTGTCAAGGAACTTTCTTTTCTTGGTAATCAACTCTTTGAGGAACTTGGCATAAGAGGGCATTTGATTTAATGCTTCCAAGAAAGGGATATTAATTTCCAATTTCTTGAAGATTTCAAGAAACCTTATAAAGTGAGTGTCCTCCTTCTTGGGCTTGAACCTTTGGGGGTACGGAAGGGTAAACGTGTGCTTGGGTGCTTCCTCCTTGGTAGATGCATTTTTAGCTTTAACTTTTGAGCTATCTTCCTCACTTGAAGGGGGTGGCACTTGAACATCCTCAATTTTTTTCAATGGGGTGGGCTCTTGGAGAGGATATTCTTCTTGAATGAGTGGCTCCTTAACTTGCGTTACCACATTCTTCCTACTTCTAAGAGTAATAGCTTGGCAAGACTCCCTTGGGTTGCATCCGTATCACTAGGTATGAACTTGCCTTTTTGAAGTTGCCTCATAGAAGTTGTTAGTTGGCCCATTTGAGTTTCCAAATCCTTGATGGATGCTTGAGTATTAGCTTGCATAGTCTTCATTTCATCCTCCATTGCCCCAATCTTCTTGTTTTGGCCACTTGCCATCCCCCTCACTTCTTACATGAATTCGCCCATCATGCCCTTCATAAAATGTTTCAAAGATGCTTCCGCTTTGTTAGAATTCTCACCTAATGGTTGCATAGCGCCTTTGGGGTTAGAGTAGTTGAATCCTTCATGTTGACGGTTCCTTGGGAAGAAATTCCCTCCTCCTTGCTTGGGTGGGTAAGGATTCCGGTAACCCACAAAATTTACATCTTCCACATCATCTACATCCTCACTAGCCATGGCTTGTTGCAATTTCCCCATTTCTTGATTTTTTGACAACTTGGCTACCATGCTAGTGAGTGCCGAAAGTTGAGCTTTGAGGGAGGTATCTTTGTTCACCTCATACAATCCACTCCCCTTCCTTGGGATCCTTTTTCCGCTAAGCTCAAGACTTTTAGCCATGTTGTTCAATAGCTCAAAACATTCCTCCACATCTTTCAACAACAAAAAACCACCGCCGGTGGCATCCACTTGCAATTGAGTGTTCAAACTCAACCCATTGTAGAAAACATGAAGTTGGTGAGCTTGATCAATATCTTGAGTGGGTACCCTCTTCACCATCCTCTTGAAACGCACCCATGCCTCCGCAAGTGACTCCCATTCATTTTGCCTAAATGCCAACAATTCATTCTTAAGCTCGAATGCTTTTTGAGATGGAAAGAACCTCCGAATAAATGCATCATATAACTCTTGCCAAGTATGAACCGAAGTAGGCTCCAAATTCTCAAACCATTCCGATGCTTCATCCACAAGAGAAAATGGAAAAAGCCTCATCCTTTTCGCATCTTCACTTACACCATCCAAATCAAAAGTATCATATAAATGAACAAACCTCTTGATATGGTTGTTTGGATCTTCATCAAGAGTCCCTCCAAATGGATGTGCTTCCACCAATTAGAGAACATGGCTATGAATCACAAAAGCTCGCCCTCGAAGCGGCACCGGTCTTATCATATTATCATGGTCTTCCACCCTTTGAGGTAAAAAATAATCAAGTATCGGCCTTCCTCTTCTTCTAGCACCATTTCCATTGTCCATTACCTCCTCAACTCCAATGTGATCCATGGCATTGACATTTCTTTCTCGTCCAAGGTTCCTCAAATCATCTTCTTAGTTCCCTTCCATGTTGACGGAATCGAAGGTACTAGTATCTCCTTCTTCAACCACCTTGCTTCTTAGCCGAAGTTCTCGCAAGCTTCTCTCAATTTCTAGATCAAGTGGTAACACATGAGAACAACAGCTCCGGGTCATGCACTAGATGTACCTACAAATTGACAAGAAGGGAACACACTAACTATAAGAACTAAAATCAAATAGGCAAGAGTAACCAATTTTCACTAATCAAGAAGAAAATCAAATCAAAACTCCCCGGCAACGGCGCCAAAAACTTTGTTGTGAAAATCAAGAGTTTATCAATTTAACCCTTAAAAACCCGCAAGCGAACGGAATCGTCTTGTACTTAAAAGTAAATAAGGGTATCGTCCTAAGAGAGTTTAGTGATTCTATATAGATTCAAAGATCAAATTGCTCAAGCTACTTAACTCTAAAAACACAAGAGAAGTGACTCTAAAGAAAGTGAAAGGTACTAAAGAGAGAACTTAGAATAAATGTGACTACCTCTCTAGGATTCCACTCTTACCCATTGCTACCCAAGAAGTTGGTCCTCAAGAGTAATATTCCGTGTGTGGTAGAAAGGATCTCACATCAAGAACCTCTTTCTCAAGATGGGTCCTTGCTCACCCTCAACTAACTTGGGCTTTACGCAAGCTCCAACTTTAACTTAGAGTGGTTGAAGAACTAAGCCTCTTTCGACTCTTAGTGTTCACCTGGATTATCTCTAATTTAAGTTAACACTATGCCCCTTCCATTTCTCTTTGTCACCCATAAAACCTTTCTTAAGGATTTAATGAACTAGTACATTAGTTATGGTGGCCTACCATAAATCAATCAATAAGCACAATGAAAGGGACAACACAAGAGAACTCATCCATAAACACAAGACAACTTCATTAAGTAACAAAGGAAGGAATGTCACCCTAGAGAGATAAAGTGATCTACTCACAATCCATAGCAAGTGTCATCAACAAACCAATAACAACAATATCCACGAAAATTACACAAATAAAAGAGAGAAGAGAGTAAACCCAAGAAACCCCCTAGAAGATTTAACTCCCAAGATTATCAACCCTACTTCAAGCTTCCAAAAATGCCTCCAAAATGATCAACAGGTTCCAAGATGGGTCAAGATCAAAATCAGCCAAGAAGCCCCCTATGGACTCTTTCTTCTCTTTTATTTATACCCCCTCTTCATTCCAACCCTAAAGGGATAAGAATCCCTTCTTCCAAGCCAGCTCATCAGGTGGAAAGAGTGGGGGACCATAAAAAAAATGCGAGCTTTCGGCAAAACAGAGCAGCGCTGGCGATGCGTCGCCAGCGTGGGTCGAGTTCTGGTGATGCGTCGCCAGATGACCAAAATGTATCCAGAATATTGACAACGTTGGCGACGCATTGCCAACCTTCGCGACTTCTGGCGACGCGTTGCCAACCTTCGCAACTTCTGGCGACGCGTCGCCAGCCTTCCTCTTGCACTTCTCCTGCTTCTCTTGTCCAAATGCCGTCCCACTCGAGCTTGCTTCTAATGCCCGGTCCGCAACACTTGTCCAAACCTGTAATGAGCCAAAGAACCAAGAAAAACTAAGACAAAGAAGGAAAAGTTATCAGAATTTGACGGTCAAAGTTGTCGAAAAGTCAACACTTTGACCGTGGATTTGTGCACTTAACAACCACCACATGGCTACAACACTCAAATTAACCCAAAATGTAGAGCACCCAAATCGCTTCATTTTAGCTTTGAGGGGCCCGTTGATAGGGGTGATTACTATTCGGTTAAAACCGAAAAAACTAAAAAAACTGAAAAAATTTGAAAATTCAGTTTTTTTTGGTTCAGTTTTGGTTAAAACCGAATAGAAAAATATTGGTTTCGGCTAGGAGTTATTTCGGAAACCAAAAAAACTGAATTTTTTTCAAGTCATATTTAAAGGTTTTTGTGGGCTAGTAGATAGGTTTAAAAGAATTAGGGGTTGAGTGGAAGGTAAATAGAATTATGATGGCTTCTTTTAGGGTTTGGCCCATCATCCTCTCATCTGCCAATCACTCGCCTCTGTTACTCCCCTCTCCGGGCGGTGCTATATCCCCTCACCCCTACTATCGCCCCAACCCTCCACACTTCTCCATTGTTTCCCCTGTCGTCTGCCCTCGCCCTCGCCCCACCGTCTGCCCTCCCTCTCCACTCACCTCCACTCTCGCGGCCTCGCCTACGCCTTTTGCTCAACTTCACAGTAAGATACATACAAACCCCAGAATGACCCACAATTTCTTGCTATTTAGTTGTTTAAGCCACTATTTTTTCTCTATGTTACAAGTGCATCACTGTGTTAGGATATGAATTTTTTTGGTTATTTTGGTTTTAAACCAAACCAAACCAAATATTTCGGTTCGATTTTACTTCGATTTAGAGGCGTAATTCGGTTAATTCAGTTTCTAATAATAATAAACTGAAAACTGAATAAACCAAAATATTCGGTTCGATTTGAACCGAATAATCAGCCCTACCCATTGATACCCTATGGGCTTTGGCCCACAGGGCAAGAGGCTGATTGAAGAATAATTTGCAACCATACTAGATCTAATCCTTGGATTGTACCTTGTTTTGTTGGTTAGATGGCCCATTGAAGTCTCATTCATAAGAAGTTAATGGGTTGACCGTTAACCAAGGAAAATGCATGTTAAAAGGGGATCCCTATAGTCATGAAGGTGATCATATAATGGAGGGAGTTTCATGTTAGTGTTGTGCCCAAAAGCCAATCATGAGATGATTGTATTTTTGCACATTGAGTCATGATATTTTATTAAGGCATTAATCCAACAATTATGTTTGTTG
Source organism: Aquilaria sinensis (assembly GCA_005392925.1). Classification (NCBI taxonomy): domain Eukaryota; kingdom Viridiplantae; phylum Streptophyta; class Magnoliopsida; order Malvales; family Thymelaeaceae; genus Aquilaria; species Aquilaria sinensis. Next base: position 74,624 of record SMDT01001660.1, read on the forward strand.
TTTTGTTTCTGCGTAACTTAACAAACATAATCGTAACCCTAGAATAATGATATTCTTAAACGTCCCTGGTCTAGTATTATTGTGGAGCGGGTTGCAATAATACATAACGACTAACATATGTAGAGACTAATATGAGATATGTAGTCTACATATGGGTACAAGTTGGAGAACTTGTGTACTGGACCGACCCACCATGAGAACACTACATGGATCGTTATATGAGTGTCATAAGTGATTCTCATAGTGATCATGGGGGGTATATGTAGTCCTTAGACCTAAGATCATCAAGGTTCCTTACATGTGAGTCACATACTTTGATACTTTCCTTTGTTGCTCGTAACGAGTGAACTTGAAGGAGGTCATTAGGTATGTCACATTATCATGCGGGAGGGATTTGTATGATCAAGATGAGATTTGTCCCTCCTATGTAACAGAAGTGATATCTTCGGGCCCCTTGATAGAGTGAGACTTAGAAAATGCATGGCCATGCTCGGATGAGTTGATATTATGATATCAATGTCATCAAGTTTAAGTTAGTCTACTTGGTAATCAAGAAACCAAAGATTGGGCTATACGAGAGTGACACATTCCATGTCTCGTGCTAGTCTTGATATCTTGGACAAAGGGACAATGGCATATATCGGTGATGATCATAAAGGTTTAGTCGAATCATCGACAATCTTGTCACTTGGGTAGCAATGATGTGTTGCTAGACACCGCTCATTGCTTATGATCATAAATATGATTTATGATCATTGCCAAGTGATAAGAGCCTATTGGGTCGCACACATAGAGCTATTTGGATCATTAGAGTGCATAGGCTAGTTTATTTTGGGTTATGGTTTTCACTTTAATTTCGTATTAATAATGGGCCCAAAGGTTGAGCCATTATTAAGCCTGAAATTAAATCCTAATTGGATTAGGGCTTTTGAAACCCATTAGGCCTGGAAGTTGAGTCTCACTATAAATACATCTTCTAGTGAGAAATTTGCAGGTCTCCTTGCCCTAGCCTCCCAAAAAGGACAGTTCGGCACTCTTCTCTTGCAATTCCTTGGAGGACGCAAGCTAGCACTGCGAGCGCAAGAGAAACGCATCTGCCGGGACGTGGTGGAAGCATGATGATCCCGAGAGGCTTGTGTGGATACCATAGAGAGCCTGAACACGTCAACTGTTTAGGTTTTGTGATTCGACTCTATAGTTGAGTGAGAGATCTCAACCGAAATTTAGGTATGAAAATTTTCGAACACCCGGTTTACCCCGTTTCACTTAGATCCTAGAGGGTTTCGGTTAAATTCCACTGTGCTGTTTGGCTCCCGAAACCCAACATTTCCTACATGGTGGCAAGATCCTAGGACTTTAAAAAGCCTTCCACAATCGAAGAAAGATACGTTTTATCTTCCAGCCTATAGCTTTGTACTAACCTTTTTCCTTTCTCGAGTCACTACTTACTTAAGCATCAGAGGGTCTTCTCCAAATACATAACCTTGTTTTTGGTTTTAGGTTCATTTGTCTTTAAAAGTCTTGGATATCCATTACTTATTTCAAATAATCATGTTTTACAAATCTCCCAAATAAAAGCCTTATCTATAACAACGATAATGGAGAACCAATGCCATCCTTACCTTTACTAAGCTAAAATCTCTCAAATAGGCCACAATAGTGAAGTCATAATAATGATTTACATCCATATGAAAGTTCGTGTGCTTGGCCAACAATTAGGAATGTCAACTCTAAATCTCCACGTATGGGTTTGAGTCTCCCTTCCTCCCTATCCTCCATAGTATAATGCATATATGTTTTTATATGTTTGTGATCAGGTTTATTAACTAAGAACCGAACAGAAAGACATGTACAGTTAAATCTCCCTTATTTGTGGTCCTGTACTTCCCACGTTGAGCCCTAAGGGCAAAAACATCCCTAATCCGACGTTATCCCCAACAACGGAGATCCACGTGTCATCTACGCACAGGGCCTCTCAGTTATGCCGACTCTGCTCTCGCTTGTACCAAAACCTCCCTTGGGAGGCAAATCGCTTATGTGGCAAAAGTTCCGATACGTGGCGAGCAAAGAAACAGTGGAGACGCCCATGGATGTCAAACATCGAGCTGGCGCTACACGTGTCGATCTCTCGCCGCCTCAGGGCTCTTTCTCTCTCTAAGCAGTAGCAACACTCTCTCTCTTCAAGTACCAGAGAAGCTTAACTTCCCTCGAAGCAGCTTTAAACAAGATTTTTTTGGGTTGTGTCATTCTTTTTTCCTCTCGGTATTCGTTTTTGTTTCTTGCGAGCGAGTAGGCGATGGATTCGGAGGATGTTTCGGAGTTGGGGGATTCTGTTCCGACGAATGCGGCGGCGGATCGGGTGGAGTTGGAGGCGGCGGAGGTGTTGGCCGGCTTGGCTCGTTTGGCTGTGCCGGAGACTGTCACGGATTCCGCCGCAAAATGGGGGAGCAAAGGGAAGCGAGTCAGGACAAGAGTCAAGAGCGAGTCGCCGCCGTCTGAACTCGACAGCAAACCGCTTGACCCGCTCCCAACCGGTCCGGATCTTGCCGAGGTTGGTGGCTTGTCAGTGTTTTCGTATTAAAAATTATTGTCCGTTTTTCTTCGGGCAGTTTATTTGTGTTGCTTCTCGTGGTTTTGAACATCATAATCGAGAATCCAAAGTTAGGGAACTTAGAGAGAGTGTCCAAACTTGAATGGTAACGGAAGGAAAATGTCTGCTAAAGAATTTCGAATTTTCGGCTTCGCATCGGTG
>SMDT01001661.1:0-78251 GCA_005392925.1 Aquilaria sinensis
CAACCTCCCTCTCTGGCCTCTCCTACCACCATAGCCGCTTCCCTCCCTCCCAGCCTCCTTCTCACCACCATCGCTCTCCGGCCTTCCTCTCCCTGCTGCCGTCCCTCTTCGACCTTCCTCTCCCTTGCTACAATCCCTCTCCAGCCTTCCTCTCCTCGCCGTCATCGTTTTCCCTTTCCTCCCTCTCAGCCCTGCTTACCTCCTTGTCGGCCTCACCCGATTCGTGCATCCCCGTCATTGCGATTTCCTGATTCGCCATTTCCGCTGTTGCGATTGGAGTGAGGAGAGAATCAGATCTATGAAGGAGAGGAGATTAGGGACGAGGCGTTGAAAATAGATTTGAACGACTTGCGAATCGAATGGCGCCTAAAATCGAATGACAGCGCGTTGAAGACCGACGATGCCCAAATCGAACAACGGCGCGTTGAAGACAGACGGAGCTCGACGTATCTCCTCCTACCGCTGCTGATGTTGTTCTCCTCCTCCTCCTTGAGAGTTTGCCCTTTGACTCTGTTGAGGTCTGATTCGGACCATTTTCTAAGGGTGGGGACTGGGACAGAGGGCAGCGGTTGGGGACAAAGGACCGGTGGTAGGAATTGTCGGAGAAGGAGCTTAAGATTACAATACTATGCTGATGTAGGATTTTCTGTCTGAACTAATGACTTCTGTCACACAAAGATCCAAAATGAAACATTTTAACGAGTTAAGGGAGGCAAAACGTGCAACTTGAAGGTTAAGGTTAAAACTAGAACAATAATTAAATATTAGGGTTTAATCATGCAATTTACCCCACCAAAAAAACTCACCACAGTTTTGAGCCTGAATCGATTTGGTCACTATAGTTTTGGATGGTTCCAGTTGCACCACTTACGTTATAATTTGAACTTAAGTTAGCCACTAATGTTACAGTTTGATACCGAATATGCCATTAGCTATTAAAAACCTAATAGTAAATGCTGGAAGTTGTTGGTTTTGAAATCTTGTTATAACAATTCAACTTTTAACAAACTTTAGAAACTTTGTGTAATTTATCATTTTCATTTTTCTATGTATTAGCTACTAGTCACCGCCATTCCACCGTTGGTGATGGAGGAGATTTTGAAGGATGCAACCTTGGGCAACACTATTTATAAAAAAAAAAAAAACTGTCACACTAGGAAGAAGATGATAAAAAAAAACACATCAATATTGAATTAGTGGGTTTCATTTGATTGTGGTTCAAGTTATCAATAGTATTGGAATGTGGTGGCTAATTTAAATATTATTTCTAGAGAGATTAATGGCAGATCCAGCGAAGGATAAACGTAATTGTCACACAAAAAAAGAAAACATTAAGTTATACACAATTCCTAAAATTTGTTAAAAATTACATAAGTACCAAAAGAATTCAAAATCAACAACTTCTTACATTTACTGTTATGTTTTCAATAGTTGGTGGCATAGTTGATATTAAACTGTAATATTAGTAGCCAACTTGGGATCAAACTATGACTTTAATGATACAATTGGAACTACCTAACACTATAGTGATATATTGCTTTTGTAGCGAAAACCCCATGTAAGGGGTAATTATATTTCTATTGAAATTTACAATTTTTAATACTCCTCGCTTTTTAATTTTTTTTTGTAAATATATTATATCTTAGATATGTTTTTTCAATATACCATCATTCTTTTTTTTTTTTTTTTTTATATTTCTGTTTTTTTTTTTTTTTTAATTTTTTTTGTGTTCTTTTTTATTTTTATTTATATCTTATTTTTTTTTATTTTTTTTTTTTATTTTTTTTGGTTTTTTTTTTTATTATTTGCATTTTTTTTTTTTTTTTTTTTTTTGTTTTTTTTTTTTTTGTTTTTCTGATCTTTAAAATACAATACAATTACTATAAACAATGGTAGGGTACCACTTTGTTTTTTTTTTTTAACGAAAATGATTGACTTTACAAACTTGTGTATTAATGATAATTCAAATAATAAGTGCACCCAACACATTTTGCATCTAGTAATCTTGGTCTGTAAACTCAGTTTTGCACCAAGTTTACCTTATTCGATATCATCTCAATTAAGGTTGGCTAGCAAGATCCTCAATTGTATAGTTATTTGGTTGCAACTAACGTTTCTAATATTAATACCACTAGATATACCAAACTTTTTAAATCGTATTGTATATCATGCTACATATTATTATTGATATGGAAAAAATAATATTATTTTAAGATCCCCATATTTAAAATAATTTTCCTCTATTCGAATAACTTTCTCGTATATCTGTCTCCTATAAAACAAAATATATAGTAAGCGCCAATGCCATTCTATGAAAACAATAAGAAGGAAATGAGCCCCTCTCTCCAATGAAACCGATAAAATACTAGTTCCGCCAATAAAAAATTAATTTACTAATACATAAGAAAAAAAAATAACACTACAATGATTTATGCGTATCAATTAGAATCCATTATTTTGCATATGTGTGTATAGTACATTGATGTATATGATTTAAAATGAAATAGAATATAAATTTTTTTTATTATAACTGTGACAACCTAAGTCCAGTACTAGTCCACGGAACACATGCCCGTACTACATAAGCTATCTTTTATGAAAATAATAAGGATTAGATGACCAAGTTTTGAGACTTTGAGTCATATATATACACTAGAAACCATATAGACTTCCCATGTGTGATGTAGGATATAATCTCACTTACTTATATGTCTAATGTCCTCATTGAGCTACAAACATATCTAGAATCATGAGCCCAGTAAGTGATTGATATGAATTGTACAAGGAATAGATAAAACAGAATCAGGCATCAGCTCGTATAGAATCATAAGTATAGCCCACATAATTATGGAACCAAGTTGACTCTAATACCATTAGTGATGACCCAAGTCCAGGACTGGTTCACGGAACACCTGCCTACACCACATGAGCTATCCTTTGTAATAAGGATAAACGATAGGTAATCAAGCTTTGAGACTTAGAGTCATATATATACATAAAAAATCACATAGACTTCCCATGTGAGATATGAAGTATCACAATAACCTATGGCGAGAGAAGGAAGTAGAAGTGAAGGACGGTGAGGAGAAATGAAACAAATGAATGGAAGAATGAAAGAGAGATCGGAGATGACGAACGAACAGAGCGCAAGAGATGGGAGATGATGAGCGATGCCAGCAATAGCAACGGCGAGGCCAAGTGGTGGCGGTTATGGCGAACGGCAACAGGCGGCAGGTAGCAAGTGCCAGTGAGGGGCACAAAGAGGAGCGGTAGTGTGATATGAAGAAGGAGGGATTAAGTTTAGGGTTGTTAGTCAGGTATATATAGTAAAGGTATGGGATGGCCTGGGATGGGATTGGGCTAGGAATAGGAATGGGTTGGGGTATATATTGTAATTTTGGGTTGAATCGGGTTTCACTAGAACTAACCTGATTTTTTGTCTCAAAATCGGTTCGAGTTCAGGTCAACCCGAATATAACTTATTTCTTCCCCTAACCCGACCCTAACTCGAAAAATAGGGTTGAGTTTCGGGTTAGGGTTAAACTTACACCCCTACCCATGTGTGAGTGAAGAATAGCGTGGCCTTGGTAAGTGTTTTTCGTCTTTAAGTTTGGGTGCTTTTTTTTGTGGTTTCTTGGTGAATAAGTTTATGATTATTAATTAGGAGTGATTTTTTTCCCTTGTCAAAATTAATTTAGTTTTAGTTTTCTTTTTTTTTTTTGTTCGGGCTCGTGTATGGCCTATAAATAGATATATTGAGTTAGGGTTTTGGATATAAAAGAAAAGCCAATGTAGTTAAAATATAAGATATGAGAATTTTAAAAAATGAGGAAGCTATGAAAGTATGGAAGAGTAAGACGAGGCACATTTTATGACTTTTATAATTTTTAGTTGTGTGAAGGTAATATATTGGTGTTGTCTTAAGCATGTAGGCTTGTCCGAGTAGATTTTTTCCATTTGTAGATGTAGTTAAGAGTCAAACCAAGTTAAACTTGTAAAAATATTTATTTTTACAATTTTTAAATATCTATTTCAGACCAACAATTTGCTCCGATTTGACTGTTCACCAGTTCAACAATGTGAAGTGATTTTTTTTGTTCTAACTGAATTTTGACCAAGCACAAAATGGTCCGATAACCGGACTGGCAAAATGACTCGTTTGCTATCAAATTGATTGAACTGACTGCTCTAGTCCGACTTTAATAAAGCTAGTTTGATAGCTCGCCACCCCTACCCTAAATAACATCATGTTTCCCTCCCTGCTATTTGTTTAACCAAACCCTTCCCTGTTAAGGCCCCTATACCTCATGCTAAAACTCCATTAGATCCTCCACACACAATGGACTTCGTCAAACATGATTGTTAATGCTAATTCTACTTTTTGTTATTGAAATCAACTACATAGCTCCATTTTTTGTCAATGTCTAGTCTTAACTACTATGGCTTTGTAGTCTTTAGAATAAATTCTCTAGAATTGTTTGATATGAAACTGGCACTTTTACCATGTTTTCCCTTTTTTCCATTAAGGCAATTTCTTAAGATTTTGCTATGTGAATTGCTTCTTGTATTTATTGATGACAGGCTACAGAGTTATAGCATTTTGAGTTGAGATCATGGTTATCAAAATCATAACTTGGATAGTAAAGTCGCATAATTGCATGGTTCAAATGGAAGAAAATTTTCTGAATTGCACGGAGCGGTAAAATCAAGGGATCGTACAATCCGGATCATAGAATCTTTGGGGGTTTATGATTCTACTATAACTTAGAATTTACTTCATTTGTCACAAAAAGAAGGAATCATATTTCTTTTTTGGCCTTCCAAAAAAAGATGAGTGTCTACCTTTTTGGAAATTTTTTATTATCCAATATACCATACTATCCTCATTAAACTCTTACTACACAAAATCCTAAAATGATTTTCTTAATCTTCATTAAAAGTCTCAAAACACAAAACTCCAAATGACATTTTTCTTTTTTTTAATTATTATTTAAATTCTCTCTACACATAGCCTAAAAAAGATTTATTTCATAAGAAAAACCTAAAAGTGATTTTTTTTTTTAGTTTTAGGGGAAAAATGAAAAAAAATATTACAAACTCCATACATCTTAATCTCTATACCTAGAGAAATGCATTATCCTTTACAGGATGGAGTGGGTATTTTTTAGCATTCCTTCGATGTTTTTTCCCTGTTATATTTAAGCCTTACATGATAAAAAAAAAAATTCAAGCACAACTAAAATAAAGTCAATTTACTTACAACTTATCCTCTTAATAACCCCCAAACTTAGTGCTTTTTTATTTCACCATCTCTTTTTTTAAAGTAGGAAAACAGAATGCATTAATCAGATCTCATGGTAAATAACAACAAGTTCAATGCATTAATTAGATCTCATGGTAAATAACGACAAGTTCAAAAGAGTACTCCCGAAAGAAGTCCTACCAAAGGAATGAATCCCTCTTCTAGCTAAAGTATAGGTTGCCTCTTCCGCTAAATGCCTTTCAAAGGAAGCACAAAGACTAAAAAAGCTTCCTAGGATGTGAGACTCATCAATAATTGACCCAAAATAAAATAAAGACGACATTGTGCCTGACTTAAGTTCTGAAATTAATGTAGAAGAATCAAACTCTCTACCATGACTTGATTTAGCCCGAACCTGCAAGCTTCCTTCATGCCACCTAAGATTGCTAATGCCTCTAAGTGCAAAACATCACCACTATCATGCTCAAAACAATAATTTACCACAAACTTCACTCCTCCATCCTCATCTCGGCATATTAAGTCCACACTTCATCTATGAATCGAGATGTCCATAGTTGCATCAACATTTACCTTACATGCTCGATTCCTTGGTAAACATCATCTAGCTAGAGCTTGTGGTGCTGGCCTTCCTGCAGGGCTACAGTATGGGTGCTCATGTTGTGTCTAGCTATCAAGCCAACTTATCCTCCTTAAACCTATAAGCTGTCATACAATCAATTTTTGCATCAAAACATAAAAAAAAAATCTTATATAATTATAATATTTCCATCTAATGACCATCATACTTATCCTTGCTAAACTGATATAATTAGGATTCAAGTCAATACTAAGAATTTGATTATATGATTCATGATTCATGGAAGACCAAAAAAATTGTGGGTAAATAGAATCCCGATTCTAAAAGCCTTAATTGAGACTCTTGATTATGAAGCAAATCTTTGCAACTCATCCTTGACAACTATTTTGGCTTCAAGCTCCGACTATGGTTCGAGTCCTATGAGCCAAAATAAAGCCTCATAGCCTTCCACCATCATTGCCTCTAGGTGTGAACTTGACTTATTTCTCTTCTATCATTTTTTCCTTTAAATCATTCATGACCCTTTTGATTTCATTGAGCAAGTATTATTGTATTTCCATGTATTTCACCATGTTCGCATTCATAAATTGCAAATCCGCAGAAGTTATGCCTAAAAATGTTGAGGAACTACGATTAGAGAGTATTTTGGCTCGATTCTAGTATTTGTAGTCTGATCACTAGAGATTCGCAATGATAGGGGCAATGATGGGCTAACTAGGAGGCAGCAAACTATGGATTTTGGATTCAAGGATAACAGATGCACCAAAAAAATGATGGCTAGAAATGTTGGCTTATGGTCACAACATCTTGCTCTTGGCTTTGGTGTTCTAGCCTCTCCAGGAAATTGACTTTGTTCAAACCAGTTAAAAGTTTTCACATGGGAAAGTTTAAAATTATTGCGGGCACGTCAACATTTATGGCCATATCAGCACCTTGAAGCTATGGCAATGGTTCACTTCATTTGCACTAACTTGTAACATGAATGATGGATTTGCTTGTAAAAATCTTAGAAGGGACAGTGATAGCATCCATTAATTTTGGAAGGGACAAACTACACTTTTTCCCCAAGGTTTGGCCTTATTTATGATTTTGCCAAGTTTGTGAACTTACTTTTGCCCCATTTCTTTTTAATAAGATCAGACAACAATTTTATTTTAATTTAAATTGTCCAACACCTATCTTTAAGAAGATTTAAACTATATAACAAGAGTTTAAAAAATAATAAATGGTTTAAATTATAAGTGTTACTCTCATTAAATGCAAAACAATTATTTTCTCTATTGGTTTGGGAAAAAAGTTTGGGAGAAATAATAGGTATATCAAACATTTGGGAGAATAGTGTAATTTATTGTTTCTTTCTTTTTGTTTTTGATGTGATCAATTGCCTACTTGTTCCATGCTCAACATAACTTGAGTAGTCTATTAATCTTTTAGTGCTTTCTTAGCAAATTATGGTTTTATTCATAGTTCTGTACAAACAAATTCATGACTGGCCTTCCTCTTCTATAGTTCAAGTTTAAGTCCTCATATGCCCAAGAGAATAAGAAGAAAAAGACTCATCAAACATGCACCATAGCTACAACACTTGGATGCCTGAGGCTTAAGGAACATGACAATACCAATTTATGCTATCTACCGGCCATAAACCATTGTAATGCTTGCATTATTCAAAGAACTGCCTCCTTCGGTACTAAAATCACTATGGTCCTTAGAATAGAAGCTCCTCTTCATTACAAATGCAGGCTGTTTTGGGGTTGCAATGGCCAAGTCATTTTCTAATAAGAACACAATGTTGGACATTGTTGGCCTGTCTATCGCGTGTTCTTGGACACACAATAGACCTATCTGAATACATCTCTCAACTTGGTTTGCAGGGTAGGATTCCCCTAGTGATGGGTCAACAATCTCTAGTGTTCTTCCTTCCTTCCACAAGTCCCATACCTGAAATAAATTCTGAACCATTAGAGACTGGCTTATTTATATATATCATAGAATTGATGATTTATTGGCTCATATACTTCACTTACATGCCCTACTAAGTTAGAGGTAGGGCTGTCAGGATAGTGCCCGCTATTTCTTCTTGCGGTTATGATCTCTAGCAGTAAGACCCCAAAGCTATAAACATCTGATTTTATAGAGAAAAATCCTTCCATTGCATATTCTGGTGACATGTAGCCACTGTAGTAGCAAAACATAGTATTGGGATATGTTCACAAGTTACCAAAGAGAAAATGACTAGTTGAACTAACTAGCAATGAACTTACTATGTTCCAACAACACGATTTGTATTAGCTTCAAGTTGGTTCCCTTCAAATATTCTTGCCATGCCAAAATCTGAAATCTTGGGGTTCAAGGCTTCATCTAGTAGCACATTGCTAGCCTTCAAGTCTCTATGTATGATCCTTAAACTCGAGTCTTGATGAAGATACAAAATCCCTCGAGCTATCCCCAGTGCAATATCCATGCGCTTTTCCCAATCTAGCAATGTCTTCTTTCTTTCATCTATGTTAAGAATCAATGTATTTCCTCCAATTGATTACTATTATGTTCCAAAATTTTATTAGTTGAAAAATACTTAGAAGAGGAAAGAAGAAAGGTACCGAAAATAAAAGTGTCCAAGCTTTTATTTGGTAGAAATTCATAGATTAGCATCTTATCTTCTCCTTGTATGCAGCAACCTAGAGTCTTTACAAGATTCCTGTGTTGGAGTTTAGCTATAAGTGTAATTTCATTCTTGAACTCTTCTTTTCCCTGACCTGAGTACTTTGATAACCTTTTAACTGCTATTTCCTTCCCATTAGGCAGTATCCCCTGCAATTACAAACACATTCCAAAGATAAGTCTAATTACAACTGCTTAATTTCTCTTGTGAATGACGTGAGCAGAAAATTTAACACTTTGTTATTTTATTGTAATTTTTGTAATTATTTTTAGGAATATTTTATTTCCTTAATTTAAGAGTTATTTTTAGGTTTTATTAAATTAATTAAAGCCCTTACAAATTATAGTATCAAATAGGATCTTCCTAGATATCTTTTATTGAAAAAAAATATGAATTAGGATTAGATTTCTTAACAGGAGTTACTTTTAATTTTCCTATTCTAGTTGGTTCAGGACTTCAATACTTGCCTATATAAAGGCTTATGCATATGTGCAAAAAAGATAACTTTTGATTAATAAAATTGTTGAGATTTTCTCTAAAAATTTTTTAGTTTCTAGACTGAAACTCTTTTTAAAAAAAATTTTTTTTGAGGCTAAATATGTACTACCCTTGTTCATACAATTCATTCCATCAGGTGATATTAAAGCAAGTGAAATTACCACTCTCTCTTGATAGCTGACACATTCGAAGAAGAAAGTTTTCCTATAACGTTGATCATGGGATAGAAGTTAATTCGTTTTAATAAGTCAACGTAATCTAAAATAGCTTATTTTCATTTTTACATTTTTTTTGCCCAGAAACAATTTCATTTGAATGTCAATATTATGTAGATGTAATAATCCATTTGAAAGTAAATTTTTATGATGTTATTAATTTTTAATGAATTTTTATTTTTAATACCAAAAAATAGAAAATTGTATTAAAAAATTAGTAAGATTATAAAAATTATATTTTCAATGGATTATTACAACTCTATAATATAGGCTTTTACATAAATTAGTTTCAAGTAAAAAAGATGTAGAAATAAAAATAAATCATTTTGTATGAAGTTAACTTAAGTTGAGACGAATTAGCGGTGCATTAAGAGCTTGGGAGTTATAAATGGATCGCAGAGATTGGCATTTTGACAAACACTCTACACATTGATTTGATATTCAAAGTTACCACCCAAACAGGAATTGGAGTAATAATAGGCTACGAGTTCAAGAAGTTGTCGCCTCTCAACCGGCCTATTAGAAGATCCTTTCTTGCAAATCAGCACAGGCCTTAAACTTACATTGAGGATAAGTCATTAAATGAAGATGACTATCCTATTAAATCAAGGCAGTACATGGATGATTATGAATATGACTATGATAACTATCTCTTTGAGTGTAAACAACATCCCCAACATGTGTGGCGAGCTATAGAATTATTAAAGGTAGGTATACCCTTTCTTTTATGGAGATCTTGATACAGAAGATTCTCTAGAATGGATTGCCAAAGATAAATTTTTTTTTTAGTATAACATGATGCCTAAAAGTAAAAAGGTGCTTGGAGATTAAAAGGACAAGCTTTAGCTTGGTGGTATAGATTACAGGCTAGAATGTATCTTCAAGGGAAATATGCAATTGAAACATGGCATCAGATAAAAGTGGTTGATGTAGGAATATTTTCTTCCTTTGGATAATGAAGAGATTTTGTTCCAAAAGTATCACCAAGTTGCAAATTATACTCACGAGAATTTTAACGGGGAAATTTATGAAGTCTATGGTGACGAGCAATTTAATTTCCAATGACTTTTCATGTAGTGGTCCATGTAGAGGGGAAGAAGATGAGATTATTTGTGAGCTAGATGGAGAAGATAAAAGGTATGAGGAAACTATGGGGCAACATGAGCAAATCATTGATAATGACCATTAAAAGTTAGGAAATACCATGCAAGTGACATAATTGAAGACATGCCTAAAGAAGAGGAGGAAATAAAAGAGGCCTTGAGTTATAATGTCCAATTAGTGCAAATTGACATTGATGTTGAATAAGCAAAATTTGAACTTCTCAACAAAAAAACAAAAGACAGAATTGAAAGTTAAGAAATTTGTTCAATTGAATTAATGGTTGATAAGGATTTTTCCAAGCCAAAATTTCTACTTGTGGCTTTTTTTGGTGTTGAAGATTTTTTTTCTGAAGCTAAAGCATCTTTATTTGTGTTTAGATAAATTTGGGAGTTGAAAGACATCAACATGACTTGACATTCAATAAGCATGAAAAGAGTTTGTTGTGTTCCAAGTATTCATTCATGTGGCATAGAAAAACTAAATTTCAATCGAGGAATTTGAAGATTGTATTTTTTTTTCAAGAGAAGAAGAATGCATGGGCAAAAAAAATTAACACTTTGTTATTTTATTGTAATTTTTGTAATTAATTTTAGGGATATTTTATTCGCTTATTTTAAAATTTATTTTTTTTGTTTTATTAGGTTAATTAAAGTCCTTATCAATTATGGTATCAAATAGGATCCTTTATTGGAAAAAAGATACTTTCTTTGTCCCAAATTCTTTACACTATTTACTTTTCAATAATTAATTTAGGATTTTTATTTTTAACATTTTAATATATAAGTTAAAAACCTTTAAAACAACAATATGGATAAATTCAAGTCAGATTAGTTGAAAAAGTCATATGAAGCAAAGAAAGTGAGACCGAGGGAGTATTAATTAGGATTAGATTTCCTATCTAGAGTTAATTTTAATTTTCCTATTCTAGTTGGTTTAGGGCTTCAATAGTTGCCTATATAAAGGCTTGTGCACGTATGCAAAAGATATAACTTTTTATTAATAAAATTGTTAAGAGATTTTTCTATAAATTTTGGGGTTTCTAAATTGCAACTCCTTATTTCATTTTAGGATTAAGCATATTCTACCCTTATTCACGCAACTTGCTACATCAGCAGATACCTTTGTACACAAGTTTTATGTACTTGTTGTACTGTTTATAGTTGATTTTCATTAGTTGCGATGTTATCTAAGCCCTTAGCTAATGAAGCGATGGAATCAATTGAAACACATCATCAAGGGGTATGCATTACCTTGTAAACAGGGCCAAAGCCACCTTGTCCAAGTTTGTTATCGGAAGAGAAATGTTTTGTGGCAGTTGCTATGGTGCTAAAATCAAACAAAGGAAGATCAGCCTTGTTCTCTTCAAGATCAGTCCCACTGAAAGAGGGCTCCAAGAATGAGGAACTTGCTGCAAAACTAGCTGAGTTTTCACCACTACTTCTTCTCCCTGGCACAAGTTCATCAAATGAGCCAAGTTATAATGTTTAATTAAATGGCAATTTAAGGAATATAATAAAACATAATGGCTAGTTAAAAATAAAGAAAGTTTGCTTAGCTACCTTTCCTTCGCCATAGGAAGCATAAAGAAACGGCCATCACAAAAAAGATGCCAATAGTAAAAACTATAACAGTTGCCAAGATGCCCTTCTTTTCGAATGGTCCTCTTTTTCTGTAACGTGCTACCAAAAATGAAATGCATTAATTCTCTAGGTATGCCTCATTTGGCTGGCTAAGGTTAGCGCAAATATCTATTAGGACCATTACAATAAATACACATTCATCCTTATATCCATACAACTTCCCATCATTAAATAAAGGATGCTTAATTATAATAGTGCAAACCGATGACCTCTAGACTTTGCAATCGTAGGCAGCTAATTCCAGTAGTACATAATACTGACCTAAAAAAAGTTACAAGGAGTAAATTGAGTATATGAAAAATGTTACATGTTGGCTCTGTAATTAGCCACATGTAATTATTACTTCTCTACCACTAGCCAGCCCATCTACAGACTTGTTTTTTTTGTTTTATATTCATACTAGGTAAGCCAAGTAAAAGAGATATATAACGGTTAAATAAAAGTTTTGAAATAACTTGTAGAAGGAGTATTGATTCAACCACTTGTTACCTAACTCAGTTGTGTCCACCCGCACATATAAATCTTGGCCTGCGCCCGTATAGTAGGTCCTAGTGTCCACCAAGTCCCCATGCCAAGTTAGGCATCCAGAGCCCTCACCCCCATTGGTTTCTGCATATGTGCTAGCGTATGCCATACATGAGCAGTTCCTCAAGCATTCCTCCTTACATTGCTTGAGCCCCAAGCTCATGTGCACACGTGTGACCGACGTATCGGGCACCTTCACACGTTCCAACTTCACAAACCCTTCACCACTTTGACATGTGGACACCCCATAATTTCTCACACAACCTCCAGACCCATCCCTCAGGAACCACTCCCGGGGTGATTTGGGCTCAAAGCCTGGGAGGCACTCACACTCAAAGTTCTGCGACTCATCGCGTTTGCAATACCCGTTTGGCCCACAATGGTTGTAATAGTCACATTGTTCTTTTGGTGCAGACCAAAACGCGATCCACATGTGCTGCGTGGGGCTCCATGTGAACCGCTGTTGGATACCAGACTCATTTAGAGTCATCCTTGTTATGATCTTGGGATCTGTCACTCCATATACTATAGATACTTCGCTATCATTGTTCACGAAGCTAACATTGAAGATGTAATTCCGGGTCATCTCGGGCACTCCACTCCACCTCTGCCCGGTCCATGACCCTGTCCGCCAAAACTTGGCCGAGCCTTTGTATAAAGATAGCTGGGGGAACCCGGTCGGGTCGATCCTGTAGGAGTAGCTCCCAGTTGCTGGATCATCCGCCGATTTCCAAGAAGTCAGGAACCGGTTCAAACCGGTTTTGAGATCCAACCCCAAAGCCATAAACGGAAGCATGGTGTTAGTCGGATGATCAAAGCTCTGCCACACCAGAGTTCTTGTGGAATCATTCTGAACCAAAACAAAATTCCCAGAATCCAGAAGCTGCGCGAGACAGCTCTTCGTGCGGGAAACGGAAACATTGGTGGACCAGACAGTGGAGGCTGCTCGGTTGTCCGGATACAAAACCAGGTCCCCTTCATTGCTGATTGATAAAATTCCTGAAGTGCCGTTGATGGGATTGTTTCTGTTGGCTACCCAGACGACCGTTCGGTCTGTAACTTGGTAGTACCAGATTCCAAGGTATCGGAATCTGGAATTCCCGGGGGAGAAGAATCCGAGGGCGTAGGTTCCTCTATTGGAGACCAAAAGATCACCGTCTTTCAGGGAATTGGAGGGCGAAAGGGTGTCGTTCGCGAGAGAGATGCGGAAAAGGTGGAAGATTAGCAGCGATTTTATGAAGAAGCTGCGGTGGAAGAGAGCCATGGCGGTGGAGTAAAGAAGTTGCTGGAAGTAGCTTAAATATATGTCAGTCGTGCTGTTAGCTGGCATTTGCATATCACTTAAATGCTGGAATTATTTAATACATTTTCCGTAATTTTATTGGATTTTATAATAAATATTTTAATAAAATTTTAAATAGCAAACATAACATAACCAAGTGGGAGCACAGATGAACAGCAGATAAAATGAGGCACCCGGACCCGGTCAAACCAAACACCATGAAAGAGACCTTGGTTAGTTGGTTTCTTCACGTGGATTCAAGAAAGTAGAAATGTTAGCGTTTGATTTGTCTAAAAGTAATGACCGCGTCTTGTTCATCTTTTTTGTTTTTTTTAACTTGAAGCGTCATAAGTAAATTTTAAATTGATATAAAGCTTGAGCTATTTGTTAAAGAAATAAATTAAGATTAAGTAGTGGGTAAGCTAGCTTGATTTAAATTGTAAATCAAATATCAACTTTAAAATTTTATAAAGGAATTTAAACAAAATTTAAATGCAGTGAAGTTTCAGCCAAGTTGAGCTATCTGTATATCTTTCACCTGGTAGTCTCTTACGCCAAGTCCAAGACAATTGCTTTTGTAGCGAAAACCTAATGTCAGGGCCAGGGGTAACTTTTACTTCTATTGAAATTTACAACTTTAATACTCCTCGATTTTTTTTTGGGTAAATATATTTTATCTTAGATTTCAGGGCCAGGGGTAGCTTTACTTCTATTGGAAATTTACAATTTTAATACTCCTCGATTTTTTTTTGGGTAAATATATTTTATCTTAGATATGTTTTTTTTTTCAATATTACCTCTTATTAAATAATACAATCACAATAAACAATGGCTGGGTACAACTTTGTTTTATTTTTTTAATGAAAATGATTGACCTTACAAACTTGTGTATTAATGACAGGTCAAATATATGTGTACCCGACACATTTTGCGTCTGGTAATCTTGGTCTGTAAACTCACTTTTGCACCAAGTTTTTCTTATTCAATATCATCTCAATTAAGGACTAGCAAGATCCTCAATTGTATAGTTATTTGGTTGCAAACAACGTTTCTAATGCTACTACCACTAGAAATACTACACTTTTTAAATTACATATTATTACCGATTTGGCAAAAATAATATTATTTTAAGATAAAAAAATATTAAAAGTAATTTTAATATATTCTAATTATTTTCCTCATAATATGTCTAATACAAATAATATATATATATATAAGATACAATATAATACTATATGAAAACATAAAAATGAAATATATAGAGTAAAATAAATATTAGTTAGTAAAAAATAACTAATTTACTAATACATAAGGAAAAAAAATAATACCACAATGATATACGTGTATCAATTATAATCCATTATTTTATATATGTGTGTATGATACATTGATGCATATGATTTAAAATGAAATAGAAAATAATTTTTTGTTATAACCTATGTCAGTACCCAAATGAAATCGCGTGTTAGACTAACAAAATGTAAAAAAAATATGTATATATTGTTTGCCCAAATTAAAAAAAAAAAAAACGAGGAGTTGTCTTATACTTTTTCCATAATCTTGGGATCTTGGATCCTGGGCGTGAGTGAAGAATCGTGAGGCCTTGGTTAGTGTTTCTTCTAAATTAGACGGTTTGTTTCGGACATGGGGCACTACAATTATTTATGATTGGAATGGAAATAAAAGCCATTAATTTCTCTATTGCCATATTTGTTATTACCGAACTATTATTGACTTTTGTTATTATTCAAACCCCCTTTTTTTAACTTGGAGCCGAAATCAACTTTGGAGTAAAAAGAAAAAAAAATCACCTACCACTTTAGAGCAACCACTTGTTAATCTCATAATCCATGTCCAGTTCTTACTTTTTTTTTTTTTAAATTCAACTTTCTCTTTTCTAACTTACTTTCATATAAAATTGGTATGTTCCAAATTCTGGTATAATTGTAATTAAAAGTGACCATATTATGACTAATGTGTTTTGAAAACTAAAAATTTCTTTTATAATTTACCTCTATATATAGCACATAGTAAACACATAAAACCTACACAAAGGTAACTTATTTTTATTTTCTCCCTTTAAAATTTCGATTCTTCTTCTTTTCCTCATACATGGTGTATTACTTTTATTAGTTAGTTGTCATGACATTGATGTTTTCATGTGTTAAATTCTATTTGTAGGAAATATATTATGAATGACATTGACACGCATGAAGATAACTAAAATCATGGTGAAGCCAGGATTCAAGGTGGTTCAAAAAGAAGATGCATTTCCACCCTATCAACCTGTCTGGTTGATGTTACTATTAGAGCAATTAAAGTGAAGACAAATTATATGATGCAACTTCTCAAAAGCCCTATCAACTATATCAATCGGAATGTATAAATCTATGCCTTTCTTTTTACTATTAAAATTTAATATGGCCACATTTGTTTTATTTTACCTTCTATGACATCCTAATTTATTATGTCTATTATATTATTATAAAGGGAAAGCAAAGGAGATTTCTGTAACTGTATCAATCATTAGAGTCCAATTAAGCGATACCTCATATTTGCCTCTACAAATGATAAAATTCCCCTAAAATGAAAATATAAACCCATAAATGTCCCTTAGATGTCCTTCCCAATTTTGATTGAGGTTTGACCTTTGATCTAAAATTCGCAAATTTTTCTTTTTAGAATGTGTTTATAGTTCACAACACATCAACAATGCTTTTATGACAATTTGTTATTCAGTCAATTATACAATATATGTTTAAAAAAAATATAAGGTAATATTCAATACTTTTTTTACACGTGAAATTTTTTGACAATAATTGCCATTCCTATTATACAAAAGACACACATTTTGTGTGTGTGTGTGTGTGTGTGTGTTCACTAAGGCATTGTCACCTTAGTTATTTTACTATTTTAATAAACATATTTATGATAAACATGCAGTAATGGAGAATAATTTTTAAGAATGTTTCGGGACATGATTAGTAATTGAGATTTTACTAACCAACTACTCCCTCCATCTCATAAAATCTGTCTTCTTTGATAATGCACAAAAATGAAGACTTCTCTAATTTTTACTTCTTTCTTTTAATATAAAATTATTAGTTTATTTATTTTTATATAAAGTATATGTACTTATCTAAACAAAATTACTAGCATTTATACTTTTTAATGAGCCCTATATACTTTTACCCTTTAATTTTCTCAACTTCTCTCTCCTTTCAATGATTGATATATATATATAAAATAATAATAATAATAATAATAATAATAATAATAATAAAGTTACCTTATTTGGAAAGATAAGAAAGGGACAACTATTTTGAAACACCAAAAAAGGAATATAAGTCAACTATTGTGAAACAGAGGGAGTATATTGTAAAATAACAATAAATATTTTAGTAAAAGTATATTATCAAGCAATAATTGATAGTAATATTTTTTGGATAAAATTAACAATTCTAATAAAAATGTGTTATTTTTGCGTGTCAATTTAAAGTGTATTTTGGAAAACAAAAAAAAAAGCATAGTTATTGTGGGAAGATCCGTTTTCCATTGATACATTTAATAAGATTATTCAACGAAAAAATTATTTAAGGATATAAGTAATATTAAAAACGAATACAAATATGCAAAGACCAAAACAATAAACTTCATTAAGTGAAAAACTAATGTGTAATAAAAAATTCATTCATTTTTCATTTTTACGGATCAATAGCATAGGGAAATTCATAAAAATAAAGAAAAATAGTCAACCACAAGAATTGAATAATCAACATTTGATTCTATTTCCATTTAAGTCTCAATTTCTTTCATTTGATTTCCAATTAATTATCTCACAAAGAAGGCAATAGAATCAAATTACTAAAATGAAACAAGGGTGAAGAAAGAAAATTGAAATCAATAGATAAAGTACTTTTTTTTATACCAAACTACCCATTTCTTTATTCTATGTCATTTAATGAAAAATAAACTCACAATTTTTAATTGTAAATTGATTTTTTTAATGAATCTTTAACATGGAAGATAATGTGCCTTTCCATTTCACAAATATTAATCAAAATATTTTAGAAACTAATTCATTTCTTATATATTTTCTTCTATATATTATCACATTTCAATCTAACAATTTGTAAACCAATATTTCTCCACCTATTACTTGTGGCTCATGTTTTGATTAAAATTTTCATCATGGATTCAAATTTTTTTTCTCATTTTCAATTCAAATTTTGGCTCATGTTAGATATGAAATGAAAAGAATCTTTTTTCACTTGGGTATATTGATATTTCACTTTTTCCAAGAAACAATAAATGCAATCTGTAATAAATGAAAATATTATTATTAATAAAGAAAGCTTAGGATTATCTTAGGGTAAAGATGAAAACCAAAAAATTTCACGAATATAGTACTATGTAAGTTGGAATTGACACACTATATATTTTTTTTCAACTTAAACCATTATAGTAGCAAAAAAACTGAAAAATAGACTGAAAAATAAAAAAAATACAAATTTGACATGCCCATCCAAAATTAATACATAAAATCCCTTGAAATAATTATTTAAACTATTCTATATGCCAAATAAATAGAATTTGACCCACTTATCATTTTTTTTACTTAAACAATAAAATAGCAAAAAAACTAGAAAATAGAATGAAAAATTAAAAATTACCAATACAACATGTGCATCCAAAATCAAAGCATCTAATACCTTCAAATACTTATATATTCTTTAAATTTTTATATGAATTTTGAATTGGAAGTGTTTTTTTTCATTCTATTTTCCATTTTGTTTGCTATTTAAGGTTTAAGCTGAAAAAAATAGATAAGTGTATCAAAATATTTTTTTTTGAAATATAAAATAATATAAGTGATTATTTTAAGGGGTTGGATTTTTTAATTTTGGATGGGCATGTTGAATTATTTTTTTCTTATTTTATTCTATTTTTATGTTTTTTTTCCCATTTTATTGTTTAAGTTGAAAAAATAGATAAGTGTGTCAAATTCTATTTATTTGCAATCTATAATAGTATCCATAATTACTTTAATGTATTGGATCCTTTAATTTTGAATGGGCATGTTGAGTTAGTAATTTTTTTATTTTTCTTTCTATTCTTTAGTTTTTTTTTCTATTTTATGCTTTAAGTTGAAAAAATAGATATGTGTATCAAATTCCATTTCTTTTTCATCTGTAATAGTCTCCATAATTATTTAAATGGATTTGATGCTTTAATTTGGGTGGGCATGTTCAATTGGTAGCTTTTCATTCTACTTTTTGGTTTTTTGGCTATTTAATGTTTAAGTTGAAAAAAAAAATTGGATAAGTATATCAAATTAATTTTTTTGGAATCTGAAATATTCTCCATAATTATTTGAAGGGATTAGATAATTAAATTTTTATGGGCATGTTAAATCTATAGTGTTATTTTTATTTTCCATTCTATTTTAAGTTTTTATAAATATATAGGATTATGTGTCTCAAATTTATGTTTAGGGGTTTTATGTCCACTTTGCTTACATTCAGGGGCTAATTTTAGGTTTTACCTATAAAGTTCCATTAACACTTATGGAGATAAGAAAAGGACAGACATATTTGATGTAAAATGTTATTTTAATCTTACTTTTGCAATGCTCGATAATTCAAGGGTAAATAAACAAACTGGGTATATTTTAAGGGCAAATTGTGTAATTTAGTGAAATATTTGTTTTAGATTTAGGGTTAAAAAATTCCATTTATTAATTATACACATGAGTCACAGCTATTTCTTCAATCTATTTCATTGGTATGGAATTGTCTTACATCATATATATTCCCATTTTTTGTAACAACTTTGTTTTAATTTTTAAA
Source organism: Aquilaria sinensis (assembly GCA_005392925.1). Lineage (NCBI taxonomy): Eukaryota > Viridiplantae > Streptophyta > Magnoliopsida > Malvales > Thymelaeaceae > Aquilaria > Aquilaria sinensis. Next base: position 19,616 of record SMDT01001661.1, read on the forward strand.
TTCCTAATGTAGATTTTCATTTAATTTTTTACAGCATTTTTCTTTGACAAGCCCTCTTATCGGGGTTAAAAGAACATTTTGTGAAAACAAAGCTCATAACAATGTAATGTTAAAATAGAGTCATTCTATTGGGTATTAAACTCTGATCTATTACACATGAGATTAATTATTTTCCTACAATTTTAATAAAGTGTTAAAAATTGGCATAGTATAGTTGTCAATTTATCATTATAGTCTACATTCACCATTATACTTTCTAATCAAGAAATTCAAGTAATTGATATATTATATGTAGATTGAAAATAATATTGACAGGTAATGATATCTATATTGTCGCAATAATTAAAATTCATACATTGTTTGCAAGTGAAAGTTTCATTATCACCTCATATATCAATTAGCAAAATCTCCAAATGAAAAAACAATGGATGTAGGATTCTTAAATAGGTATAAATCATGTTATTATTTCTTTTGTCAAATATGAAAAAAGTCTAATATTGTAGATGTGGTATATTTTTTTGCAGTAATGTAAATTTGATGACTAATATGTCAACAAAGTACGATAATTAAAATATTCTAAAACAACTATATGATTGTTTATTTAAGTGCATACTTATCAGTTTCTTTAGGTTACCAGGACACTTTATTTGAAATATTAAAGGTTTTTCAATATTACTTAAGACACACTAAACTATCTTTTCTAATATTTTTAAACTTCTTAATTTTCTTATTTGTTCTCAATCAGTAACATAATTATTAATATCTGTTACATTTTTTTTTATCTCGTGGTAATGCCGGGTATACAAACTAGTTAATATATAAGACATAAGAATTTTCCAAAAGGAGAGAGCTCTCAAAGCAGAGTGAAGTAGGAGGAGACACATTTTGTGATTCTTATAATCTTTAATTGTGTGAGAGTAAGATATTGAGGCTATTTATAATTTATGTATCAGAGTACGTACTAAGGGTATTCTTTTACTATAATATCTATACTTTATTTGAGTACTCTATTTTAAAGTTATTATATCGAAACATCCTACCAAATCATACACATTCTAATAAAGTACTTTTTATCTATTTTACTGTTAAAAGAAACGAATTTTACTGATATTACATTAATTAATGTTAAAATAAATATTAGATAAAAATTTTGATCCTTAAAATTCTTTCAATAAATAGTTTTAATCATTCCAAACTTTCTAAATATTAAAACGAGCCCAAATTTTTTATTTTCTCCTTCCAAACACAGGAACGTCAAAAACAAGAAAAACATCAGGAACATCATCAAGAGCAACAACATTAACAAAACCCAATAAAACCCAGAAATGTGAAATAAGAAGAGAACAAATCAGAACAAATCTGGATGACGATGGCACAACTCCTCCCCACCTTCCACCCCTCCCTCCGCCCCTCTGGCGGCGGCACATCGCCCCTGGCTGCGGGTCTGCTCATCTTCCCTGTACGTCTTTCCTAAACACTTCGATTGAGGTTCGAGTGAACTCGCACTAAAACATCCACTTTTCTGACCGAATATGTAAATACAGAAACCCAAGTTCAAACTTCACGTCAAACATAAACTGAAATGGCAAAAATATTAGAGACGGACAAATGTACGAAGCAAAAACCGGAATCTTAAATCACTGAGGAAAACAAGAAGAGAAAGCATTGAAGACGGAGATCCAGGCACAAATAATAGATATCTCAAACAGAAACTCAAAAGGATGGCCTTCTCATCAAGTCAGCAGCAGCGATAGTCAGGTAAATCTCCAGACTGATTTCATGACTTGGTAGGGGAAGCGCATCACCCGACGGAGATCGTCTTCCATGTTCGTCTTCCCTAAACTCTTTAAATCAGTGAGCGGAGATTGTCAGAATCGTCCGACGGAAATCGCCCTAGCCAGAACAAGATCGGTGGATTTACGAGCAGTGGAGGCGCGGGCGGCCAGAGGCGAAGCAGAGGAGGCAACTCGCTGCTTATCGAGCGAGCGGCGCAGATCAGAAAATAGACGAAGAGAGGCAAAAAAAACCCAATTGTAAATTTCTGGGTTTCATGACTTTTTCTTAAGTGGCGGTGTAACGAGCAGTGGAGGCGCGGACAGCCGGCGGCGAAGCAGAGGAGGCAACTCGTTGCTAATCGAGCGAGCGGCGCAGATCGGAAAATAGACGAAGTGGGGAAAAAAAAACCCCAATTGTAAATTTCTGGGTTTCATGACTTTGCCTTCTTTTTCTTGGGCTTTTGCCTCTCTGTTTTTTTTTTCTTTTTTAAGTTTAAGGTTTAAATTTATCAGTTAAAAAAAATTTAAGGATTAAGATCATTATTTAATATTTATTTTAATATTAATTAATACTACATCAGTATTTTTCATTCAATTTAATGGTGAAATTGATAAACATGACACAATTGAGATGCATAATATGAGATAAAAATTTTTGATAAAACTAGGACTGAGTGAGGGTAAATTGCACAGTTTCTCCCCAACCTTTAATTATTGTTCCAGTTTTAACCCCAACCTCCAATTTGCTCATTTAGACTCTCTAACCTCATTAAAACATTTCATTTTGAACCTTTGGGTGACGGAAGTTGTTAATTCTGATGGAAAATGTCACATCAGCGTAGTATTTTAGGAAAAAAATACTAAATTTAGCCCTGAAAACTTTTCTCTTTAATAAAAAATCCTGAAAACATTGAAATCTAACAACAAAGTCCCCTCCTCATCTCAACCTCCCTCTCCGGCCTTCCTCTCTCCGCCTTCCCTCTCCGGGGTTTCTCCCCTGCCGCCCTCACTCTCCCTTCCCTCCCTTTCGGCCTCCTTTCCTCTCCCTGCCGCAGTCACCCTTCCCTCATTCTCAGCCTCACCCGATAGCTCATCACCTGCCTCATCGTTGAGTTTCCCTCATGCAATTCTCGTTGCAATTTCTAGATCTTCGCCGATTCACTCATCACCTCCCCCATCGTCTTGTTTCCCTCATGCGATTCGCATCACAATTTCTAGATCTCGCAATTTCTAGGCCTTCCTTCCTCTCCCCGCCGCACTCACCCTTCCCTCCCTCTCGACCTCACCTGATTCGCTCATCACCTCCCCCATCGAGTTCATGTGGAGGTCGACAGCATGATGGTGGTGGCATTGATAAGGTAGGTGATGGGGGTGTTGGTGGTGACCGTCGAGGAGGAGGCAAAGCGAAGGTGGGAGAGGAAGGGAGGCCGCGACGAAGGGAAGGGAGAAAGTTGTCGGCAGGGAGAGGAAGGGAGGCCGAGACAGAGGGAAGGGAGAACGAGGGCAGTAGGGGAGGAAGGTCAAAGAGGGATGGTGGGGAGAGGAATGCCGGAGAGTGAGATTGAGATAAGGTAGGAACTTTCTTGTTCGATTTCAATGTTTTGGGATTTTTTTATTAAAAAGAAAAGTTTTCAGGGCTATACTTAGTATTTTTCCCTAGAATACTACACTGATGTGGCATTTTTCGTCAGAATTAACAACTTCCATCACCCAAAGGTTCAAAATGAAACGTTTTAACGAGGTTAGGGAGTCTAAACGAGCAAATTGGATGTTGGGTTAAAACTGGAACAATAATTAAAGGTTGGGGAGAAACTGTGCAATTTACCCGACTGAGTGAAGAATCGAGCGGCCTTGGTTAGTGTTTTTTGTCCTTAAGTTTGGGTAGTTTTTTTTTTAATGTTGTTTCTTGCTGAATAAGTTTAGGGTTATTAATTACATGTGATTTTGTTTCCTTGTCGAAATTGATTTAGGTTTAGTTTTCTTTTCTTTTCTTTTTTTTTTTCCAGGCTCGTGTATGTCCTATAAATGTATACGTTATGTTAGGGTTTTGAATATAAAATAAAAACTAATGTAATTAAGATGTAAGTTATGAGAATTTTCAAAAAAATGTGAGAGTTCTGAAAGTAGTAGAGAGGAGTAAGACAAGACACATTTTGTGATTTTCATATTTTTTTAATTGAGTGAAGGAAATAAATTAAGGTTGTCTGTAGTATGTAGACGATTTATGTGCAAGCATAAGCACTTAGGACATTCTTCTACTGTAATATTTATATTTTGTTCGAATAGATTCTTTTATTTTGTGAATGTTGTTAAAACTTGTATCATGTTAAACTTACGTGTGTTTTAATAGAGATGACAATAGAGTGGATCAAATGCGAATACTCTCTATCCGTCATCTGTGCCCGCATTTTTTTTTTACCCGTGACTTCACGGATATCCACAAATTAGTGAAAAATCTTACCCTCACCGATGAACCGCTGGGTAATCCACACCCATGGGTCGCCCGCAGTTTAAATTATGTTTTTTTAATTTCATAAAAATAAAATATGAAATATAAATATAAAGTCATTTTTCACATACAATACAACAAAATCATAATATACATATAAAAAAATATTTTATAAGAAAAAGTAAAAAATGTTTGTTATGTGTAGGTGTGTTACATTTTATTATAGTTAATAAATAGGAAATTTACATTGATGGATGTTATGGCTACGGGTAGGTAGGACAGATTTATACGTGATGGATACCCCTGCTCATCATCCACCCATACCTGCCAAACAAGTATAATTTACTACTCATGTCCACCCTACCGCGGGCATTTTTACCCATTTACTCATCTCGTTATAGGCAGATATCAATGGGTTGTCCTCCCAACTACCATCCTTATTATTCAATTTAGTTTGTTGTTCCACCATGCATGCGCATAATGGTTGATTGATAATATTTTCTCTCGACATATATCAGGTACTACGGTATTCGATTATTTTATGGTTGCAACAGAAAGTGTTTCTTCGATATGGTTGGAGGACCTTTCATGAGCAACATGCAGGAAAAGGTTCCCATCATTGTCTTATGATCTCCATACCTTTAGGCTTTTCACGAACTGTTTCGTGGGAGAAAACGTGAAGGGCTGGTGCTTTAAAATCAGAAGATGTGATAGCTACTAGCTAGCGATCCCTTCACACAAATGATGCTAGTCGATAAATTGCCATATTGTTTCTAGAAATAAGATATGAGGCTGGGATTGTTTCTAGAATCATAACATAAGATGTGAACCTTTCGTTTGAAAGGCCAGCCAACTTGCAGAGTCGAACTTGTAGCACCAGATACTTTCGCCGGCGCATAGTGGTAATCTCCAGAAACATGTCATCGTCTTCTCGAAGCTATTCCCTACGGTGTAGCAAATATTGATCTTGGTCTAAGGCAGCAACATGTATATATGTAGAATAAAACTTTGCGTCCAAGCCAAGAAATTAGGAGATGTTTCAAAATCTGCCTAAAAATGTAGTAGCAAAATATACAGATATGCTAGATCTGGTGACCTTTTTCTACCTAGCATCAGGCATTGTCATTGTAAGGTGGTTAACGGTGTTATACTCGTCCTGCTTACTCGAGGATGAATCAGTTTCAAGGGTCTCCCTTCCCAGGCAAAACCCTGGTGTCTTAGGCTGTGGGGTTGATGCTGTCTCACTACTTAACATCAAAACCACAGTCGACATCTTTGGTCTGTCTTCTGCTCTTTCTTGCACGCACAAGAGGCCAACCTGTACGCATCTCATTATCTCCTGCTCAGAATATGAATCACCGGTTGCCGGATCCATCAGTTCCAGTCCTTTCCCTTCTCTCCACAGTCTCCAGGCCTGAATGATGAAATGTAATGAACTTGGTCAGCGTTAATGCGTTGGCTTACGAAACTTAACATTATGGTCAGGGACACAGGGGGGGTCATGTGGCTTACATGGCCAAGAAGGTTGAGTTCACTGTTTGAGTGATAAAATCCCCTGTTCCTCTTACCGCTCACAATCTCCAACACTAAAACCCCGAAGCTGAAAACATCAGATTTCACTGAGAAGAGTCCGTCCATGGCATATTCGGGGGACATGTAACCACTGCATACCATTGGTAAGGTGTTAAAAGTGAGGAAATTTTGCTTAGCTTTCACGAAAAGTTAGGTTATCAAGGCTAAGGCACTTACTATGTTCCAACAACTTTCTTGGTATTTGCTTCTGTTTGATCACGTCCGAAGATTCTAGCCATGCCGAAATCTGAAATTTTCGGGATCATTTCCCCATCGAGCAGAATGTTACTAGCCTTAAGATCCCTGTGGATGATCCTGAACCTGGAATCCTGGTGAAGATAAAGAAGCCCTCGAGCAATGCCACAAATGATGCAGAACCTCCTTTCCCAGTTCAGTAGGTGGCGTCTCTCTTTATCTGGACAAATTTCATTCGTTCAAACCCTGTGAATTTCGAAACTAGAGATTTCAAAACAAAATAGAACAGGGAAATCAGTGGAGGAACTTTACTGAATAAAACAGAATCAAGGCTTCGGTTTTCCATGTACTCATATACAAGCATCTTCTCATCCAGATCAACGCAGCAGCCGAGAAGTCGGACAAGATTTATGTGCTGAAGTCTTGCTATCAATCGAAGCTCATTCTTGAATTCCTCGACACCTTGCCCCGAGTTCTTTGACAGCCTCTTCACTGCTATCTCCTGACCCTCAACCAGCCTTCCCTGCCATTTTTACCAGCTTCTCAATCCTCTATTTAGGCCTAGTAGAGTGAATCTGTGAGCCTGCAACAGAAACTTACCTTGTAGACAATACCAAAGCCGCCTTGTCCAAGCTTATTTTCATCGGAGAAATTGTGTGTAGCTGTTGCAATGGTCTCGAAATCGAACAATGGCAGGTCCAGTTCATCCTGTTTATTTTCATCCGAGTGCTCTCTCTTACTCGAGATAACAACCTCATCCAGTAACAAGTCTTGGCTCTTCTCCGGGGTACCTGTAGAATTCAGAATTAGTTAAAAAAGAACAGTGACAGAAAGATAACATGTTCTTGTAATTCATGTGCTTATTGATGAGTTTACCTTTGTGTTCACTCTTCACTTTCTTTCTTCTCGACAACTTCCTCTTCCAAATGAAGTATGACGCTAGTCCTAAAAGTAAAATTCCAACACCAACTGTAATGCCAATAATTAAGGCTCTTCTATTTCCACCATCTCCTGAAACAGTTAATCAGATGTCAGCAGTCATTTTCGCTGTTAAAGTTTTTGTCGTCTCTACATGTATTGGATTCGAGCCTGGAGTGAACTTGAGAGGATCCGGATCCGGATCTTTAATCATTAGTGGAAGCATGAAAATTAACGACCGCTGAGAACAGGACAAGAATGTAAGCAGTTAGTTTGTTGGCCCTTTGCTGGGTGTCCCCTAGTTTCTACCATTTGGTCCTAGTCGGTCACCTAGCTGAAGGGATGACTACTTGACCAGTTAGCCTCAAGGGAGTTAACAAGAGTTCAAAATAGATGGTCCCTGCTTGAACTCATGTTTGAAGAATTATATACCAGAGCGAGTTGGTTTAGCATTTTTCTAATTGTTAATCAACTCTGTATTTGAAAAAGGACGTAGGGACAAACACAGACTAGTAACTTTGCGATTAGGGGAGCCTGGAAGTCTTCCTTGTGGGCCTAATTTACACTACTGGCCTTCAGTGAAAAATCCCACCTTTTGGACATCAATTTTGTCCTGAAATTGTGCAAACATGATTACACATTTTGACTGCTTGAGTTTAACAAATTTTCATTTCAATGGATCTTCCCTTTCCATTAAGGTAGACACTAATTTTAAAAGGTTATAATTCCATCCTAGAGGCCTAATGGCTAAAGAGTCAGAGGGATATAGTGGAGGTTAAAGTTTTAAACCTCTATCTCCTCCTTGTTTCATATAATTTCCTAATGATGATTTGGGTGTTTTTTATGTTTTGAACAAACGGACAGTTTCTCATTCGTTTCCCTTACATATAAACACATTTCTAACCCTATACTTTATATAGATACTTATAATACCAACTTTATCGGCATGAAGATTTTTTTATAGAGGTACTGAGAAGCTGATTTTGATTTTCCAATACACAGGGATTATTAGATTAAGTCGGCTACTAGTCTCTCTTTAGAAAAACAACAAAAGAGAAGAAAAATTGTCGGCATGTGGGAGCATGTGATTAATTGAGAAAGCATAAGCATTTGCAAGGATGGACCTACATAACATAATAATTTCCACCGATTCCGATTAGCCTTTGAATCTTTGCTTATGGGGGATTGAAAATGAAAAGGACCGGTCGAATAAACGGTCCAGCTCCACCCAGCTTCGGCCTAGCTAGGACTAAACGGTTCACCTATCAACTCATACCAATCCCATCCATCTTTCGCATTGAAATAAATTTTGTGGACATATCAGCTCCTTATAATTTTTTATTGGGTCCAGGGTCCTTAATCACTGAAAGCATTCACGACTGTTTCACACATAAATATATAACTTTTAGTATATTTATAGATTTCATGTTTATAGAAGTTTTTATAGATGGAACATCACTTAATATTAGTCCTACTCATATTTATGCTTTTGTAATTTATGTGACAATGACATCATTATTTAGAGTTTTTTGAATTTTAATACATCCCTACTTTATGTGTCCTATGAACCTTTTTTAAACTTCAAAGATGCCCATTCCCTTTCACCTAAAAACAAAAGGTGAGGAAGTCCCATTCCCTTCCAAACCCAAATTTATTTCCCCAACTACCCCCAATCGTCATGTCATCCATTCTTATTGTACAAGCAAATAAACATAAACAAAAGCAAACAGTTCCTAAACACAAAAAGATCAAAACACATGGGAAAGCAAAAGTCCCGTACCTAGATCGGAAGCCGCCAATCTGACATAAAGATCCTGGCCGCCGGCTGCATAGACCCTCAAATCGATAAGCTCCCCCACCCACATGACGCACCCGGTCCCACCATTCCTGATGTCCGCATTCGCATACGCCGTGCACGAGCAGTTCCGCAGGCACAACGCCTCGCACTCCTTCAAGCTCAACCCCCTCTCCACCACCGCCGTCATGCTCTCCGGCAGCTTCATGTTCGACATCCTTACAAACCCGTCGTTGCCACATCCCAAAACCGTCCTCCTCACGCACCCGTCTGACCCATCTCTCAGATTCCACGCTGCCAAGTTCTTGGGCGCAAACCCTCTCGGGCACCTAGGCCACCAAGCATGCATTGATTAGTAACCGCTGTTAAAACTAAGGTCCTGAGATCGAATCAGGACTTTAAATTAATAGAGAAAACGTGTAGATACTGATAAAAAAAATGTTGTTGCCGGACGAAACCTTACTGGCAGACAGGAGATGCGTTATTGTCGCAGATGCCGTAGGGGCCGCACTCACCATAGTTGTCGCATTGGTCCTTTGGGGCGTACCAGAAGACGTTCCATTGCTGGGCGTCTGGAATCCAGGTCAGTCTCTGGAGAACCCCAGATGGGTTCACCACCAATCTGGACAAGATGCTCTTGCTCGAGATAATGAATTGGTAGTACACTTGGTCTTGATTGGTCACAAACTCGAAACTTATATAATCTAGAGGCTTCATTTCTGGTACGCCGCTGAATCGGACCCCATTCCAAGGCCCGCTTCTGTAGCGCCGACTCTGTTTATCCCAGAGAAAAACTTCTGGGAATCCATGGAAGTCGACCTTGAAAGAGTAAGCTCCCGTTGAAGGGTCATCGACGGTGTTCCACGATGTTATGTAGCGGTCGAATCCGGTACCCATATCCCAGCCCAGCTTCATCTCCGGCAACAGAGTATCTGTCGGAAAATCAAAACTTTGCCAGAGATAGCTGTCAGCGTTGCTTGATTCTTTCAGAACCAAATTTCCGGAGTCCAAAAGCTGCGCGACTGTGTTCGAACTGTTAACAACCTGTGTTATGTTGGTTGTCCAGACCAGATTCTGGGATTGGTCGAGAAGAACAATGTTCAGGCCATCGAGCTTGAAGATCGTTGAGGAATTGGAAAGCGGGCTGTCTCTGTTAAGGACCCAGACGACGGTCCGAACAGGAAGGTCCTTGTACCAGATACCGACGAACCAGTTGCCGGAGTTACCAGGGGAGAAGAAGCCCAACTCGAAGACTTGTCCCGGGGAGACGAGGGTTTGGCCATTGGTGAGAGATTGCGTGCCGGTTAAGGTATCTGTGGAGGCAGAGAAGTTGGGGAAGAATGTTATTGTTAAGAAGAGGAGCAAGATGCTGTTAGGGAAAAAGTTGTGACTGTTCTTCATGTTTTGGGTGCAGTTCTGTTTTAGGTGGACTTGTTTTTGTTTAAAGCGGGGAGCTTTTGGGTTGTTGATTGTGAACACATCTGGTGTTGCTTGATAGGAGAAGAAGTTGACTCGGGATTGTGTTTATTTGGGCTTTTGTTTGTTTTGCTCGAGTTTTTGCCCAATTCATTCTTTCCTTTCTCGTTCGGCCTTTTCTTCCATTCTTTTTGTTTTTTGGTTGGGTGGGAAGGTCTTCGTCCAAACATAATTTGAATGTGAGGAAGGTGTTCAAATTTCTAAACCAGGGAGAAAACCCCTGGTTTCTACTGTGGAATTTTTTTGGCGGAATTCTGTAGACTATATAGGATTGGAAATTTGTAATTAAAAAATAAGGTATTAACAGGTCAGCAGGGAAGATGACCTACTCTGTTCTCTCGGTCCATTCAGCCGCAGATAGCTCGTACTTAACTTTTTTTCTTTTATTGTTAAAACAGGTCTTTTTTATCATTTTTTTTTCGCCTTTTTTGTCAACAGAGTAAATTATTTACAAAATCAAACAGTTCACTAAACCGTCCTGTGGGGAAAATATTTTTATAATTTAATATTAGATCAATATTAGAGTTCTAAATAATTTATTAATGATAAAAATTTAGAGCCAATTTATTTTAACTTAAGTCAATTGAATTATTTTTATTTTTTTATTTTTTTACCTGAAACCAATTTAATTTAAAAGCCAATAATATATAGATACAATAATATATTTGAAAATAAATTTTCAATATGTTATTAAGTTTTTCTAAAAATTTTTTTTAATACCTTAAACTAGAAAAATTCATAAAAAATTAGTAAGATTACAAAAAATGTATTTTCAATGAATTATTATAGCTATCTAATATTTAAAATTACTTCTGAATAAAAAAGATATGAAAATAAAAATACGTCATTTTGAAATCGACAGACTTAAACTAAAATGAATTGGGTGTTAATTTTTCAAATTCCTTAAAGGTTACGTGAAATGAGGTTAAAAGTGGGCTCATCTCTCTCTAACATGTATTTTGATCTTGATTCAACACATATATTTAACGAATGTGGGCATTAGCTGTATGTTAAAATTTACAATTGCTATTTGCCCGATCAAAAAATTGTCAAGTAAGCTTTTGTACTCTGAACAAATCTGACAGGATTAAGATATTTTCATATGAAATTGATGCATTCGATATAAAAATAGGGTAAGTGTCATTTATGGTCCCTAACTTTTTCATGTCATCCTAAACGAGTCCCTAACCTTTATTCTGTCATCTTAATGTCTTTAAGCTCCATATTTTTGTCTAATCGTGGTCCTTCCGTTATTTTAATAGTTAACTTTGACAGAATTTTTATAAAAAATAACAACATTGATCCTAAATTTTCTTATTCCTACTTAAATTACCTTAATTCTAATAAATTTGTCACTACAACCATCATATTCCCCCTCTCTCCCTCTCTCACAATCTTCGGCTGTCACGATCCCAGCCCATTAATCTAAAATCACATCCTTGTATCCTCATCTCCATTTGTTACCCGAAGTCGGCCAATTTACCACTACATTTGTCTAAGTTCACTCCAGATCAATCTAGATCAAATATATACAAAAAATTATTGAAGTTCAAATTTAAAATACAAATCTCTTTCCATAAACCTGAACCCATTAATCCAGTTCCATCCGGTCATTGAATTGAATGATAGGAACGACAAAAAATGTAGTGGTAAATTAGAAAAAATATTTTTCAGATATCTTAAATGCACTTGTGATTTTTTTGTTTTTTACAAAAGCATATATGTTTTATGATTTATTTTTCATTTTTTACGCTGGATAATAAAAAAATGGAAATTAATTTCAACCGGATGGAACCTTAATTAACCCATAATTTCAAATTAACATCTGACTAGAGCTTCAACATAACCCTGAAACGGAAACTATCTCTATGGAACAAATTTAGCATCAAAAGTTCTCAAATTAGCCCTAATTATGAAATTGAATAGCAGAAATAAATCCATTACCAAAAACTGAATCAATCCCATATATATCATTTCTTTCCCAAACTTGTCGAAAATTCTAAAAATGGCAAGGAAAAATCCACCATGCACACGAACAGATTCCAAAATTTATGTCAGAAACATAGAAACCATTATAAATATTCTGGACAAGATTCAACTTTATCTACCAACAAGTCATCCAAAAAATGGTGATCCAAACCATAACAAACCTTCTCTACCTCCTAATACTTTCCCAGCTCCAACCTTCTGCTTCAAACCAGTCTTAGTTTTAGTATCAAACTCATCCCAAGTTACTCCCTACACTTCCTAATAGCCGAAGGGCTTTCGCCTCTTCCAGTATATACTTCCCCGAAGGTTTGTTCGGGGAGCCTGACGTAGCTCGGAAAGAAGCATTGCCATCGACCTCGGCAGAAGCGAAGTCGAGCACGACGAAGTAAGTACTTCGGCTGAAACGCCAGGTTATCTAAATGTGTTGCTGACTCCCTCGGGGAACCGAACATATCGCCTTCGGGAGAAAAGAACCAGCTACTGAAAGCAGGAGAGATTCTCCCCGAAGGCGGAACTCCCGAGCTAGAAAACTCCCCGAGCCACCAGCGTGATTCCCGAAGAAGGGCGTCCGTACCAAAGGGCGACCTCGCCCAAAGGACCTCGGGAGTACGGCATGAGCATTTAATGAGCATTTAAGGAGCCTCTGACAGGTCGCCCACACGCTGCCTGAAACGGCAGCCTGACACGCTGACGTCATGCAAGTCCCGTCTCAGCCACAAAACCAGGAGCCTACAAACGGCTACCTGTTCCCTACGCCCAAAAAGCACAGAAAGAATCCGACTGCACACGTGTCAGGATCCGAACGGGCCAGGTACTTCTATAAATACTGGGAAACAGGACTTGGCAAGGGATCTCTCTCCATCGGCACTCTCGCACAGCAGAAAACATATACAGGCCAGATCCTATATCCATTTAGGGTCCCTACTTTACTCACTATCAGGACACTAACTTGGGCGTCGGAGGCTCCTCCCCGGAAAAACATCCCGGGGACCTCCTAACGCTTTTTTCTGAGCCTTTCAGGTACTTTCCCACCTGGGGAATCTCTCCGTCAGACGTTCTCCCTCCTCGGAAGCTCCCTCGGAACTCACCATGTCATTAGACAAAGATGCTTCAGGGCATCATTTGGCGCCGTCTGTGGGAACCCACCCTCAGGTGGCTGTCGTTGAGACTAGGCGTTCTAAGGACAAGGCACTCCCGAAGTCCTCGTCCGCGCCCGAAGTCCAACCAGCTGCCGAGCTACCCCTTCCAGGGACTTCTCTGCCGGAGGAAGAACGTCCTCTGGTCGTAACCATGAGTTTTCTGCGCGACTTACAACGGTCCATTGTGGCCGAAGTGACACAACAAATAGACCAAAGATGGCCGCAACCGGCCCAGGCCCAGAAGGCTTCCTCGCCAGCACCTCCCCGGGGGAAAAGTCCTAGATCCCCCCACCGGAGTTCGGAAACCGGAGATCCACGTGAGGAGTCTTCGACAGAGAACATGCCCTTCGGGGAACGGTCTAAGGGGCCAGTGGGACTTAAACGACTTAAGACCCCACGCCGAAGGAGCCTGTCGCCTGAGGCGAAATCACCGTCTCCTCGGCGGCGAAGTCCGTCCCCGAAAAGACGTCGACGATCTCCCTTCCCAGAAACCTACAAGCACCAAGAAAAAGAACCTAGTGCTGTGGTCCTCATGGAGAAAATGCTGGCGAGGTTGGAAAGGGTGGAAAAACAGGTAGCCCGCAAACCTGTCTGGGCCAGACTATCTGAAACTTTCTGTGGCGATGAGTCACCGTTCACCCGAACAATAGTCGAGGCAGCCATGCCCAGTGACTTCCGGGTACCTCGGCTAGAAACGTACGATGGCCGAACAGATCCACAGGCCCATCTGACGAAGTACAAACGGAGCATGGTGTTGCACGGGGCTGACGATGCCACCCTATGCAAATGTTTCGAGGTCACCCTTGCCGGCCCTGCTACAGCATGGTACAACTCTCTGGCCCCAGGAACCATCAGAGAGTTCCAGGAGCTGTCCACTGCCTTCACCCAGCAGTTTATTGGAAGTCGTCCTACGGCGAAGATGCCAGTACAGATGTTCGACATAGCACAGAGGAACGGGGAAACCATCCGTGACTATGTCGAAAGATTTAACGGAGAGGCCCTAAGTGTTCCAGACTTTCGGCCAGAAATACGCATCCTCGCCATGATACGGGGCCTTCGGAGGGACTCGCAGCTGTTTTATGAGTTTTCCAAAGACCCCCCGGACACGCTCGGTGAATTTTTCCGAAGGGCCGAGCAGCATATGACAGCCGAAGAGCTAAGAATGGGGGGGCCGAAGAACGATCATTCCCGCCCCGAAGGATCAAGCCAGCAAGCCAAGTATCCGACAGAGCAAACAGGACGACCTCGGAGGTTCAGGGGAAGGAAGCCTCCTCCGAACTTTACACCCCTGAACACCACAAGGACCAACATCCTCATGACAATGGAGAAACAGGGGTCCCAGATTCAGCGACCAAAGGCGATGACCGCTGACAACAAAAAGAATATGAAGAAGTTCTGTCAGTTTCATCGCGACCACGGTCACGACACCGAAGACTGCTTCCAGTTGAAGAAGTATATCGAGTCGCTGATTAAGCAAGGCCAACTTCGGCGCTATCTGCGAATGCCTTCGCCGAAGGCAAGAAGAGAGGAGGAAGGAAAGGCTGATGAAGAGGAGTATGACTCTGACAGGAGGAGAAACCGAAGTCCAAAAAAGCGCCTCCCACCTTCGGCGGGGGTAATACAAACCATCACCACTGGACTGCCATCCTCGGGAAGAAAGAGGAAAGCTAGGGAAATAGCAACGATGGAGTACCAAAGCCCATCGAAAAAACTCACCCGAAGAGATGGTTCCTCCGTCATCTTCCCTCATGACGACCCATTGTTGGTCATGACGAGAATAGGAAATTGGGACGTCAAAAGGGTATTGCTTGACGATGGATCAAACGCCGACGTCCTATTCTCGCATCTGCTCCCAAGCTTGGGAATATCCAGCACCGACCTCAAGCCTGTTACTTCGCCAACCTTTGGAATAGGACCCTCAGAGCTGCCCGTCCTCGGCTGGATCGACCTTCCCCTGATGATGAGAGGGAGTTCGGTCAACGGAAAAGGAGAAATTTTTGCCTCCACAATGACAAGGTTCATCGTCATGGATGTCCCTTCGTCGTACAACGCCATCCTTGGAAGGCAAACACAAGGGAATTTGCACATTCGCCCAGATGTGAAGTACTTAACAGTCACCTTCGCCACCAAGGATGGAGACGCCGAAATATTCATCGACCAAGCCGAGGTCAGGAAGGTGTTTGTCAAAGCCCGAAAGGCCCCAGCAGCCAACTTCGCACAAACCACAGCAGGAGGGACTCTACCGACCGAAGAACCAAAAACGGGCGGGGCGGAAGAGTTCGCAAAAGTAGAAACGGAAGAAATAGAACTTGTCCCAGGCCAAAATACCCGAATAGGGAAAAACTTGGCCGAAGGTGACAAGAAAAACCTTGTATCCTTTCTACTGATGAATAAAGGTCTGTTCGCCTACTCGCCAAAGGATATGCCAGGGGTAAACCCTCGCATAATACAACATAGCCTTAAAGTAAGTCCGGAAGCAAAACCTGTCCGGCAAAAGAAACGAGGCATCTCGGTCCACAAAAGTAAATTCGTCAAAACCGAAGTACAGCGCTTGATGGACGCAAATGTAATTAGGGAGGTCAAGTACCCCGAATGGCTAAGCAATGTGGTCATTGCTACAAAAGAAGGGAGTAGTAAGCTCCGGATGTGCATCGACTTCAGAAACTTGAACGATGCCTGCCCGAAAGATTCCTACCCTCTCCCACCGATAGACCAGTTGGTCGACTCAACTGCCGAATATGGGCTCCTAAGCTTCCTCGACGCCTTCAGTGGGTATCATCAAATAAGGATGGATCCCGAGGATGAAGAGAAAACTGCCTTCATCACCGAAGGTGGAACATATTGTTACACTAGGATGCCCTTCGGGCTCAAAAATGCAGGAGCCACCTACCAAAGGCTGATGAGCAAAGTCTTTCATGACCAAATAGGGAGGAACATGGAAGTCTATGTTGATGACATGATAGTCAAAAGTAAGTAAGGTGCCTAACGACCACGTCACAGATCTAAAGGAAACCTTCCAACAACTCAGAATCTTCGGAATTCGCCTTAACCCTGAAAAATGCGTCTTCGGCGTGACCTCGGGAAAATTTCTGGGGTACATGGTATCAGAAAGGGGCATTGATGCTAACCCAGAAAAAATTAAGGCTCTGCTCGAATTCCGAACTCCCGTCACAGTGAAAGATGTGCAGAGACTCACTGGAAGGATAACCTCTCTTAGCAGGTTCATCTCCAGGTACGGAGATCGGTGTCGGGCATTCTTCAAAGTCCTTACTAAGGCAGCAAAAAGAGAAAATGACCTCGGGGACGATGGCCATCCTTGGAATGAGGATTGTCAAAAAGCCTGGGAAGAACTTAAAATCTATTTGTCTCGACTGCCTACTCTGCGACAACCTCGCGAAGGAGAGCCCCTCATCCTGTACCTCGCTGTTTCAGAAAAAGCAGTAAGCTCGGTCCTTGTGAAAGAGGAAGGGTCGAAGCAATGGCCAGTTTATTACGTAAGCAAATCCCTGCACGGCGCCGAGGTCAGGTATCCATTACTCCAAAAAGCCATATATGCCTTGGCGCTGGCAGGAAGAAGATTGCGGCCATACTTCCAGGCTCACCCCATCATCATCCGAAGTAGTCTGCCTCTACGGGATGTTATGAAAAAAGTTGATCATTCGGGAAGACTTTCCAAATGGTGCATAGAGCTGGGTGAACATGACATTACCTACGAGCCCAGAAAAGCCATTAAAGCTCAAGCATTGGCAGACTTCATCGCCGAAGTACCCATAATCGAAGACAGCCATCCAGACCTCGGTGAAGATGAGCCAGAATGGACGCTGCATGTGGATGGAGCCTCAGGTTCCGAACACCAAGGAGCCGGGGTAATTATCAGAGGACCCGAAGGTCTAGAGGTGATAAAGGCCATCAAGTTCAGCTTCAGCGCCACCAACAATGTGGCTGAGTATGAAGCTCTCATAGCAGGGTTGTGCCTGGCCAGGAAAATTGGCATAAGAAACTTGAAGGCTCACAGTGACTCCCAGCTGGTAGTTCGACAAACAGCAGGAGACTACGGCGCAAAGGACCCAACCTTGGCAAAATACCACGAACTCGTGGCTAAGCTCATTCGAGAATTCGACAACGTTCGAATCGAAAATGTGCCTCGGCGACATAATGCCGAGGCAGATTGCTTGGCAAAGTCAAAAACGCATACCGAGGTACTAGACCGCCCGAGCATCGAAGTACTGAACATAGTGACTTCGGGAAAAGGCTGGAAGAATTCAATAAAAAGATACCTCGCAACCAATGCCCTCCCCGAAGACCCCAATGAAGCGGCAAAGGTGCGAAGACGCGCCGGAAGATTCTTCTTGATCGGAGAAGAGTTATATCGGCAGGGATACGCCAATCCGCTACAGAGGTGTGTTGACGAAGAGGACATTGAAATGATCCTCGAAGAAGTTCATGAAGGCGCTTGTGGTTCACACATTGGAACTGACGCCCTCGCCACAGTGGTACTTCGCCAAGGATATTTTTGGCCTACCCTAAGAAAGGATGCCCGACAGTTCGTCCGAAAATGTGACAGCTGCCAAAGACACGCTAATATCCAGAGGGCACCATCGGAAATGGTAACTTCGGCTGATTATCCCTGGCCCTTCGCAGTTTGGGGCATAGACCCCATCGGGCCACTCCCGACAGCACCGGGGGGCGTAAAGTTTTGCGTAGTCGCAGTCGACTATTTCTCTAAATGGGTCGAGGCAGAACCATTAGCAACTATTTCAGCTAAAGAAGTGCAGAAGTTCGTATGGAAGAACATTGTATGCAGATTTGGCATACCGAGGATACTGGTGGCCGACAATAGATCCCAGTTTATAGACAAAGGGTTCCAGGACTTTGTCAACAACCTCGGAATAAAGATGCACTTCGCCCCGGTAGCCCATCCTCAAAGCAATGGCCAAGTAGAGGTATCTAATAGGACCATAAAAGATGGTCTGAAAAAGAGGCTAGGGGAAGCAAAAGGAAAATGGCCAGGTGAACTCCAGAGTGTATTGTGGAGCTACCGAACAACACCCCAAAGAGCCATAGGGGAACCCCTTTTTCGCTTGTTTTCGGAACAGAGGCCATCATCCCAATAGAGATAGTACGACCTTCGGTGCGAGTACAAGTGTTTGATGAAAGGGGAAATGACTTCGGCCTAAGAACCAAGCTGGACCTCGTCAGCGAACACAGAGAAACAGCCGAGCTGAGAAGAAAAGCCTTCCAGCAAAGAGTAGCTTCGGCCATAAACGTACGCACAAGGCCAAAGGGGATAAAGAAAGGAGACCTCATCCTCCGAAAGGCTGAATTTGGCCCCCGAAGGCCTTCCCACGGCGTACTTCGCGCAAAATGGGAAGGTCCTTACCTGGTACTGGCCGAAGTACAAAAATGGGTGTACAAACTCGGCGATGCCGAAGGCGTAGAACTAAAAAATACTTGGCATTCGGAAGCCTTGAAAAAGTTCTATGCTTAAAGCCCTTAGTGGAAAAAATTGTACAAGATACAAAAATTTCCAAGTACAAAAGTTTCTTAGAAAGAATTTTTTCTAAGTATAAAAGTTTTTTCAGGCAGAAGACAATGTACTCCCAAGCCTAAACAAGTCTGGTGATCGTCTTGCGAAGTCTCTAAGAGCAAACGTGTTCGGGACGGCGAGAAACGAAAAAATTCACATAGAAAGACTTAGCCAAAATTCTATGAAAGAAAGTATCTTTATTTATAAAACTGCTTACAGAGAAGGAAAATTACAAGAAGAAAAAGAAGAAAAAGAAGGCAAAGGATCCTAGAACAAGCTAAGGAATCTCGGCATTCCGGGAGTCATCAGCTCTTGCGTCCTTTTCCGCCGCCTTTGGCGCCGAAATTGAAGAAGGCAAGTTTAGATGATCAATCTTAGACCAGGTCCACCGAGGGCCCTCGAGAATGTTCAGGGCCGCCAAGAAAGAGAGGTCCAGATCCGGAAACCTCTGAAGGACTTGGTGCCGAGCAAGACAGAACCCATCCTGAAAACCAACCTTGGTCATCTGGTCAAACTTATCCTTCTCGACCTCAAGCTTCTCGAGGTCCTTCTGCAGATCAGAGATCTCCTTCTTCAGTGCCTTCGTCTTCTTCTTCGGCTCCTTCTTCAAAGCATCAACCTCGGCTTGGAGCGCAGCCTTCTCAGCAAGCGCCTTCGCCAGGAGACCTTCAGCCTCTGACTTCTCTTTCTGATGCGCCTCATTTGCCGAGATCAGCTCCGCCACCTGGGAGCCGAGGTCAGAAATTTTCTGGGAGGAGTCCTTCAAAAGTTCCTCTTTTTCTTTCTGGAACTCCTCCCGAAGGGTGGCAACTTCCTTCTCCGCAGCTTGGGCCAGCTGCAAATTCTTGACAGCTAATTCCGAGCACATGGCCTTAGTTTTTTCTAAGGCTTCTAAGGCCGAAGCTCGGAACGCCGTCTGCCTCGCCACCCGAACTCTGAGAAAGCCGGCATACCCCAGTAGCTGCAAAAGGATAAAGGCGAGGTCGTTAAGACAAAGAGAAAACCAAACACTTAGAAAAAATTCAAGGAAGAAAGATAGGCGCGAAGTATACCTGGGCGGCGTGTTCGGAAAGCTTCGCGGCAAGAGAATCGTCGCCCGGGTGAGCCTCGGCAATGGCCTTAAAGGAGGCCTCGGTGAGGATCCCTTTCGAGATCTCTTTAGCCATTTGCTGGCAATCTCCGGAGTACAAATTCATGTCCTCCGTAAACGTCCAGAAAGGCTCCTTCGGGACTTTCCCCTTCGGGATGCGGGCGTCCCGAAGGGCTCTCCTCTTTGCATGCTCAGCTGCCCAACCCGGAGTGAGCAACTCCTCTGCACGACAAAACAGAAAGCTGGATTAAGGCAAGTAAACCTCAAAACAGAAAGCTGGATTAAGGCAAGACATCACAAAACGAACCTGCTGGCACTTCGGCCACATCATCGTCGGGATCTGGGACCTCCTCGGCAGAGATCCCCTTGCCTTTGCTTTTGCGCCGTTCTTCGGCAGAAGGGGCCTCTACCACGGCGTCCAGAAGAGCCTGCGACGGGGTAGGACTCTGAGGAGGGACCTCGGCAGTAACCTCGGGCTGAGGGACGGTGGCAGCTTCCGGCTCTTCGCTAGCCTCCTCGGAAGCTTCTCGCTGAACGGATGGAATGGTCTTCTTCGCCCGTTTAGCCGAAGGCCCAGCCCCGGTCGTTTTCCGCCTTCGGGAGACGGCTTTCTTCGTCTGCTCACCCCTCTCGGATTGACCGATGAAAAGGGATTTGTAGAAGGCGGCAGTGTCCTCGCCCATTTCTGAAAAAGAAGGAAGACATCAGTGTGAGTCCAGAACGAAGTTATAACAAAGAGACTAGAAAATAACTTACTCTCATAAAAAGTTTCGAAAGAAACTTCCTCCCGAAGGAGTTGCACTAGCCAGGAATCCTTCCCAGCGATGGCAGGAGCCGGCATCCCGAGGTCCGTCTTGTGCTCCTTTACCACCCCTAGCTCCCGAAGGACCTCCTCGGTCATCAGCCTCCAATTGATGGGGAAGGGGTAAAGAGAACGCGAAGGGACCTCGGGACCCCAGTCGGCGACGGCTCGGATACGTCCGTCGAAATCCGCGAATACGGAAGCCAACTCGGGAGTCAACAGTATCCTCGGATCTACGACGTCATCCTCCAGCCTTCCCTGAGCCCACTTGGTCGGAACATGCGACCAGGCCTCCTCCATCTTCAGAAAGAAAAACTTTTTTTGCCACCCTCGCCAGCTGTCCTTAGTGGCGAAGGTGAACATATACTTTTTGCTCCCGGATCCCCGAGGTAGCATGAAGTAAAAGCCACCCTTCGGGACCACGTAGAGCTTGTAGTACTGCATAAAAATGATGAAGTGGGGTTCTATTTTGAAAACGCCACACATACAGAGGAAGGCGTTGAAATAGCAGTACGAGTTCGGAGGAAGTTGATTTACGGCAATGCCATGGAATTGGCAAAAGTCGCAAATCAACTTCGGAGGGGGGAACCGAAGTCCGGCTTTCAGCTGAGCTCGGAAAACGGTAATCTCGTTACTATGGTTTGAGAAGCTGTAATGGTCAGAACGTGGCAACCTCGTAACAGCGTACGAAGGAAGGAAAAATTTTTTCTTCCACCTTGCTAATTTTTTAGGAGTGGTGCAGCAAGGGTGGGACAAAAAAGGATGCCAACTTTCAGGAATAGGCATTTTTGGCTAAAAAACGAGTTCGGAAAAAGGCAAAAACGAACTTCGGGAAAACTTTGAAAAACAAAGAGTTCTGGAAATCAAAACCCACCAAATCTTTTGCCGAAATCTGGGTGTGAAGACGCCGTCGTGAAAGGTGACCGGAAAAAAGCTCAGGTGAAAGAACCGCCGCGAAAAGCAGAAGAAAGCAGAAGGAAAACCAGAGCAAAAGCAAAAGCAAAAGAGACAAATGACGAAATGAGCATATATATAGGCCGAGGGAGGTAGGCGAACCGGCGTCATAAGTGCTCTGCGAAGGCGAAACGTCGCCATAACTGCTCTTTTGCGCCTAAAAAGGCGCGCCTGCCGTTACAACACAATCCCCACCAATAACAAGCTGCCACGTGTCAACCATCGCGCCAAAAGGGGGGATGCGTGTCCCGACACCCCTCATCCTTAGGCGCGTCGTTCCAGACTGACACACCTATTCCTGACACATGACGTGGCGCAGACCTAAAAAGCTGGAAAGCAGGTTACTTCGAAGATACCAACAGACAGGCTATGGTAGAAAAGCCTACGTCTTCGGACGAAAGGTCCGTCTTCGGAACAGGTACTGCACTCAAGGCCCAAAGAGGGGCCCTCAGGAAGCGAACAAACCGAAGTTTCCACTTCGGCTTTTTCGAGGGGGGCCTGTGATAGCCGAAGGGCTCTCGCCTCTTCCAGTATATACTTCCCCGAAGGTTTGTTCGGGGAGCCTGACGTAGCTCGGAAAGAAGCATTGCCATCGACCTCGGCAGAAGCGAAGTCGAGCACGACGAAGTAAGTACTTCGGCTGAAACGCCAGGTTATCTAAATGTGTTGCTGACTCCCTCGGGGAACCGAACATATCGCCTTCGGGAGAAAAGAACCAGCTACTGAAAGCAGGAGAGATTCTCCCCGAAGGCGGAACTCCCGAGCTAGAGAACTCCCCGAGCCACTAGCGTGATTCCCGAAGAAGGGCGTCCGTACCAAAGGGCGACCTCGCCCAAAGGACCTCGGGAGTACGGCATGAGCATTTAATGAGCATTTAAGGAGCCTCTGACAGATCGCCCACACGCTGCCTGAAACGGCGGCCTGACACGCTGACGTCATCCAAGTCCCGTCTCAGCCACAAAACCAGGAGCCTACAAACGGCTACCTGTTCCCTATGCCTAAAAAGCACAGAAAGAATCCAACCGCACACGTGTCAGGATCCGAACGGGCCAAGTGCTTCTATAAATACTAGGAAACAGGACTTGGCAAGGGATCTCTCTCCATCGGCACTCTTGCACAGCAGAAAACATATACAGGCCAGATCCTATATCCGTTTAGGGTCCCTACTTTACTCACTATCAGGACACTAACTTGGGCGTCGGAGGCTCCTCCCCGGAAAAACATCCCGGGGACCTCCTAACGCTTTTTTCTGAGCCTTTCAGGTACTTTCCCACCTGGGGAATCTCTCCGTCAGACGTTCTCCCTCCTCGAAAGCTCCCTCGGAACTCACCATGTCATTAGACAAAAATGCTTCAGGGCATCACTTCCCTTTCTTCCCGCTCAATCTCACCCACCATGAACGTCTCAACCGAATGATCAAATCCTCTATGGACCAAGCTCGGAACTCCAACTCCTTGGGCTCTGAAATGATTCATCTGTCGATGTCACGAGAGCAATTTTACTTCGCAGTTGAAGTGAAACTGGGCAAAAATCCTACCGTCGTTGTGCTGTACATGGACACCAGCGGTGGGCTAACCTGAACACAGTGTGAGCCTTGCATCAATTGCTTTTAACAGAAGATCCCCAAATACTCATATGATGCTTCTTCTACCTACTGGCCTCTTCCCTACAGCCACCCTCTTTTCTAGGGCCCTGACCGCCACTACAATTGTATCAACAACACTTGTCACTAAAACATTGGCTACATTGATTGTTCAAGAACCGAAGGTATTGCAGTTTGTGGGAGGACTCAGTTGAACAATTGGAGAAAGGTGGAGTGCTAAAGGAGGGATTTGGCCATTATTGCATTGTAAAATAAACCATGGCCGGCCATCCTATTTGTTCCATTTAAATATTTTCCATATAAGCCTCCACCCACATTATTTATTTTGCCCATCATTTTTTACTAGTCTTTGTCTCCCACTTTACATTATGTTATTTCTCCTCACCATCACTTGTCAAATCAATTCTTTAATGAGCATTTGACTCATTCTCCCATCCATTTGAATAAAAAATTCGGCCATACCACATAAAATTAAACAAAATGGCGCCTTGGAGGAAGCAAATGGATTTGTTTATTGGGTTTTCTTTTCTTGATGAGACACCACCTTATTTTGTCCAAAAGATTATTAGCATTTGACTAGCTTTCCTCCCATTTTGAATTAATGTTGACCGGCCATAACACATTTAGCCACATTTGGCTTGCATTTGAGTTTGCGTTTCTCCTCCATTTGCTAGCATACATGGCCGCCCATGCTCCCATTTCCATTCTCATTTTCACACACATCTCTCTCTCTCTAAGCCAAGGATGCTCTCCCTTCTCTCTAGAACTCACACATTCGGCCATGAGAGTTCTTCCAAGCTCTCATCTTCTTCCTTCATTCTAGCATTCGGCCATGGCTAGATATACCATTTCTTACACATGCAAACACGTTTCCTTTATGATTTCATGCTTCTAAACCCATCTCGAACATGAATCAAGCAAGATGTTCAAGAAATCCCACTTGAAGTTTTGGCCATATGGAGGAATTAGTGTTCTTGCGCTTTACTCATGAGCTCATGAGCATGCATGGCGTTTCTAGGCCATGAGGAGCAAGAAGATGAAGAAGAACATCAAGAAACAAAGACTTGAAGTTTCGGCCATGGAAGAACTTAGTGTTCTTGAGCTTCGCACATGAACTCATGGACATGCATGGCATTTCGAAGCCATGAGGAGCAAGAAAAATGAGGAGAACATCAAGGAAGAACAAGCTCAAGATTTGGCCATAAACAAGGTCGTAAGTGAATCATGTTTTCATGTGTTTTGAGCTAGATATTACTCTCTAATGCTTTGGATATGCTGGATTTTTGCAAGGAAAATCAAGTGAAGATTCGTCCATGGAGGATCCATAGTGCTCTTAGACTCAACTTGAGAGTTCAAGGCATGCATGGCACTTTTAAGCCATAAAAAGCAAAGAAATAGAGGAGAACTCCAAGAAAAGCATGGATGGAACTTTCGGCCATGAATGTTCATGGTGTTTGGAGGCATGAAACCAAGTGTTCTTGGTGCCTCGAGGCTTGTATGACCATTCCAAGCAAGGAAACAAGCAAAAGATACAAGGAAAAGCAAGATGTATTTTCAGCCAAATGGGTATTTTTGGCATGCAAGCTTGAAACCAAGTGTTCTCGGTAGTGAAGATGTTCTTGTGAGTGTACAAGACAATGGCCAAAAGTTGGATGCAAAAAGGATAAATTTTGTAAGCCATAGGAGCACTAGAAGATTCGGCCATGTTGTAGATTTAATGTCTTGGCATGTTAGCCATGTGGAGCCAAGTGTTCTTGGCATATTTTTTTGAGTCCTAGAAGACTTGTAAAGCAAAAATCACAAAGAAGAAATGGAGAATGCATTCGGCCATAGTGCCAATTTTTGGTGGATGTGTGTTAACCAAGTGTCTTGGTTGCAAAAGTGTGCATAATGAAAATATGGGACTAAAATGGTGAAGAAAGTATGATGATAGATTCGGCCATAAGGACAAGTTGGTGAAAAATTGGTGTTAGCCAAGTGTTCTTGGCATAAATGGTCCTTAGAAAACTTGTGGGACTCAATTGAGCAAAAGAAGGAAATAATGGGACAAATTCGGCCAAGAGATAAATTTGAAGGCCCAAATTGAAAACCAAGTGTTCTTGGTCCAGAAACTCTTAAATGGGCTATTTTGGGCCATAATGGCATTATTAGCAAATGGGCTAAATCCTGAAAAGGTTAATATAGGCCAAAATCCTGGAGAAGTTAAATGGTCCAAATCCTGAAAAGGTAAAATTGGGCCTAAATGTAAGTTGGGCCAAGTCCAGAGAAAAGAAATTAAAAGTCCAAGTGGGCCTGAGGAATTAAAAGGCCAAGTGGGCCTGAGTTCCAGAGAAGGCCAGTTGGGCCTGAGTTCCTGGAAAGTGCAGGCCTGGATTAATAAAAGGCCAAGTGGGCCTGAGAAAATAAACAGGCCAAATGGGCCTGAGTTCTAGAGAAGGCCAGTTGGGCCTGAGTTCCTGGAAAGGCCAAGTTGGGCCAAAATTCTAGAAAAGGCCAAGTGGGCCTGAACTCCAGAAAAGTGCAAATTGGGCCTGGATTTCCAGGAAAAGGCCAATGTAGGCCTGAGTTCACAGAAAGGCTAAGTGAGCCTTTACCTCCTTAAGTGAGGTTGAGTAAGTTAAACCAAGTGTGCTTGGTAAATTATGGTTCTCATGTTTAATAGAAAGCAATTAAGTAACTTGTTAGTATTTTGGGCTTTATAGGTCCATTATGGAAAAGATAAGTTCCAACAACAAACAAAGCAAAGCAAGGCAAAGACAATGAGCAAAAGGTTACACAAATGGTGGTAAGAATCGCTATACTCACTCTCTGCATGGTATATTTTCAATGATCTTTCATTGTGAGTATTAGTGCCCCTATGTGATGGTCAAAGAACCAAGTGACCATAGGTGTGCATGGCAGGGCTATGTGGTTGTTACTTTTTGTGAGGACTCATGATACTTTCTTAGTTGGATATTTGGGCACATAAGTGCATATTGGGCAAGGTATTGTTGCTTTGGCAATTATGGTTTACTCATGAGTAATTAGCAAGAATTTAGGGCTGGGGATTGAGTTTGGCCACCTCAATTCCTAAGCTAAGGAGCGCTCAGTTGGTTATAGAAATAAATGGCATGCCGGGATTAGTTACATGGTTTATGCTAATGCTTGCGGATGCCAAACGGTGACATGGAACAGTTTGTACGAGGATAGTGTTGTGTGTGTTGAGTTGCGTGCTTCTCTGAACCGTTGTTGTTTGTGCATGCTGACCCATAATATTATTGTTATTGTTATTGTGCTATATCTTGTGTTTTCTTTATTTTAGTGTTTTCCTTTGCAGGAACAGGATTATTTGCCATGATATTCTTGGCATGAATTTATTTGCCATGGTATTCTTGGCATGGGATTTAATTGCCATGACATGCTTGGCACAAGTTTAGGCTTTGGAAGCCATATGATGACTTTGAAAGTCATGAGTATTTACCTCACTAGGCATTGGATGCCGTCGGGATTCTTACTGAGTTTTATAACTCACCCGCCCTGTTATACCTTTTTCAGGAAAAAGATGGCTTGATGGATCAAGCGTAGAGTACCAGAGCACTCCTTACATTGTGCTAAAGGGTTGGGTATGAGTATAGTGTTGCTCAATTTATTCATTTGACTCTAAGTGACTTATGTGGTATAGATTGCTTGTGAATCAAGCTAATGGTTTGGACTTCCTTGTGCAGGCATATGGAGTTTAGAAGTTGTGGGAACAAGGTCTATTAAGCTGGAATGCGTTCCAGGTTATTATGAGTCGAGGTTGGGTAGTATGAGGGCGTGGTCTGTAAAACCTGAACCTGGCTAATTAGAGACATATAGCATCCTTGGTACGTTTTCCAAGTAAATGATGCTTGTTTGTTGCCATTATGATAGCGATTATCTTTGGATGATTTTTGATGGAATGCCATGATGGATATTCATGTTATGTGCACTAGACCTGGCTGATGCTCATGGATATATATATAAATGTGGTTTTCAAAGTTGAAAATGAGAATGGGCTTCTTGGTTGCAATGCATTGGATTATCACACTTGTACACTGCAACTGATGCACTTAGTGGAATAAGTGTATGGCTATATGTATGCTTTGATGAAATGAGCATGTGAAAATATTACAGGAGAAGCTTATGTTGAATTGGAATAAAGTATGCTTTGTGATGAAGAATGCATGTAAGTAGGATAAAATCATGAATGGAACACTTGAAATCCCACTTAGGTACTAGCTTGACTCTAAAGAGCACCCTGATAACGTATTGAAGGTAAATAATCAATCAAGCTAGAACCAGAATAGATCCTGGACTCACGCCGTAGGTGCTCGTAATGAATAATAAAGCCCCTTCTGGATGAATAACTTCCGGCTGCAAGCTTTGGTATTTAGGCCCAAATGGGCCAGGGGCAGTAGTGGGCGTGACACCTTCTTCCTCCAAATCAACCGTTCGACGGCTCTAGTGGTCAACGATATCACCTTTTTCTCTGGAGACCTTCTTCCTCCAAATCACAAGTGCAATTAAGATATCTAGATTGATCTTGAGCGAACTTGGACAAATGTAGTGGTAAATTGGCCGACTTCTGGTAGTAAATAGGAATGAGGATATAGGGATGTGATTTCAGGTAAATGGATTGAGATCGTGACAGTTGGAGATTGTGAGAGAGGGAGAGATGGGGATATGATGGTTGTAGTAGCAAATTTATTAATGTGAAGGTAATTTGAATAGGAATAAGAAAATGTATGACTAATGTTATCATTTTTCATAAAAATTCTGTCAAAGTTAACCTTGAAAATAACAGAAAGACTACGATTGGACAAAAATATAGAGGTTAGGGACTTTAAGACAATAGAATAAACGCTAGGGACTTATTTAGGATGACGTGAAAAGATTGTGGACTATAAATAAAATTTATCCTACAAAAATATGAAAAAGTATAATGTAATAAATGATAGATGTCATGACAAATGTAAATTGTCCATAACTGTAAGTTCCACATAGTCTCATAGTTACAGTTAATTTAAATCCAATTGCAATGTCTATGTCTGTCACCCGTTACATAAATATCATCACCAGTATTATCTTTTAGCATGACAACGGGAAAAGAAAAAAAATCAGAAAATTCAAGAATCTAATCACAGAAACTCTGACGTTAACATGTTACTCAGTTCATAGAAAGACTAAAAAATATTTGTGGTCCGCTCTCGTTTTGTTTTGTTTTTCTTTTTTCTTATTTTTATTTTAGCTGCAAACTTTGTCAACGACAAGCTCTAAGTTTTCCCACTATTTGAAATATTAATTACCAACATAATGTTGTTTTTATTTCAACTATTTGGATTGTATTACGTATGTTTTGATAATATTGACTTGGTCAATAGTTAGTTATCCATTCACTTTCCAACCCCATATGGATATATTATCAAAGTAGAGAAGGATACGTAAAACGGGGACGAGTTCATCATCACTTGTATTTGTTTTCAGTTTCGGAGACAAAAATTTCAATCCAGAAAGCAACATCAACACTTTATTTTTCATTCTCCCGCAGCCGTAGGTCGTCTGGGAACTGACGCCAAGAATCTTCGGCACCCATTATGGGGTTTAATTTAAGCAATGACAGACAAACCTCCTTATCTCTTAAATACACTATAAACCCACTTACAAATACTTTTGAGCATAAAAAACTCCTATTATGATGGACGGTTATTATAACAGTTGCGTCATTGACCGCCCGTCACCTTCGAGTTAGAATGATGGGATTTCAAAGTTCAGAAGAGGCTGCATCCACCATGGCAGAGCGAATACAAGCCTAGCCCAGTAAGGGAATTGCCTTAGCGTAAAAATGAGCTGAGTCGAACCTAGTACTCCAGGCTCAAAGCTTGATCTATTAAGGGTTGGTTTGATTTGAGCTCAAACTTGAGTTTTATGAGCTCAGGAAACGGGACTTGAAGTCAGCTCGAAATGACTTAAACTTAGGTTGGTGGTTCGATAAATCAAAACTCGATTTAAGGTTTGAGGTCAACTTAAAGAATATCTTAGAATTTTTGGAATAAAGTTATTTTTTTTATAGTTATATTATAATATTATATTATTTTTTTATATTAGGCTCGATAAAATTTTGAGCCGAACATTATCAGATTCAAAGCTTAACTCGTTAAGTATTTAAATCTTGGATGTAGCTCGAGTTCAAAGTAAAATGGCTTAATAAGAAGCTTAGCTCTTTTCCGGTCCTAATATATGGAGAAATATTTGCTTCCATGCTTTTCATTATTGGTTTTGTGCAGTATCATTCGTATTATTCAAAATGTCTAACAAGTATGATGGCTTCAAGTTTGAAACTTTCCAGTGTTACAAAAAGATAAAATTTAGTTGGCCAGATGAGAAGTCAACAACTTGACCATATGATTGAGTAAAGGATCAAGGAGTTAAAATTGCATTAGTTGAGAGTTGAATTATTGTCTGGGAAAGGAGGTGAACTCGTTTCAAACGAGAAACATTTGTACTTCTCAAAGATGTGGTCATGTACACAATATCTTTCTGTAAAGAAAGGTGATAGGGAAAAGAGAGTGTTCATCTTCCAGCCACCATTGTAACTGTCAAATGATTGGCAGACTCTGTACAGATTTCAGCATCTGTAGACGCTCTCATGGAAGTAAAAGTAGGTTGTCTAGGAATTGGAAGTGTCGGGTTTTCGCTTTCGAGCATTAACATCACAGAGTTGACACTTGGCCTATACGCTGCAGAATCCTGCACGCACAGCATGCCTATGTGTATGCATTTCAACACTTCATTAGGAGAACATGTGTCCTGGATCAGAGGATCAACCAGCTCCATCGCTTTATCTTCACTCCAAAGGTGCCATGCCTGCAAAATTTTGCAAGTCTCTGGTTCAGTTTCGTTGGTTTAGCTACTCCCAAATAAAATTTTCCCTTTTTTTATCAAAAACGAAGAAAAGATCATGTTTCGACTTACATAAGAAATGAGGCTACAGTGGTCAGATGAACGAAAACTTGTGTTTCTCCGGCCTGAAACAATCTCTAGCAACAGTACTCCAAAACTGTACACATCAGATTTAACTGAAAATAAACCTTCCATTGCATATTCCGGGGACATGTACCCACTGCATATTTTTTCAAGACAAATCAAACGACAATTAGGCTTTCAATTATTGAGAAGAAGGCAGTAAACCTTTGCACACTGTGTATCAGAAAGATATAGAGCTTACTATGTCCCGACGACCCTAACCGTGTTTCCTTCATTTTGGTTGCCCCCAAACATTCTTGCCATGCCGAAATCCGAAATCTTTGGGTTCATTCCTTCATCCAACAAAATGTTGCTTGCCTTTAGGTCTCGATGGATTATTCTGAGCCTTGAATCTCTATGGAGGTAAAGGAGTCCTCTTGCAATGCCTTCAATAATTGCGAAACGGTTCCTCCAGTGTAGCTGTGCACGCTTTGTTTCATCTGCCATAAATAAATTGCCAAGTTTAAACTACTGGAGAAACAGACCAGCAGCCACACTGGCTCAAATTCGAAAAATTGATACTCCAGAAGAAACGTACCAAAAAGAAAACAATCCAAGCTTTTATTTGGCATGTACTCGTAGACCAGCATTTTTTCTTCCCCTTGAATACAGCAACCCAACAGACGGACAAGGTTTCTGTGCTGAAGTTTTGCGATCAGGATTATTTCATTTTTAAACTCATCTAGTCCTTGACTGGACTTTCCTGAGAGCCTCTTCACAGCAATTTTCTGACCATCTGCAAGTTCTCCCTGTCAATAACAGTGAGATAGCTGCTAATTATTTTCATCAGATTATAAATACATAGGGGCTCGATTTCTTCAGTGTTGAGATTTACCTTGTACACAATACCAAATCCTCCTTTCCCAAGCTTGTTTGCTTCAGAGAAGTTGTTTGTGGCAGCTGCAACATTGAAGAAATTAAACAATGGTAACTCAGGTCCATCCATTTTTTTCCCATCCACAATAAATTCAGTTGATCTTGAAAGGTCGGCTGATAATTCCTCGCTCTTGCTTGCTTCAGAAGTTTGCATTTCAGTGTTGTTGACCCAGCGAGTTGATGACCTTTTCAGTAAAACTGCATGGTGCGCACAGAAAATGAGGAAAGGAAATGTACTCGAGTTATTAGTGCATAATAAGGGGTTTTTTTTCTTTTAATTCTTTGATCACTTCGGAAATGAACCGAGAAAGGATGAAATCACCTTTCTGTTTTATCTTGAATCTCCATAGTAGCCACACGGATATACCCAGAAGGATAGTGCTCACAAGAACAATTATGAGTACCACAAAAATGGCTATTTTGTCCCTTCCACCTGTATTGATACAAGAAAACAAAGTAACATGGAAAAGTTAATTTAGCTCATCTCAGTTGGCTATCAATTTGATCAGTGAACTGCAACGGTTTCCTAAAGAATGCAGGAACGACACAGAAACAGCACAATGATCTGAAACCATAGCACATACAAGGCTGATGTTCATTTCGGCATTTGGTGACGATAAATGATGATCTTAAAAGTTCAAAAAAAAAAAAAGTGAAGGAAAAGTTTAGGTTTGCAAAGCGTTGAATATAACAAAGGATGGGAGGGAAGTTTACCTTACCTGATTCAGAATGCGCAACACGGAGGAACAGCAAAGAACCAGCTTCATCAAACTGGTTAATATCAACCAAATCTCCAGTCCATAGCATGCATCCAATCCCAATGATATTAGCATATGCGTTACATGAACAGTTTTGCAGACATTTCGTTCTGCAGGCTTCAGGGCTCGGCAATGAGAACACTTCTGCAAAATCCGGCAATTTCATGGACTTCAGCATTTTGAATTCATCTTGTTCACTATTGCCTATCGCTTCAGTAGAATTCATCTGGCACTGCAGTTTCTCCCTCCTGTCACACCCACCCGACCAGTCACCACTGCTCCACTGATAAGGAAATTTTGGTTCAAACCCATCTAGACATTTGCATGTGGGAGAACTTAATTCATTGCAGACACCGAAATTACCACAATGATTATACATGCCACACTTGTTGGTGGGCTCTGATTGCGTCACACTCCATTTCTTGTTGTCCTCCTCCCATCTTAACTGCTCTTCTGTTCCATTCCAACTGATCTGAAACCTCAATAAATCTGAAGGGTCCGATGCAGAATAAGTAAAATACATGCTCCCATCAGCTTCCCGCTGTGAAAGCTTGAAACCATACAAATAACTAGACCTATATATCATGCTCGGGACACCAGTAAATACAGAATTATCCCACTGTCCACTCCTCCAGATTCTTTTCCGTTGATCCCATATCACTATCTGGGGACCCCCAAAAGGATCAATTCCCATGGTGAAGTTCCCCGGTGAAGGATCATTTGGGGATTTCCATGAAGTGAAAGCAAAGTTTTCCCCTATTTGGGTGTTTACCCTAACCCTCATTCCTGGAAGGAATGTATCAGTTGGATAATTGAAACTCTGCCAGTAAGCAAGACCGGTGTCACCAATACTTTCGTTGCTCGACAGAACCAAGTTCCCAGAATCCAACAGGATTGCTGCTGTGTTATTTGACAAAACTGAAACATTAGAGGACCAAACAGAAGTCCCATTTCCATCTAAAACCTCCAAATTGCCATCACTTCCTATCCTGAAAACCCCATTTCTGTCAGATACTGGGTTTTCTCTATTGGCCACCCAAACAATTGCTTTTACCTCTATCTTGTAATACCAAATACCAACATATCTGAAACTAGAATTTTCTGGGTTGAAGAATCCCAGTTCAAAGTTATTTTCCACAGATATCAAACTCTCACCATCTTTTATGGATTGACTTCGCGTGATCGTGTTAACTGCGTCCGAAACATAAGCTAGAGAATGCATGAGGATAAAAATCGAGAAAAGAAGATCAGCAGCTGGGTTTTTGCACTTACAGGCCATTTCACAACATCTGATCAGAAACACAAAGTAAAATAGCTAGAACACGTAACAAGTTTCAAGATTTGCGAAAAAAGGTGGTACCTTGTCCCTAAGGAGAATGGAGCAATTTAGCTATAGGTGACCAAACAGAATAAAAAAACATCTGTCTCTCTGTTTTTAGTTGTTGGAGGTTGAAACGAGTATGCGGCTTTCGATTTTGACATTTCAGCCGAAGTTTTGACCAAAGAAAGAGGTAGGAGTAACAGCCTTTGAAGTCCACAGACTTTAACTTTTGTCTTCCTGGGTACCAACCTCAAAAAATACGTTAATTTGGTCACCAGCCTTTTTGAACCTTCCCACTGTTGTACTTATTTTAGGGTTTCAATCATAATAATAAAAAATTTCATGTCAACACTAATTTGGCTTACATCCAATCATTATTATGCCACATAATTTTAAGGAAAACATGTGTAAAAGATGAATTTAGCTGCAATTAGTAAGGATGTAAAAAAATACTCTTCCCAGCCCTACCCTACCCGAACTTAGCTACCCTAAAAGATGAATTTAGCTGCAATTAGTAAGGATGTAAAAAAATACTCTTCCCAGCCCTACCCTACCCGAACTTAGCTACCCAAACTTGAAGCTGAAGCTGACTCTACTTGAAAAGTCATGGTGAGAGTATGAGTTTAACTTATCCTACCCGACTCTATCCTCATGCCTTTTAAATTAGTATATTTGTATTCA
The DNA here is from genome assembly GCA_005392925.1 of Aquilaria sinensis. Taxonomy (NCBI): domain Eukaryota; kingdom Viridiplantae; phylum Streptophyta; class Magnoliopsida; order Malvales; family Thymelaeaceae; genus Aquilaria; species Aquilaria sinensis. The sequence continues at coordinate 53,559 of SMDT01001661.1, forward strand.
AAATATGTTTTTATTTCAAAAATAAAAATAAAATTTAATATAAACTATCTTATGTTACTTTAGTTTATCATTTTTTTAAGTATTAATTAATTGTGAATATATATATTCTTTTGAAAATATATGTAAACATATAAAAAAAAAAAAGTCTAAGAAAGCCAAACATATGCCATAAAATGGGTTGGTGGGCTATACTAGTTTACCATACCTGAACACGATTACTTGAGGAAAGAGTTTGATATTAGCTATACTCGGCCCAAACTTGATCCGTCAACATCCCTATCAATGATTACCCACATCAATTACAATCATCAATTTATATTGTTGCGAGAACCACATGTTGATGGTTTTTCCTATTTGCTTTTTCTTTTCATTTTCCTATGCAAACCTATGTTCCACTAAAATTATTGAACATAACTAAGTGATGGAAATACAAAGTTCTTTTCATTCAAAGATGAAAGAAAGGCATGCTAAGGCCAGTATAACTTGCTTATATACTTAAGATGACCGAAGACTCATCAACCAAAAGGAGATCCAAGATGAGTTGATTACTTATTTTTTTTTTTCAATATTCTTGGAATCTTCAATTTTGACTTTACTAGCTATTAATGATAGTATTCTTATGAATAGTCCTAAGGTAACAAGGTCTCACTGCTTGGGTCTCGAAAAAAAGGTGACTAGAGAAAATGTGGAGTTTGCAGTTCAAGGAAATGGTGCTAATAAAGCAACAAGGCCTGATGGATTTATTGCTATCTTTTTTCATCATTATTGGGAGATTGCAAACAATGAAATTACAACTGCTATCTTATATTTCTTTGCTTATGGCGAGATCTCTAATGCTTTAATTGCCACAACTCTTCATCTAATTCCTAAATTTGCACATGCATTATATGCTGAAGATTTTAGGGCTATTGCATGCTATTCTATGTTATATAAGGTCATATCTAAAATTCTAGCCATTAGACTTCAAGTGGTTTTGCCTGATCTCATTCATAATAGTTAAGGGGCTTTTTTAAAAAGAAGATATATTATTGATAATGTGCTTATTTTTCATGAGTTGGTAAGGGGATACAATAGGAAAGACATTCAATCTTGTATGTGCTTGAAAATTGACCTTAAAAGGCTTATGATATGCTTGAATGGAGTTGTTTTAAGCATCTTTTGTTTAAACTTCAGCTCCTGGCTAAGTATGTGAATTGGATTATTCCCTGTGTTGAATCTCCTCATTTCTCCTTAGTTTCGAATGGTTCCCTATATAGCTATTTTAAAGGTAAAAGGGGTTTAAGATATGGAGATCCCTTATTTCTTTTTTTATTTGTCTTAGCTATGGAATACTTGTCAAGAGCCATTGGGAAACTTTTTGATGAAAAGTGTATTGACTATCATCCTAAATGTAAAAAAAATTAGACTTTCCCATTTATTGTTTGTGGATGATATTGTGGTTTTTGCTAAAGGGAATACTCATTCAACCCGAGTAATTAGATATTGTTTGGACATATTCTCTAAAACTACGGGTTTAAGCATTAATGAGGATAAGAGCAAATTTTGATCTTTAAAGGTGTTGGAAGTGACATAGAACCTGAGATCTTGGCTAAATTAAGAATGTCAAAAGGGTCTTTCCTTTTAAATACTTGTTGGTGCCTTTGGTTGATCATAGGCTGCAGGTCAGCCACTACAAGTCCTAGGAGGAAAAAATTCTATGTCATCTAAATAGTTAAGAATATAAATTTCTCTCATATGCTGCCCAATTTCAGCTGATTCACGTTGTAAGTTTTAGTATTTAGTCTTATTGGTCTTTCATGTTTCTTATCCCAAAATTTATTTTGGACCGTATTGAGGAATGTTGTCGAGCTTTTTGTTGGACAAGAGCTATTTTAGGGAGGAAGTATCTAGTAACTTGGTCTAAAGGTGTGTGTTCCCAAAAATCAAGGCAATTTGGGCATTTATAGCTTGAGGGCTTGGAACATTGCAATCCATAGGGAGAAGTTATGGCATCTTCTAGTTGATAAGAAGAGCTTATGGGTGAAATATATGCATGCTTATTTCATTAACGGTACTAATATATGACAGGTAAAAATAGCTAATGACTCTTCCATATTTTGGAAGCATATTCTTAGAGTTAGACATCTTTTTATTGACATGATTCATGATCAAAATTAGGATTGTGTTAAGGGTGGCAAATTCTTGATGAAATTGGCATATTTACTTATGATTTGAGAACTATGATCATATGAGATGGCATAAGATTCTCTGAAGCACTATGAATGTGCCTAAGCATAACTTGAATGGCTGGTTTGCATTATTGGACCTTTTGTTTACTCTTGATAGAATCAGTAAGTATACTAACATTTAGTCAGTTTTTTGCCCCTTATATTTTGAAGAAAAATGAAATGAAGGATCACTTTCTTTGAATATGACAATTCTAAAATGTTGTGGAGGGATATTATGTGTAAGTTAAAACTCAAGGATGCTCCTTATAAAGGGTTTCGATTTTGGGTTTGGCTGATCAGAATGGTTAAGCTAAAGGATATAAAGGCTCAGATGAGAAAAGCTTGTATGGTTGGTATGCTTTAGGGTTTAGAATTCACAGACAAGGAGCTCAACTTCCCAAAATTATCATTAATCTAGTTATTGATGGTGTTCAGACTAGGATAAGAAATGATCTTGCTGATATATTTGGTTAAGAAATGATCTTGCTGATATATTTGGTTAGCCTATATATCATCTAATTTTGCTGTGTAGCAAATATGCTAGAAATTTTTATTTCTGTTTTTTTATTTTGAATCAAGCTTGACCATTTATTTGATGTAGGCTCTTAAATCTTTGAATATAAGTGTCGCTAGACTTTATTTGAGCAATGAAACGTGCACTCACCAAGGTGTTTTCTTAAAAAAAAAAAAATTATTGAACATGCACCAAACCAATACTAACATGGCACATTGCATCAAGTCTAGCGGAATTGGTTAAGGAAAAAGAATCAAATGGGATGTTTTAGAAAAAGTGGGGACCAAAGTGATAAGATTTGAAGGTTAAGAACCAAAACATGAAACAGTATCAAAGACTGGTGATTCAACTGCATTTTGTTCAAACACGTGGAGAAGAAAAGATTATTTTTGGTGGGGAGGAACATTGTGGCCACGTGCTGTGGATTGGTCCTCTTTATGTTCTAACCTCTAAATTGTCTCCTAGTATTAAACTAATTTCATTTCAGTACTTTCTTTTTCTCTCTTAATCGATCAGTACCTTCCCTCTAATTTCACCTTTTCAAAATGCTACTTCATCCGTTTCACAAAAACTAAACTTTTTATTATTCATAACAGTTAATTTATAATTTTATTTATTTTAAAATTCATTCTAAAAATATAAATATATTATACAAAAATGAAACTTTAAAAATTATACTCTCTTCGTCCAATATTGTTTGAAACAGTTAATTTTTTGTAATAGTTTGACTTGAATTTATTTATATTATTGGTTGTTAGAAAAAAATTTAAAAAACTATATTTGGAAACTATAGGTTTTTATTTATCATTTATATAATTTTTTTTATATTTATATACTAAAAATTGAAAATAAAAAATTATAAATTAATTGTTAAAAAGTGAGTGTTTCAAAGAATATGGGATAGAGTGAGTAGTTTCTAAATATCATTTTTAAGAATTTTTTTCAATATATATTAATAAGAATATGTTTAAGTCAATTTTCAATTAAAAAGGGTAAAAAGGTCAATTAATATGCCACAAACGGGGTAGTATTTTTTCTCTCACTTGGCTTTGCTGAGCTGAAATGATACAGCTACACGTACAAAAGATTGTACAACACTTTTGCTTATTAAATAATAGGGAGAAGGGACAAAAATGCCATTACTATTAGGTCGATGGAACAATTTTGCCACTAGTATTCTATTACCCCTCTCCCTAAATAATATGACAAGTAGTTTGTGAACAGTATAAATTTAAGTGGATAGAGTGCCAATGCCTAGAAACCAAGGACTAGTATTGCAATTTGGTGAGGCCAAAAGGCTTCTACTTCACATGGCTTTGAGTCTTTGACAACGCGTTGAACTTGATGAAGCTTCTACTCCTGCCTCGTCGGCGCATCTGACCAAAAAACCCAAGGCTTGGAAATCACCCAAATATGAATAAATGGTCATCATAAACTCGTGAGTTAGAATTTTCCGCTTGTATTGCAATCTAGTCCCATCATTTCCAAAGTTTTCGGCTCATTACGGAGGTGAAAATTTTCACATTCTGATTCATACATACATGGAAGCTACGCAACATATTGAACAAGCAACCCACCAACTTTTTACCAACTAATTTCATGGAGATTTGCTATAGATAAAACGTATTTAAGTAGAACACACATACATATTTGAGGTCTGATTAAACTAGAGTTCGAGATGAAGAATAAATTGAGACTATTGATGAGATGTTCTCTGAGATTCAAAGAGCCCTTTCTAGTTTGAGGGTTAGGAATTACGAATTGGCTAAAATCAATAAAGTATCTTCTTCTTAATTTAAGTACAAAATTGTACACTTATTCCTCAAGTAAAATGGTCAAAGTTAGTCTCAGGAAAAAAAAATAATAAACAATGGAAGGCAGGCAAAGGACATCATAAATAGATGGCCTGGTATTGGATCTCACCCACGTAGGAAATTGATTAGAAGTTGACAAACTTGTACTTTAATTTCCCCACGTGATCATTTTAGTTTCACATTATTTATTACACCTTTAAAGCTTGTTTTCCATACTTGCAAATCGCATTGCTTTTTATCTCGGGCAAGCGTAACAACATAAAATAATTGAGCCAGGTTAGATTAGAAGTTGATCAATCCAGATCAGGGAATGTCTCTCTCAAGTTACAGGCTCAAAAGAACAGCACCAGAGTCTGTTACACAATATAGGTAACTATCTTGTTCCCATTATAACTTCTTGCACAAGAAACACATGTTACTTTGGGTTCTGAAGTTTCTTCCCCAAAGTAAAGAAACCACAATCGACATGTGCCAGTTACAGAAGCAGTAGGGTACTTACATAATCCAACAGTTCTTTGTCTGCTAACAAAAGAATCAATGGTAGGCAAAGGACATTATATTTCTAGTTCCAGCGGTGCCAGCAACTATACAGTACTCGTCAATTACCGGCCCTCAACAATTGTCACAGTTAAGTTATTTACAGAACATTTCTTCCTGTGATCAAGACTTGTGGTGGCCGTTTCAGTTGCAACTGGCCTCTGAGTAAATGCAGGTTGCTCTGGAGATGGGAGATCCATGATCTCGCTGCTAAGCATTGAACAAACAGTAGACATGAGAGGCCTTTCTTTTGCTTGTTCTTGCACACACAACAATCCTACGTGTACGCATCTCAACACTTCACTATGATAGCAAGGGTCAGAGATTAGTTTATCCATTAAAGCTGAAAAGTTCTCTTCATTCCACAGCTTCCACACCTGAAAATTAGCATGAATCAATTAGAAAATTCATGTGGGCTGCTCAGGCAACTATCCATTGAATCCTGATTCTTACAAATCCTAAAAGGGTCATTGACTCTTCATAGTTGTAGAAACCAGTGCTCCTCTTTCCTGTGATGATCTCTAGTAACAGAACACCAAAGCTAAACACATCAGATTTCTCTGAGAACTCTCCTGCCAATGCATACTCCGGGGGCATGTAGCCACTGAATTTTAACATCAAAAGGGACAGATACCATGTCAAAGTTTGAGCCAGAATAGTTTGCAACGACTTGTGTAGGCCAAGAAAAAGGGAGATAGTTAAGTGTAAAACTTACTATGTTCCCACAACCCTACGGGTCTTGGCATGATCTTCATTTCCTCCAAAAATCCTGGCCATTCCAAAATCTGAAATCTTTGGATTCAGCTCTTCATCCAACAAGATATTACTTGCCTTCAAATCTCTGTGTATAATTTTGAGCCTCGAATCTCTGTGAAGATAAAGCAGACCTCGACTAATTCCTTCAATGATCTTAAAGCGTGTTTTCCAATCTAGAAGTTCTTGCTTTTTAGGATCTGTAATGGCCCATTTAGTTAGTAAATGTACCCTTGTACAGAAAAGAAGTTCAAGCAATAAAGTTCAACATTTCTCTTATACCGTATAAAGTGATTGAATGTGACAAAGAAATTTGGGAAGAGATCACACTAACCAAACAGATATGAGTCCAAGCTGTTGTTTGGCATATACTCATAGATCAATAATTTCTCTCCTTTCTCAACACAACAGCCCAGGAGTCGAACAAGATTTCGATGCTGGAGTTTGGAAATCACCAGTACTTCATTCAGGAATTCATCCAGCCCTTGTCTGGAAGCTATTGATAATCTTTTCACTGCTATTTTCTGCCCATCCTGCAGTATTCCCTGCAAGGAAAGACACTTCAGACAGTACCATTATGATAGATTTTTCTCCCCCTGAAAACCATTAGATACCTTATATACTGGACCAAAACCACCCTCTCCCAGTTTATTTTCAAGGTGAAAACTGTTCGTTGCAATTGCTAGGTCATGAAATCTAAACAATGGTAGCTCTTGGAGTCTCAGTTGGTCCATCTTCTCACCATCACCATTGCTACTCCAAAAGCTTGACTGATTTCTGGGTTCATTAATAAATAGCATCCTTTTGATTCGTTTTCTGATTCCTGACACAAATTGTTAGAATCACTATTTTGCTGTTAAACATGAAAGGCACCTAAACAACAAATGAAGCCACCCAAAGAGAAAGGAAAACAGACAATACAGATTACAACGAAGAGCAGGAAGACCATTAGCATTACGTGAATACCAAAGGGCTAAAGGTCAACATTGCCACGGCCGCAACCAAACTCTTAAGAGCTGAGTAAATCTCAAGGCAGAACAGGAAGGTTCGCTCAGAAGATATCCCAAAAAATGTAATCCAGATGAAGGAACTAACAGAATCAAACTACATAAACAACAGATAGGAGGACAGGGAGCAATTATAGTCATTATCATTGTCATCACCTTCGAGTTGGGGTCAATGGCAAGAAGTTCATAGTGTCAATTGTTTACCACTAATTCATGCAAAAGCAAAGTGGAAAAGCCTTCCATTGGAGATAAAATTTCGAAACAGTCATCATCATATATTCTCTCCACTTGTATGGAAAAATATCATAAAACTGATAAGTTGAAATAGCTGCTACAGTCATATCCCAATACAATATTAATATTGTGAAATTAACATGCACATCATGAAACATGACAACGGAGGAGCAATAATAGTACTTACCCCCATGTTTAGCTTTCCACTTCCATAAGAACAATGAAGAGACAGCAATAATGGTGATCCCTAGGGGCACAGCAGCTATGACGATCTTTCTTATGTCTCTCCTTTCATGTACAGAACCAGGGTACTGACTGGAACCCATTTGTGTCCTCAAAGGCAAACCAAAAATGCAAGACAAAGCGCCATCACTCTCAGGTCCAAACTGGTTAACTATTCCGGCAGCATAAATAGTAATGAAGGCAAAACAATCAGTAGCACGAGTTTTGTTGCCATCAACACGCAGCAACTCAGCCTGAACCTGGAGCCCAGCATTGACACAGGCGTCACAGGCAGAGAGATCTGTAAGGTCAGGCCTGCAGGGCAAGTTGGCACCGGGCCCACCGAGTTTGGCAACCCAGTCCTGGGTTGTCTGCATCTGGGGACACGTATTTGCGATCACAGCCAGCGCTGGGTCAAGACAGCGAGAGACAATATCAGTGGGGAGGGAAAGTGAAGTCAACTTGAGCTGGAAATCTTGGAGACAAGCAATGGAGGTGGGCAAATTCGGGAGCAGGAAGAGAGACGTGTCCTTAAGGCGTTGGGCAAGAGCTACGTAGAAGACAGACAAGAGAGCCATACAACAGGGGTCTCCTGTGGTGCCGTTTCGTGAGGGGGTGTGGTTGTGAGTCTTGTGACAGACAGAGGAGTTCCAAGGAATTCTGAGCACATAGTTGAAGTTCAACGGACATGTCGCTGATGATGTTGACGCAGAGACAGGAGACAGAAGAAGAAGAAGAAGAAGAGATAGACAAGACAGAGTGATCATTAGTGGAAGTAGAATGAGGGAATGATGGAGCTTCATTTCATTTGTCTGGTGGAGCTGCTAAATACCTGTAGCAAAGTTTGGATCTCGATTTTCTGGGTTTGGTTTTCGCGGTAGATACTGATAGAAATCGGGAAGTATGGGAGTTGCAAAGACTTCAGAAAAGGAATTCTCAAATTGCCATGGAAATTGAATCAATTTTGGTCAAACGATCATCTTCCCTCTCTCCCTCTCCTGATATTCATCATCTTGTGTTTCTCAATGCTAGAGATACACAAAGTTTTGCTTGTAAGATGAGCAGTGTTTATGTTCAAGAGCCTCGCGGTCAACGGTAGTCTCATGTATTTCAAAGGATTTTTAATGGGAAAAATAAAAAACGCCTTGTCATTTTGTGTTTCAGACCTATGATTCCAGCCATTGCGCCACTTTGCCTGATGATGGGTGGTAAAAATTGACCGATCTGGAAATTTGAATTGATTTATCTGAACTTAAATTCGACGTGACACAATTTAACAATAAAAATCAATGATATGAACTTGGTTGTATCCAATTTGGCCTAAACCTAAACCTGAATCAGGTTAAAGTAAAACCTGAAAATATCTAAACTTAAATTAGACTGAACTCAAAATGACTCAAATTTGCGACTAACCTGATGCAAACTCAAAAAAACCTGAGTCTAAATCCGAGAAGATCCGATCTTTAGGATTTGTTAAATTAGCCTATGATGTTATGAAATTATCAGATTTTACCTTATAAAATTAGCAGATTTACCTTAAACTCTCAAGAGCTTATAGATTTAACAAAAGATTTTTAATTTTAATTAGAACTTTATAAAGACATTCAATTCAAACTTCTTTAATTTCGCCTATACTGACCTCAAACGACTTCTAAGACTCTAAATAAGTACCTGAGCTAAATTAATTCTTATTTTAACATTAAATAATAATTTTAAATTCCTAAAAAATTATAATTCGTAGTGATAACATAATTTAAATGCATGTGATCCTATCAGCTTCTTAAGTTCTAAAATGACCGAGTTTATAGTTTCATAAATCAAATTTGCCAAGTTTTGAATTAGATATTTTTATTAAAATAATTGTATATTAATATATTTGTATCCAGTTAAATTAAATTTTTTAGATTATTTTTTATGCATAGTAATTTTTAGTTATGAGGTACCTAAATTTTGAAAATTTGATTTTAGTCATTCATAAAAATTGTAACGTGGGTCTATAAACTTTTCAAATATTTGCATAAAAAATTAAATTATTTAATTTAAATTTTAGCAAAATCAAAATAAAAAATTAAATTAATCCAATTATTTCAATTTATACACTAATAACCTCGATTAGACCCAAATATCATCTGAATTTGACCTGAAACCCAAATAACCTGACCTAAAGTTACCCAAGATTGAAATTAAACCGACCCGAATTAAACTTGAACCCAAACAAGACTGACTCAAACACAACCATAACCCAAAATCTACTTAACCCAAAATCAACCTGAACTAAACGCAAATTGATGTTAACCCGACTAAATTTAAACTTGAATGACCTGACCCAAATTTAACCCGACCCATCTAATTGCCATAAAAAAACCTAGTATTTCTTCCACGGTGGATATACTATTGGCAGAAGATGTTATACTTCAAGTTCTAGCTGCGCTAGCAACTGAGTTGTCACTTACAGGACTTCAATAATAGTCATGGTTAAATTATTTACATAGCATTTCTACCTGTGATCAGGACCTATGGTGGCCATTTATGCTGCAAGTGAGCTCTAACTAAAGGCAACCATCTCCACAGTTTGTTCACTGCTTAATACTGAAATATGGATCGTCCTTTGACAGTCATTGACCCTATAGGTCCATAGTCATCATCATTGTCACTTTGGTAACATTTCAATTGCATGCACTTCATATTGTGTAGAAGCATTTCGTTAAAACCCCATGAACAATTTCCTTTTCTATAAATCTATTCCAGCTACCAAGTTCGACTTTTGCTACCAAGTCAACTTAAACGTTGCTGCTTACCAGCCTTTGACAGTCGTCACAGTTAGGTTATTTACATAACATTTCTTCCCATCATCAGAAGCTTGGGCGGCTGTTTGTGTGGCAACTAGCCTCTGAGCAAAAGCAGGTTACCCTGGAACAGGAAGATCTATGATCTCACTGCTAAGAATAGAACAAACTGTAGACATGGCAAACCTTTCTTTTTCATGTTCCTGTACACATAACAGTCCTTATCATTGTCAGATGATAAACAACAGATGAAGGACAGGGAGCAATTATAGTCATTATCATTGTCATCATCTTCGAGTTGGGGTCAATGACAAACCCCATGAATGGCCACCATAGGTCCATTTCAGGTCCATTGTCAGTGACAAACAACAGTTGGCCATTTATCCAGATGAAGTGCTTAATACTGAAAATAGGAGATGTTGTTTGATTGTAAATCTTATTATGTTCCCATAACCCTACTGGTGTTTGCGTGGTCTTCATTTCCACCAAAAATCCTAGCCATTCTGAAATCTGAGATCGTGGATTCAAGTTTTCATCCAACAAGATATTACTTGCCTTTAGATTTCTATGTATGATTTTTAGCCTTGAATCTCTATAAAGGTCAAGTAGACATCGACTAATTCCTTCAATAATGACCTGGAAAGTCTAGTGGATAAGTTCATAGAGCGGGTTGAGCGGGAGAAACCGTAGAAGAAATCTCAGAAATAGGTCTTGTATAAACCCCAGCTTCTAGAAGTTATAACTTTTGCTACAATTGTTAGAATGACTATTATAATATGTTGTTTCAAAAGAAATGTCCTGTTGTATTTGTGTCTTCAAAGATTTGTGCTCTATGACACGTTTTCTAGGTCAAAATTTTATCATTTTGAGGGGTATTTGGGCCTCTAAAGTTTTTATTGATTTTCTTTCATAATTATTTTCAGTTTCCTTAATTATTTTGATTTATGATTTATTTTTAAGCCCATAAATAGGTCTTCTTTCATTATTATGAGACAGTCTATCAATAATATTGAAGTATTTTAGAGCTTTTGGCTTTTTGTATGAGTGAATTCTTATTTTTCTTATAAATTAAGCGTGTTGCTTGGTCAATCTTCGTTTCTTGCTGCGTCAAATAATCTTAAAGTATGTCCTCCAATCAAGAAGTGCTTGCTTTTGTAGGAGTAGTAAAAATGGATTTGGCTAGTAAAGAAGTCATTGAGACAAAAAGATAGTTAGCCATAAAGCTCAAAACTTCTCTTGTAGTGTTACATGATTGAATGAGACATAGGGTTTGGGAAAAGATCACATTAACCAAATAGATATGAATCCAAGCTGTTGTTTGGCATACACTCATAGACTAATATTTTCTCTTCTTTTCCAGCATAACAACCTAGAAGTTGGACAAGATTTTGATGCTGGAGTTTAATAATCACCAATACTTCATTCATGAATTCTTCCAACCCCTGTCCTGAAGCCTTTGACAATCTCTTCACCGTTATTTTTTTCCCATTATGCAGTATCCCTTGCAAGGAAAAAATAGTTCTGACTGCACAATTTGTACAATTTCTTATATGATAGATATTTTTAGCTCCTGAAACAATTGGCTACCTTGTATACAAGAACAAAACCGCCCTCTCCTAATTTTTTGTGAAGGTGAAAACTATTGGTGGCAATTGCAAGGTCATGAATACTAAATAATGGTAGCTCTTGGAGGTTCACTTCATTGACCTTTTCATCATTATCATTGCCACTTGAAAACCTTGACTGGGTTTTCAGTAAATTAATTACAAGCACCCATTTCCCTTATTTTCACTATAAGACAGATACAAAATTGTGATTGAAAGTCCAGTTATGTTTTAGTGGCGATACTGGCTAGAAGTGATTGCTTTGCTACTACGGATGATGATCAAATTTTTTCAAGTCGTAATTTTATCGCAACTGAATCTTAACTATAAAAAGTGACTGAAACTTCAAGTCAAAAATCAGTCGAGCATATTGTGGGTTGTGACTAACTAGTTCAATTGCTATATTAGCAATACCTATGGTCAGTCATTATAATAAAAAATTTATTTTAAAAAAAAAAGATAATATTTTTCAAGCAGCAACAAGGCCGACAAGATCGGGCGGATAGTGGCAAGGTTAAGGAGGAGACTGAGGTAAACGATGGCGAGGCTGAGGAAGAGATCGAGTCGAATAGAGGTAAAGTTGAGGTAGAGGCTGAGTAGGCGGCAGCAAGGAACAACGAGCAAACGAAGAAGGCGACGGTGATGAGCCAAGAAGACAAGGTGGATAAGCGATGAGGCAACAAGGATGGGATAGGTGGACGGTGAGGCAAATGATGAGGCGAAAGGGCAAGACAGATGGCGAGGTGGACGGGTAGAGAAGAGAGTGAGAGACGAAAGTGAGATGAGAGCAAAATGGTTGAACTCCGACTAGGTAAAGAAGAAGAGAAGTAAAAGGGAAGTAGTTGGAGTTGAACTCCGACTGCAATCCGACTGAACCTCAACTGACAAAGTCAGTCACAAAAGCCATGGATGCAGTCGCCCCATACATGAGTGTAGTTGAAAATCAGTTGCTATGTTCATCATTTTTCCAGTTTTTTTACTTTATATTTTCATAGACACACACACACACACACATATGATATGTATGTGTGTACATACATGAATATAATTACATATATTAATAATTAATTAGACTCTAAACATGCAAATCTTAATTTCACCCTTAAACCCTAAAGTAAACTCTAAGACATAAAACCCTAAACCCTCTACGACCCTAAAACTCTAAACCCTAATTCTATATCCCTAAATTGTAAACCTTAAACCTAATTATATACCATTAACCCTAATACCTAAACCCTAATACAAACCCTAAAACCCTAAGCCTTAAATTAAACCCTAATACCTAAAACTCTAAACTTTAACTCTATATCCCTTAACCCTAAGACCTAAACCCTAAACCATATTTCTATATATCCCTAAGTCTTAAATCCTAAACCTAATACACCATTAACCCTAAACCCTAAATATAAACCCTAATTAAAACCTAAACCCTAAACCCAACTACCACTAACCCTAATCCTTAAATACAAACCCTATTAATTAAATCTAAACCCTAACCCTAACTACCATTAATCATAAACTCTAGACCCTAAATACAAACCCTAATTGAACCCTAAACCCTAAACCCTAAATACAAAGCCTAATTAAAACCTAAACCCTAAACCCTAAACCTAACTATCATTAACCCTAAACCCTAAATACAAACCCTATTAATTAAACCCTAAACCTTAAATCCAAACCTTAAATACAATTCCTAATTAAACCCTAAACCTTAAGCAAACCGTAAATCTTAAATACAAACCTTAATTAAACACTAAACTCTAATTAAACCTTAAACCCTAAATACAAACCTTAATTAAACCCTAAACGCTAAACCTAATCTATACCATTAACCCTAAATCCTAAACCATAAACTTAATCCATACCATTAACCCTAAATCCTAAACCTTAAATGCAAATCTCATACCCTAATACTTAATTAAAAACCCTTAAGTCATCCTAATTTTATATCCCTAAACCCAAAAAAAATTCTCAAAACCCTAAATCATAAAAAGCTCTAAATTAACCCTAAAATAAATCCCCAAACCCTATTATTAAATCCTTTCAACTAATACCCTAACCTTATACTAATTTCAAACTCTAAACTTTAAATAATAATCCTAAACCCTAAATCTATGTCCAATACTCTTAATCCCTTAAAAATCATAAATCCTAATTTTATATCCCTAAACCCTAAAAAAAAAAATTTAAAGCCATAAAACAAAAAAAATCCTAATACATATATCCTAAACTCTAAAAAAAATCCAAACCCTAAAAACCCAATACTTCTAAATCAACTTAATCACTGAGAAGGTGACTAAGGCAAATTAGATACCCAAAACTAATTGAAAGACGACTGTGGTCAAATTTATAAAAATTTTCTGACTAAAAAGCAACTACTATGTGAGTGATTGAAACTTTCAATTGCCCATCAATTACAAAAAAAAAGTGCACATTTTTCATTCTGACTACTTAGCCATTGCAACATTTAGCTACTGACTTTCAGTCACTATTTTAATTAGTGTTGTAGTGTTTTTAATTTTTGACACGAAAAAAAATATATGTTAGGATATCTAATGTGCCACTCTACTATTATATTCACAAGCAGATATAATTACCTTTATGTTTAGCCATCCACTTATGCAAGAGAAATATAAAGACAGCAATAATGTGATTCCTATGCTCACTGCCACCATAGTAATCTTTTTTATGTATTTCCTTTCATATGTAGCATCAGGCTCAACATATGAGAAAACTAGAATTGTATTTTTTTATGCAAAGTATGTATTTATTTGGTAGAAATTTTTTCTTTTAATTGTTCATTGAGGGAGTGGGTTATGCCGACCTTGGGTCATAGGTCTTCCATGATAGATAGAGATGTGAATAGGGAGATTTGGGAAGGATATTGCTAAATCCAAACTCTGTCAACATGTAAATGAATTCGTACCTGGCTCCCACGGGTAGGCAGGTAACACACGCTTACCCATTTGGTGTGTGTGTGTGTGAACTTCATTTTTTTCTATATATTTTATTTATGTTTTAAAAAAAATGTATGTATACAAATAATTAATAAATAAAAATTTATAAAATAAGGTAATATAGAAAAATTTACACTAGATTATAACTTTATTTTAAGATAAAAGAAAATTTTTTAAAAATAAATATACTAATTTATGATGGGTAGGATGCAGTAAAATTAGTTAAACCCATAACCTCCTCAAAGCTTTGTGGGTAGGGTCGATTTAGAGTGGCCTGGGTCAGGAAAGGTAGGGCTATAAAGTAATTCTATCATCCCTATTGGTAGGAGCCAAGCTCGGCTAGTTATACTTAATTTTATATTTATTTATTTTATGCCAAAGTCTACCATTTGAACATATTGATGTAGCTATGTTCATTTTCTTAATAAGTTGTTGTAAAGTATGATGGGTAACTTGCCGGTTTCTCAAAACTTGGAGGGCATACAAGAAAAAATTGGCAATTCGGGAAAGTGGCAGTTAGGTTCATGTCCCTTGGCGGTAGCTGTGCTAGAGGGCCAAGACTATGTTCCTAGAACTAATACTTAAAATACTCATACTCATCTTTTTATTTTTCTTATTTTTCTCATACATATTTTAGTAGCCTGATGCTCCACAATAAATTTGTTTTCTTGCATTTCAAGTAAAATTAGTTAAACTCATAACAAGCTTTGTAGGTAAGGTCAAGTTTGGGTGGTTGGGATCGGGTAGGGTAGGGCAGTAGAGTTATTTTTGTCATCTCCATTGGTAGGGGTAAGTTAGGTCAATTGTGCTTAGTCTTATATCTGATTTAGCCTATACCAAAACCTACCATTTGAACACCTCGATGTAGCTATATTCCTCCTTTTAATAAGTTGTTATAAAGTATGTGAGCTACCTTGCATGTTTCTCAAAACCTATAAGAATATGAGATAGAATTGACAGTTTAGGGAGTGCAAGTTAGGTTCAGTGTCTTCTGGCGATGTTAGGGAGTTGGGACTATGTTTGTAGAACTAATACTTAAAATACTCATGTTTTTTTTATTTTTTTTTGAATGTGTTTTAGCAGCTTGACACACCATAGTAAATCTGTTTTTTTTAAGTATATATTCTCCTCACTCTCCAATCCAAAATTTTGTAAATAGTGCATAAAGATAAAATTTTGTATCACCTCTTGCTAACGTCTAAACTATACTCCAGGATTTGTTAATTGTTAATTTTTTTTTGTAATGTCTTACATAATTATCTTAATTTATATATTCTATAATTCCCTATCTAATTTATTTTTTTTACTCCTATGAACTAGATAAATATTAAAATAATATGCAATATTAGTAGAATATTGTATTCATTTTGAATAAAATTTTGTACTAATTTACCTGATAACACATGATTATTAATTATATAGTCATGTATTTTTATTTAAACTATTGTGTATACTATTAAGACATATATTGCTATCACTTTATTTTACTTGTAAAGTGTTCGTGTTGGTAAATAATATTTTTATCTATTATTTTATTTAAAATTATCATTGCATTATTTATTATTTCTAAAATTTTTTTATTCTAATGATAATACCGAGTAGTTAAATTATTTTTTTATATCCATATACTTTATATTTTAAATTCAACAATATTTTCTCCATAATTTGATCCCATGATAACGCCAGACACTAAAGGCTAGTTTATTTGACAGTGTTGGAACCGAGCCAAACAATTAATCATTAAACATGGACAAGTAATAATTCTAAGTAAGATAACTGGATAAGCAACAGATGTGACAAAGAACCAAGCTTTGGTTTTCAAAATTACAAGGTGGTGATGACAATATTGAGAAAATATAAAACCGCATCCTCACTCTGATTGTGCTCTCTACGTACGAGAAGAGAAATACTAGGAGGGAGTAACATAACCATACAGGTGAGAAAACTCGCTTGTTATGGAAGAAGTAGACAATTCAACAATAGTACAATACACAAACCTACCTTTCCTCTTCTTCTAATGTCTAGCATAACATCATTTGGCGAAGGGAAAGTTATAATTAACTCTTGGGATTTAGCCTAAATTACAGTTTTTTCTCTTTATTTTTTAAAATCTATACTTTATCCCCTAATTTTTTTATATTGTCCAATAACAACTTCTAAAATTATAATTTAAATTTTATGATAGTCATTTTCTAGTAATTTAGGTTTCTCTAATATTTTTTTATAGTTAATAGACATTTTAAATTATTAGTTTTTTCTTTCTGTAAATACATTTTTCTTTCTATAAATGTATATTAGTATTTTTTAAAGGTCAGTTAGTTATAAAAAAAAAATCAAAAATTTTGAAATTCCTGTAAATTCAGATGTTGTTGTTAGATACTATAAAAAAAAATAAGAGATAAAGTGTAGATTTTTTAAAATAAAAAGGGCAAAGTATAGGTTAGACCAAATCACAAAAAGCTTTTGTGCGTGAACCTTTGGCAAAAGAGGTCATACTTCTAGTTCCAGCGGAGCTAGTACTCCAAGGTTGCTGCTTACCGGCCTTCAATAATAGTCACTGTTAGGTTATTTACAGAGCATTTCTTCCTACCATCAGAAGCTGTGGTTATCGTTTCTGTGGCAACTGGCCACCAGATAAAAGCTGGTTGCCTTGGAGCCGGAAGATCCATAATCTCACTGCTAAGCATTGAACAAACAGTGGACATGTTTGGCCTTTCTTTTGCATGTTCTTGCACACACAACAATCCTACATGTATGCATCTCAAGACTTCACCGTGACAGCAAGTGTCAGAGATCACTTCATCGATCAAGTCCAGGACGCTGTTCTCATTCCACAGCCTCCATACCTAAAAATTGACATGAATTAGTCAGAAAGTTCACATGAGCTGATCAATTTTATTGTTGAATCCTAACTCTTACAAAGCCTAAAAGGGTTACTGATTCTTCATAGTCATAGAAACCTGTGCTCCTCCTTCCTGTGATGATCTCTAGTAGCAAAACACCAAAGCTGAAGACATCTGATTTCTCAGAAAATTTTCCTGCCATTGCATACTCTGGAGGCATGTAACCACTGAATTCGACATAAATAAAACGCCAGATACCATATCAGAAATTCAGAATCATTTCAAACTACTGGTATAGTCCAGAAAATGAGATGATGTTTGAGTGGAGATCTTACTATGTCCCCACAACCCTGTCGGTGTTTGCCTGGTCTTCATTGCCTCAAAAAATCCTAGCCATTCCGAAGTCTGAGATCTTTGGATTCAACTCTTCATCCAACAAAATATTACTTGCCTTTAGATCTCTGTGTATGATTTTTAGTCTCGAATCTCTATGAAGGTAAAGCAGCCCTCGACTAATTCCTTCAATGATCTTAACGAGTGTTCTCCAATCAAGAAGTGCACGGTTTTTAGGATCTACAACACTGCTTTTCATTAGTAAACGAGCCATTGAGATGGTAAAGGAAGTGGCTATAAAGCTCGAACTTCTCTAATAGTATGAAAGGATTGAACGAGACAAAGGGATCGGGAAGAGATCACACTACCAAATAGATATGAATCCAAGCTGTTGCTTGGCATATACTCATAGACCAATAATTTCTCTTCCTTTTCAACACAGCAGCCTAGGATGCGAACAAGATTTCGATGCTGAAGTTTGGAAATCAGCAACACTTCATTCAAGAATTCTTCCAGCCCCTGCCCAGAAGCTCTTGACAGTCTTTTCACCGCTATTTTCTGACTATTCTGCAGTATTCCCTGCAAGGAAAAATGGTTCAGACTGTACAGTTTCTATTACAAATGATTCTAATGCAATTTCTATAACAAATGATTATTTGGCCACTACAAACCATTTCATACCTTGTATACTGGACCAAAGCCACCCTCTCCCAGTTTATTTTGAAGGTGAAAACTGTCAGTCGCAACAGCTAAGTCATGAATACTAAACAATGGTAGCTCTTGGAGTTTCATTTCATTCATCTTTCCACCACCACCATCGACCCTCCGAAACCTTGACTGATTTGCCAGACTGTTAATTAAGAGCATCCGTTTGCCTTGTGTTATGATTTCTGACACAAACAAAAGTTCTTGTTTTAGTATCACTTTTTAGCTTTTCTTCTTTGTCAGGCTCAGAAGCAAACTCAAACTTACCCTTATGTTTAGCCATCCACCAACACAGGAAAAATAAACAAACCGCAATTAAGGTGGTTCCAATGACCACGGCAATTATGATAATCCTTTTTATGTATTGTCCTCTCCTTTCATCTCTAGCTCCCGCCTGATCCATCAAAGACAAACCGAAAATGCAAGACATAGAACCATGGCTCTCAGGTCCCAACTGGTTAACTATTCCAGCAGCGTAAAGAACAAGGAAGTGAAAACAAGAAGGGGCATGACTTTTGTTGCCAT
This sequence comes from Aquilaria sinensis, assembly GCA_005392925.1. Classification (NCBI taxonomy): domain Eukaryota; kingdom Viridiplantae; phylum Streptophyta; class Magnoliopsida; order Malvales; family Thymelaeaceae; genus Aquilaria; species Aquilaria sinensis. The sequence continues at coordinate 72,600 of SMDT01001661.1, forward strand.
CAATGAACAGCAACTTGCCCTGAGCCCAGAACCCGGCATTGACACAAGCATCACAGGCAGGGGGGTTAGTGAGGTCCGGCCTGCAGGCTGTGTTAAGCGCGGTGGCCTCACCGAGTCTGGCTACCCAGTCGTGGATTGTCTCGATCCGGGCGCACATATTTGGAGTGATCACAGCTACCACGGGATCAACACAACTAGAGACAATATTTCTGGGGAGAGAAAGCGAAGTCAGCTGAGACTGGTAAAGTTGGAGGCAAGAAATGGAGGTGGGTAAGTTTGGGAGCATGAAGAGGGAAGTTTCCTTGAGGCGTCGGGCCAGAGCTATGCCGAAGACGGCCAACACATCCCTGCAACAATATTGGTCTCTTGCGGTGCTGTTTCCTGAAGGGGTTAGGTTGTGACAGAGAGAGGAGTTCCAGTGGATTCTTCGAACGTAGCTGAAGTTCAAGGGGCAGGTTGAGGCAGAGACACAAGACAGAAGAAAAGCGAGAGCCATTACCGGCCTTACCAGCAGCGAATGATGGGGGAGCTTCATTTCATTTATCTTGTCTGCTAAAGGAAGAAAGTCTGAATTTTGGTTTTCGGAGAACAAGGAATTCCCAAATCCTCGTTAAAAGAATCAAACCGACCTCTGTCATTTGTTTTTGTTCCTCTATAACTCTTGTTCAGCTGCTGAGCTTTCCGGTTTGATGTGGTGACGATGATAGTTACCTACAAGGGTAATGGCAATTGTCAAAGTTGAGTGCAACTGCTTCAGACTTTCTATGCTGCGGTCGTTACAAAACTATGCGGAAGTGACTAAAAACGGCATGACATTGATTTTAGCCCTAAAAGTAATCCAATTGTATGATTAGGTGAATTTAACCAATCAGATGAAGCTCTCTCGAAGCATGAAAGCTGGAGTTGCTAGCCGTCAATCTTCTTAATTTGTGTATCTTACATTCCTTGCGAGCTCTCTCCAAAGCTACTGGTTTATATATAAATGTGAAAAAGAGTTGGTTTTGTAGCTATAAACCACTGAAGATAGGATTTTTCTAAATACAAAACTCTTGCTAGTCTGTTATATATGATTAGTCCTTTCGGGATCGTCTATTCTTTCAATGCTACGTTTAATTCTAATCAAATCTTGAAAAGAACTTTGTTTTGTGTTAATTTGAGAGCCCCTCGTGATATATAATTGAGATCAAGTTTTCTAACTTGCTGATGCTTAAGGTTTTCAAAAGGAAAGGTGTATTTGCTGCTATTATTTATGTTATCTTGACCAACAGAAATTAATTGCAGGGTTTTCAGGAGAACTTGCAGGGATGTGGATTTTCTGATTCCTGATATTTGCACTCTAATTCAGGCCAGTACTAGTATTAAATTGCATATTTTCTTTTAATTTTAGATTGTTAAATCCTGATTATGCTCTTGAGCAAATGATGAGTAGGTTTTGTTTTCTATACAAATTTAAATAAAATTACATATTTTTAATGGTTAAAAAGTTAATAAATCATTGATATATTAAGTGTAATTTATAATTAATGATACAATTTATTTGTATCATACTAGAAATCAATTTTTATTTTCTATACAATAATCAACTAGGTAGATGTGTAACTCCACATTTGAAAAAGTTTTATGATTGAAAATAAAGGAAGCAATTGCCAAAAAGAATTGTAGGAACCTAAAATTTTGTCATTTATTATAGATATGTTATTTTGTGGTCAAAATGTAAATCCGACAAATGGTCAAAATTGAGTTATGCTAAAATTGGGACATATAAAAGTTTGATGTGATGCTTAATTAACCTATCAATTAACTATGCAATTACTAAATCACTTTATCTTTTGCTTTGTAATATATATAATAGATTGGTATATAACATATATAATAGATTGGTATAGAGTCATAAAAAACCATCTGAAGTGGAGTTTTTTTTTAACTAAACCATAATATTTTTAAAAGTTATTTTCCAACTAATTGTAATTTTAAAATATTTTTTAATACTTTTGCTTGAGTTCTTCATCTATATTTTGGTTATTCTTAAGGGATGAAACTTTATAGAGAACTCCAAGGTTAATGCAAAAGCATATCTAGAACCATAAAGATAATCTGATACCATATAAGCTCAGGTACTGATGATTACTAACTAATCAATAAGAAATTAACTGAGTAGTAAAAATTAGCTCAAATATTTATAATTAACAATTAACAAGAAATTGATTAAGCAGTATAATTCAATAAATTGCATGCATGAATTTCAAAACACACAATAAAAATCTCTAACATTGTCATGAAACCATTTCATTTTTATCATAAGTTTAATTTTTTTAATACAAAAAATTATTAAAAAATGGAATCAATTGACGTAAAATATTGCGTACATTTTTTAGACAATTAAATTTAATGATGGAATCAATTAAATTTATGATAATAATAAAAAAAAATTATACTCCTGATAAAAAATGGTAAAAAGAAAAAAAATAAACACTATTATCCACTTGCCATGCATGCAAAAGCAGATTTTCTAAAATTACGTAAAAAATTAACTAGGGCATCAAAATTGAAATGGATGAAATATGTGTATATGGTTCCTCACTTATTTTACAAAGAAAAATCCATTTATACATGTGAAAGAATTGAAAACTGTTATACATTCTTATTACTTTATAGATAATCAATTTTATATTACATCAATGGTTTTTGAAGTAATAGAATTTTTTTAAAAAAAAAATTGTACAGTAGAGAGACATGATTTATTTTAAAAGCATGCTTTAAATAAGGCATGAAAAGCTAATTAATAAATCGTGTGTGTGTGTGTGTGTATATATATATATATTATATATATATATATATATATATAGTACTTTGAAAGTTCATGCTTGTTATTTATTGAGTTATACTCATAAAACTAATACATATCTGAATTTTTGTTGTTCATTCTTACTATCTAATTAATTTCTTGTTAATTGTTATTTTTAAATTGATTATTAATTGTTTATTAATTATTTTTCATTGAAGTCATGCTTTCACATCAACCTTAATATTCTCTGTAAAGTTTTCTGCCTCAAAAATAAACTAAAACATAGATGAATAACTGAAGTACAAGTAAACAGAAAATATTTTAGAAAATACAATTAATTTATAAATACTTTTTAATAGTAGAATGGTTTTGGTAATAAAAACTCTCTAAGTGCTAAAAGAATCATTTTGAGAGTTTCATTTTTCCTACAAAAGACGTTTATAATAATAAAAATCTAAAAATTTGTAAACATCTTTTTAAACTATGGTATGAATTTGGATCCTATTATATATACCAAAGACCCTAAAAATGTATCTTCAGTACTAATTGGGGTCCTAAGAGTATATTGATAGACTTTAAGGCACCTAAAATAAATATCATTGACATTTTACTGGTTCGGGGTCCTAAAAATATATCGGTGTACGTCTAGGTTCGTGAAGCAAATACCATTGGCACCAGTTTGACGATTTAAAACAATATCACCAATATTGGCTCGAGGTCCTAAAACTATGCCGGTACACATTTTAGACAAAGATACCTACGCTTGCGCTTGTTTCTTTTTTTTTTTCTTAAATAAATACCTACATTTATCCCTAAAAAATTAACTCTGTTATTCATTGTTGTCATAAAAAGAAAAATAATTTCTATGGCAGCCCTCCTAGCTTTCTTGCCTAAAAGTTTTACCCTACCAACTTCTACATCTAGCAAACTTAGCCTCTTTTCCTTGCCTTCTCCCTCCCTCTCATTCTTTCCAATTCAGCTCCTATCAACTCCCTCATCTCCTTTCTGACTTACTCAGAAGAGAACCCAGAAACTGACTTACCCCGCAACAATAACAAAACAAAAACCCACCAAGAATCAATGGAACATGAGCGAGTAAACGACGAATAAATCAACCAAGAATAATTGAAACCCACCAAGAATCAATGGAACACGAATAATTGAAACCCACTAAGAATCAATCGAAACCACCTTGATCCATCGACCAAGAATAAAACCAATCGAAACCCTATCTAATTCGAACTCAGATCTCGCTGTACTTCAATTCGAAGCCACCTTGATCCATCGAGAGAAAGGAAGAATCGAACAGAGAGAAAGGAACACCGAAGCCACACACATCAGATTTCTCTGAGAACTTCCCTGCCGATGCATACTTCGGGGCCATGTAACCTCTGACTTTTAACATCAAAAGGGACAGATACCATGTCAGAGTTTGAGTCAGAATAGTTTGCAACGGCTTGTGCAGTCCAACAAAAGGAGATATGAGTCCGCGTAAAACTTACTGGTCTTAGCATGATCTTCATTTCCTCCAAAAATCCTAGCCATTTCAAAATCTGAAATCTCTCCGTATAATTTTGAGCCTCGAATCTCTGTGAAGATAAAGCAGACCTCGACTAATTCCTTCAATGATCTTAAAGCGTGTTTTCCAATCTATAAGTTGTTGCTTTTTAGGACCTGTAGTGGCCCATTTAGTTAGTAAATGTACCCTTGTACAGATAAAGAAGTTCAACAATCAGTTTGACATATCTCTTGTACCGTATAAAGTGGTTGAATGAGACAAAGATTTGGGAAGAGAACTCACTAACCAAAAAGATATGAGTCCAAGCTGTTGTCTGGCATATACTCATAGATCAATAATTTCTCCCCTTTCTCAACACAACAGCCCAGGAGTCGAACAAGATTTCGATGCTGGAGTTTGGAAATCACCAGTACTTCATTCAGGAATTCATCCAGCCCTTGTCTGGAAGCTATTGATAATCTTTTCACTGCTATTTTCTGCCCATCCTGCAGTATTCCCTGCAAGGAAAGACACTTCAGACAGTACCATTATGATAGATTTTTCTCCCGCTGAAAACCATTAGATACCTTACATACTGGACCAAAACCACCCTCTCCCAGTTTATTTTCAAGGTGAAAACCGTTCGTTGCAATTGCTAGGTCATGAATTCTAAACAATGGTAGCTCTTGGAGTCTCAGTTGGTCCATCTTCTCACCATCACCATTGCAACTCCAAAAGCTTGACTGATTTCTGGGTTCATTAATAAATAGCATCCTTTTGATTCGTTTTCTGATTCCTGACACAAAAATTGTTAGAATCACTATTTTGCTGTTAAACATGAAAGGCACCTAAACAACAAATGAAGCCACCCAAAGAGAAAGGAAAACAGACAATACAGATTACAACGAAGAGCAGGAAGACCATTAGCATTACGTGAATACCAAAGGGGCTCAAGGCCAACATTGCCACGGCCACAACCAAACTCTTAAGAGCTGAGTAAATCTCAAGGCAGAACAGGAAGGTTCGCTCAGAAGATATCCCAAAAAATGTAATCCAGATGAAGGAACTAGCAGAATCAAACTCCATGAACAACCGATAGGAGGACAAGGAGCAATTATAGTCATTATCATTGTCATCATCGTCGAGTTGGGGTCAATGGCAAGAAGTTCATAGTGTCAATTATTTACCACTAATTCATGCAAAAGCAAAGTGGAAAAGCCTTCCATTGGAGATAAAATTTCGAAACAGTCATCATCATATATTCTTTCCACTTGTATGGAAAAATATCATAAGACTGATAAGTTGAAATAGCTGCTACAGTCATATCGCAATACAATATTAATATTGTGAAATTAACATGCACATCATG